>WAAF01009814.1:0-19259 GCA_013400475.1 Tricholaema leucomelas | reverse complement strand
CCTCCTGTGATTCCAGAAATAGTAATAGACTGCATTCCTTTTAATTTGAAGGCATCAATGTACATTGTGCACCTGTGTCCACTAGAGCCCTCTATTTCTGAATCTTCAAGGTACCAGGCCATCTAATATATACATTCCAGTATATCCTATTATCTTCCTGGTCCCTGGCCTCCGCCTGGTAAGAGGCAGGGCCCCTCTAATGTTGACCATTAAAAGTACAATTGGCACAGTGTTTAATGGTATTAGCTGAATCACTCCCAGAACTGTCTGAGTCATTTGGGGAAACTGAGGCAACTACTCTTTTAGTCTTCTCATTCTGCAACTCTTGCACTCTTTATAGGAGAAGTGAGGTAGGTTTCCCATCCCACTTATCCATGTTTTCACCAAACTGGTCACGTAAGATTACCCAAAGAGATTCACGTGACTGTTGTTGTCTATTTCTGAGTTAGTTTGAATTGGTCTTCTGGTAGGACACCTATCTCTGACGGCTGAGACATGTACCCACTATGATGGTGAAGAAGAAATGTCATTGTCCTTTGCCAACTGGGATATAGAGGTCTGAAATTCCTCCTTGAGTTGTTTCATGCCATCTTTTCTCTCTTCAGCCATAGTATTTATAGCTGACACCATGGCATTAAATGTAAGGCTATCCCTCATCTGCCTCATCTGATCAGCAAACTCACCCGCAGGCAGAGGAGTCATTTCATCATCTTTCCCCACCATTTTATTTGCCAATGTATGGGCATAATTAGAGAGGGTGAGCTGATTAAGTTTCTTTATGAGAGCACAGCTCACAGGTACCTCATCAGGGTCCTCTGTCACATAATCTCCATAGATTAGCTCTTGTATGGCCATCTCTTGCAAGCACTGAACTCCCTGTTCAATTGCATTCCTGCATGAGGGTCTCCAGGGTAAATCATCCCTGTTGGGGTACCGCAGCACCACAGCTGTCAGTACGTGTGACCAGAGGTTAGAATTGCCGCCGAGGTGTCCTAAGTGCTTATCTATGCCATTGTCTCTCTAGATAATTCCCAACTGCCTCACTGTCCGAGGGTTTGTTTCTATGGTATCCATGCCTCCATTCCAGCATCTGTTTAGCCAACTCATCAACAGGTCTTGCTCTTTCCGGGTGTAATCTTGCCTAATATGCCTTACTTCCTTCCTTGGCAATGGGACTTCCTCCTCATCATCACTATCATCCATCTCCTGAGTATATTTTCCCTTAGCTCTAGCCTTTCCATTCCTTTTACCCACAAAGGTACCAGCCTTCACACCAGCCAGTGTACCCTCTTCTGGATCCTCTTCTCTTTGCTTCATGAGTTGAGAGTTGAGCAGACATCTGAAGCTCCTCAACCGCAGCAGAAGAGTTCCTGACAATTCCTGCCTTGGGATTACCCTGCTCTGGTTTATCCCCATCATCATCTGAGTTATCGACCCCCAGTGCTCGCTGCCATTTTTCTTTTTGTTTTAATTGGAGCAAGGGAGATCTTAACTCTTCCATTTGAATCTTCCTGCTCACTACCATCCGTCTGAACTTCTTTGCCTAAAGCGATCGTGTCTTACTCTGGCAGGTGCCGTTCACTGAATCGTTTACATTTGGTTTGTCTCCCTGGCGCTGTTCCTCACATGGTGGTGGAACTGGGACTGAGGCAGAAGGTCTGTTTCTCACAGCAGCAGCAGCCGGCTCCGCAGAGAGAAGCGAGGCTAAGGCAGGAGCAGAGGAAATAGCAGGCTCGATGGCATTAGTGGGTTCGCCCTCCGAGGACCCCGCCGCATCCCCCGGTACCACTTCCCGTCCCCTGGTTGCAGGCGACAGATCCTTTGCCTCAGCAGCCCCTGTAATGGCGAAGGCTCCAGGCTCCGGTGTCAGCGACTCTCCTGCAGATCAAACGTTCGAGCCGCATTTTCAACAAACAGGTTCCTCAGCCGTATCCGTCCGAGGGACTTTGCCGTAACTCACACCGTCCGCAGCGAGATCCGGCGCCGCCGCCGCCCTTTGTGAATGCACCCCTGCAGGGGTGCCATCGCTCCTCCATTCTGTTTGGTACGAACGGGAACCAGATGGTTTCCTGACTCCACACTTCAGGGTCAGTGCGGTACGGGCCATGTCCAACTATTTTTTCTTCTTTCAAAGGTCCTGAGGCAGGATGTTTTGCTGCTCTGCGAGCAATCCATCTGCCCGGTGCCGTGGCCTTCCCTCCTCCATTTCGGTTGCAGACTGTGTCTTTAACCCCTATCTCCCTGCTACTGCCTCCGGAAAAGGTAAAAACCTCCCTTGTAGCCTGTTTATTCCTGTACCTCTCTCGTCTCCAAACTACAATCAGACCTACAATTGCAGCCAGAAACATCAAGTTCAAACATACTAGGCAGGCCACTGGATAATTCAGCCTTCCCAAATAACTCCTAGTTCCTGACACCACCATAACATACAGCACACCCACAGCGACATTCCTAAACCCTAAAACATTCATAACAAAATTTCCAGCCTTCGCTAACACAGCTTTTACTGCGGTCCAGACCATCTTAGCAAAGAGAGCACACACATGGTAATGTACCGTACTGGAAAAACACTGCTGAACCGATAAAGTCAAAATTGAAGCAATACTGGGCCAAAATATACCAAACAAACTCATTTTTCCCTGACTTCCTTATCCTGACTATCAATCAAAAGAAAAAGCAAACCAAGATTGTGCTCCATGTTGGACGCCAAAACTAATGTCCCAGGTTAGAGTGGATCCCTCCCCCAGTAGAATAAACTCACCACAACATGGATTTTTTTTGAAAGTCAGGGAAGGATGCAGTTGTATTTCTTATAGTTTAAGTATAACAGTATAAAGAGAAATAAACTACTAGAGAAAAAAAAAATAGTAACCTTAAGGAAGATGGGGAAGTGGTCAACCTGCGGTGAATCAGCAAAACCAGCAGCAGCCATAACCGTAGCGTGGGAAGATAACAGGCAGGCGCAGCTCAAGCAGCAGAAGCCAGCAAGGGGAAAGAACAAGCTGTGCTTCTAGACATAAAGCTCTTGATGCTCCAATGAAATTATATTAACTTATCCATTGTTGCCATTATATGGCCTGTCTCTAGAATGTTCACCTCTCCCCTATGTCTGAGCTAGCATTTCAAACAGCCACAGTACTTTATACATATACTCTTAAATATGTGTATTATATATTCTAGGTAGACCAGAAGCTAAAATCTGAAGTAACATGTATTAAACTTGTAATACTGGAGAATAGTTATTTTCCAAACAAAGTAAAAACATCTGACTGGTTTATCAGAACTTTAAATAATTTCAAAGAATTTGTGACTGAAATAAATTTTCATAAATGTTTAACTTACTCAGATGTTTTATGAGTCTCAAGTATTAAATATGCTTAAGAAAAAACAGCACAGGTCAGTAAAATCAGCTAATGATACACAAGTGTTAAAGAGTTTTGTATCATGATTTTTTATATCACAAACTCTTCTGCATCTCAACTTCACTGTCAAGATTTTACTTGAAAGTAGAAAAAAAATTCTGTCAAACAGCATGAACTTTCAGGAATACAGTGTGAACTTTTAGAAAGCTGTCCTTTTGTGACGTTTCGAGTCCTTGGATAACTCCAGCAGTAGTCTTAATTGTAAATAAAGGGACTTCACTGTCAGCACAACAAAAGATGAGACACATGCTTAGAAACACCTACATTTCCTTCAGTCAGTAATCAGAAAGTGCTTCTAGGTTTCGGTGGTAGAAGACAGGCTATTTAACTGTAAGAGGGCAAAATTTGTGAGAAGAGTGATAAAACAAGGAGCAGTGGCTACAAACTGGAATATAGAAGGCCTCACCTCAGCATGAGGAGAAACTTCTTTACAGTGAGAGTGATGGAGCACTGGAACAAGCTGCCCAAAGGTGGTGGAGTCTCCTCCTCTGGAGGCTTTGAAATCTCCTTTGCATCCAAGGGATGTATGAACTACCCTAAGCAGGGTGTGTTGATGATCTCTAGAGGTCCCTTCCAACCTCTAAGGTTCTGTGGTTCTGTGATTCTGATATCTGGCTGTTCCCATTTCTCGGTGATACTAAAAGCTGCAGAGTTTCTCCCTCCTTATCCTCCTTAATCAGTAATTCTGTAACAGAAAATTACAAGTCTCAGCCTTGCATTTTCACTCCTTGTAAAAGAAAGAAAATACATGCTGTCCTAATACATTTGGTGTACCTTGTGACCCATGTAATGTAGATAAATTATGCCTATCACATAGAATTACCATGCATCAGACAAGGACATAAAGCTTGCTCACCATACTTTAACGAGCACTTTCATGAACTTGTGTCATAAAGCAGAGGTAATTTGGCCAGTATTACTTCAAAATGACTATAAACTATTTTATCTCTGCTGACTTAGACTGAAAATCCATTTAGTCAAAACCTCACTAAAAATACGCTACAGAATGTATCTGAATGTCCAAGCAGATGGATGTTTGTAGGTTTTGGACCTCCTACTGATAACTGCCAGTCAGAAACTGTGAATTGTCTTCATTTACATGTATTGCCCTAATTGCAGAGTGGCCTTCTGAGAGTCATAAAATACAGGTTTGCAAGATTTGTGTATTTTTTCTCTTTCAGGTCATCATGGGAAATACTTCTGCTACAAGTACAGAATAGCAGAACATTAGGGGCTGGAAGGGACCTCTAGAGAGCACTGCATCCAACCCCTTTGCCAAAACAGGATCACCTAGCACAGGCCACACAAGAACGCATCCAGACTGGTTTTCAAAGTCTCCAGGAGAAGGAGACTCTACAGTCTCTCTGGGCAGCCTGTTCCAGTGCAGTAACCTCTTTGAATAAAGTGGAGGTAATTTCTTGGTAACTTTTCGATATGTCTTAGACAATAATACAAAGAAATGTGTAGCAATAAAATGTTCTCTTTTCTAGATCATCTTCCAAATGATATTCTACACAAAAGGAGAGTTGTGGTTTAAACAGGAAATAGAAATTAACAACTGTATAATCATTCAAAAAGTAGAGTGAAAATTTGCTTCTGATCTTTTTCACCAATTTTTCATTTTAATGGTATCATAAACAAACTCACCAACTCTAAAAGTAATACCTCCTAGAGGCATAAAAATCCCCATCACTCAGATGATTATAATGACACTAATCTTCTGCCCCCCAGAACCACTCAGGACTCTAGAGTAATCTTAATTAGTGAGTTTTAACAACAGGCATGAAATTAATTTGTATAAAAAAGATCCGGATAAGTGAATGAATTACATGAGCCACACTCTTCATGAATGAAGCCTACAGACAAAGGTGCTTATGTGCTGCAGATTTCAGCTACATCAATTTCAACGTAGCTTTTCCCAGTTTTGAACTTCCAACAGCTTTTGGCTTACTTGACCTGCAATTGGCTTACTTGACCTTCCTATAATTTAAAGCATCCTGATAGCCTGCTGCCAGTGACTGAAGAGAACAATTCAATGGCTAAGAAGAATCCTGACCTTGTTTCCTTTCCCCAGGAGCTTCCATGTCAGTGAGGAGTACAATAAAAATCCATTAGCACTCTTTACTCTCTAGAATTTCTGCAGAGAAGTCGTATGAAGGCTGTATTACCAACTTTCTGTCTACTTCCCAAAACTACTGCACAACAGTTACGCAGAGACGTTCACCTATAAATAAATGAATAAACCTAGAAGAAGGACTGACATAACCGTTCTTTGGAAACCAGTGGTTAAAATATTGTTAATTCAGTAGACACGCCATGAAGCTGAAAACAGAACCCAAATTTACTTCCTTGGCTTGATCACAAATTTGATCAAGAACTTTGAATAAGCCACTTAGGATCTCAAGTTAAATTCTTAAGATCCTGAGCTGTTTTCAAAAGACTTTCCTATCATGTCTGTCATGGCTGTCCTCCTCTTTAAAATTTTCCTAAAGGTGGGTATGCATCATTGGACAGCAAGAAATCAGAGCATGTGTGTGTTAGTTTGAGCCTAGCTAGCATGTTTTGGTGAGAAGAATTAGATCATAGGCTGAGAAATGAAAACTATGGTGAGGTCTACTTCCCTCACAGCCTTGTTGAGATGTGTAGAAAGGAAAAGCAGAACATTAGATGAAGTCACTTTGCTCTGCACTTCACTCTGGGCTGTGCTCTCAGCTCTTTGCCTGCTGGGGAGCTGAGGCTGCTGGCTGAACTCCATCTTGCTTTCTNCTGGGTGAGTTCTAAAGGGTGGGGGGCGGGGAACACCCAAACCATCACAATGTGAAATCATTTCACAGGATTACTACTCATGTATTAATTTGAAATTTGTTCTTGAAATATGCTTCTTTATAATTGGAACAAACTAAATATAATTATTCATTTCCCAGGAACAATTGTCAAGAATTATGATCAGGTATTAATCAAGGTACCATATGGACTACAGGGATTTCATATGTTCATTGGCAGAGAACCAGACCAGATCACTCTTTGCATGCATTTATTAATCAAATAACTGCTATTTGTTCAGAGCCTTATATCACCATAACTGTTTCCAGTTCACTTACAGTGAACTATTTTCAGAAGAACTCATACACTCATATTTACTCACTCTTATCAAGCCAATCATCACTGTTAAAAAATATATATTAAAAAAAAAGCCTACAGCTAATCCCAAAACATTGTGTCAGAATGATTGGCTGCCATTGCTGTCAACACTCTGAGTAATTTTTGTTGTTGTTTTTGTTGTTGTTATTGCAAGAGAAGCATCAGAGAGGCCAAGCAATTCACTTGGCTCCTCTCCTATTCTAGTTACTTCAAAAGAAAGAAAATCTGGGCAGACCTGTGTCTGCACTAAGTCTACACAGGTGCTGCTGCACTAGCATTATAAATACCTTTTCAATGATTTCTTGGAAATTTTTCTCAGCATTACAAAAGATTGTGCTATTTATTCTCTCATTGTCATACCAAAACAAAGTTACAGGTCCAAAGCACACTAGTGCACTCACACAAGGAAGTCAAAACAGTAATTAAAAAACAAACAAACCAAAACAACAACTCCACATTAGTGTTTGAGAATATTTTAAAGAAGCTTAACAAATTTGCAATGCTCAAAAAAAACCCCAAATGAAATAGAATATTGTTCCCAAGGCTGGCATAAATTAAAATTGCTGGTCTGTTAACTGAAAACTTCAATGCATTTGCAAGAGGAAATGAAAAAACAAACCACCACAACAGACATTAGTACCTACACATTCTGTTTCAAAACTTACTGCATCAGAGACAGACTTTTATTACAGACATAAAAGACAGGCCAAGTTATAACAAGACCAGATGTATATAATTTAGACAATTTTGAAATAGCAAGGGAGATAAGTCAGGGAATCCCTGACAATCATCAGGCAGAGCCTGCACTCAATTTAGCCTTCAATGGACTGAAAAAAGCCAGGCCTAATTTATGTGAAAAGACCATGGCAGGTTCTAACCTATTTACACAGTAGTAGTATTCTTAAGTCTTACATGCTACAGAATCATAGAATGGTAGGAGTTGGAAGAGACCTCTGAAGATCATGTAGTTCAACCCCTCGGTAAAGCAGGGTTACCTAGAATATATCCCATAGGAACACATCCAGGTGGAGTTTGAATGCTGCCAGAGAAGGAGATTCCACAATGTGCCTGGGCACCCTGTTTCAGTGCTCTGTCATCCTCAAAGTGAAGAAAGTTTTCCTTATGTTTATGTGAAACTTTTGTGTTCCAGTTTGTCTCCATTGCCCTTTGTCTGCTGGACGTCAATAAGAAGAGTCTGACTTTGCTCTTCTGACACTTGCCCCTTAGATATCGATAAGCATTGTTAAGATACCCTCCTTAGTCTCTTCATCTCCAGCCTAAACAAACCCAGCTCTCCTAGCCTTTCCTTACAGGGTTAAGTCCCCTAATCATCTTTGCTGGTCTTTCGCCAAGAGTTACTTGTCCCTGTTGAACTGAGGAGCCCAGAACCGGATGCAGCATTCCAGATGGGACCTCATCAGGGCAAATCTGAAGTGGAAGGAGAGCCTCCCTCAACTTGCTGGCCACACTCTCTTAATGCATCTTAGGCTGCCATTGGCCTTGGCTGCAAGAGCACATTGTTGGTTCATGGTCAGCCTGATGTCTTCCAGGACTCCCAGGTCCTTTTTTCCCAGAGATGCTCTTCAGCAGGTCAGCCCCCAAACTGTACTCATACATGTGGTTGTTCTTCTCCAGATGCTGTAATCTTTAATTTGCCCATGTTGAATTTCATTAGATTTCTTCCAGCCCAACTTTCCAGCCTGTCTAGGTCACACTGAATGTGTCGTATTCAGTCACTGAATCTTCTAGTATGTCAGCCACTCTTTCCAGTTGTACGTCACCAGCAAACTTGTACATACACTCTGTCCTTTCATCCAGGTCATTGATGAATACATTGAGGAAGATTGCACACAGTATCCCTGGGGAACACCACCTAATCTAATTAGATTGTGCATCACTCACCACAACCCTCTGAACTCTGCCTTCCAGACATTTCTCAAACCATCTCACTGCCCAGTCAACCAATCTGCACTTCTTAAGCTTGACTGTGAGGATGACATGAGAGATGGTGTTGAAAGTCTTGCTGACGTCAAGGTAGACCACATCCATTGTGCTCCCCTCATCTATTCACCCAGCCATCACAAAAAAGTTATCAGATTGTCAAGCATTACTTCCCCTTGGTGAATCTCATGCTGATTACTCCTGATAACTGCACTTCCTCAATATGCTTTAAGACAGCACCAAGAACAAGCTGTTCCATCACCTTTCCATGGATGGAGCAGAGACTAGCGAGCTTGTAATTACCCAGGTCCTCCTTCTTGTCCTTTTAAAAGACAGGAGTGGTGTTTGCTTTCCTTCAGTCTGCAGGCACCTCTCCTGTTCTCCAGGAGTTTCAAAAGATGACGGGGTGTTGGCAGCTCCATTGGCACTCACAGGTGCATCCCTTTGTGGCCAGTGGATTTGTGGATTCCCAGTTTACTTAGTTGATCCCTAATACAATTCTCTTTAACCGAGGCAAAGTGCTTTTTTACTCTCATCTTTCTTTGTGATCTCAAAGGTCTGGGACTCCTAAAGGCTGCCCTTAGCAGTAAAGACCAAGGCAAAAGTGGAATTCAGTAACTCCACCTTCTCTGAATCCTCCATCACCGGGGCACCCACTTCATTCAGCAGCAGGCCTATATTTCCTTTAGTCTTCTTTTTGCCTCCAGTAAAGTTGAGGGTCCTCATGACCCTTCATTTGACTTGATCCAAGATGGTCATATCCTTTTTGCACTGGGGAGTCCAGAACTGGGCCCATCACATAGATGTGGTGCTCAGGCACATGGGTGGATTTGCAAGTGCTAGGTTAACAGTAGGGCTTGATTATTTTAAGCAGTTTTCTTTCCAACCTAATTCCCTGATTCTGTTAATTGCCTGAGAACAAAAGCCAAAAATGGAGGAAAAAAACCCAAACCAAACCAAAACACAAACACACAAAACCCAACCCAAAACCCCAAAGCCACAAAAAAACCTCAAAACACTAAAAAAAAAAAACCAACCAAAAAACAACAAGCCCACAATACTGCCTACCTCAGCAGTCACTTCACTGTATTTAGAATCTATGTTCCAATGCCCACGAAATCCAGATCAGTTCTCTCTTCATGGCATTTAAAACATGTGGGACAGGGAGGACGGGAGTGTGCGGGTGGAGGCACTTCCTATCAGAATTTTCTGAAATATTATTTCTAAAATGACTCCTTTTTTTTTTTTTTCTTAAATTTTATTGGTACTTCTGAAAGTAAGTTAAAAGTTCTGTGAGTTTGTTCATATGTCTATTGGCTAGGTTTTCAAAGAAGAGTATAACCAAGAATTTAATTATCTCACAAATTACAAATAATAAATGGAACAGATTAAGAAATGCAAGCTGTTTGTACCTAGAAGTTTTGTATATAAAATCTCTTAAGGCTTGGTTTTTTTGTTTGTTTGTTTAATAAAAAAAAAAAACCAAACAATAAAACTGAAACACAGTGTCAGTACCATACATTTCTTGGAAGCTGAAGAATAAGCGCAATCTGTGTCCATAGCATAAATATTAACAGCAGTGATTCCCTCATCATCCCTTTCATACCACTTCTCTTCAAGCCAAAGATAGAAATCAGTGCATAACCACCACTGATGTTGCTTTGAAACATTGCTGTAATTGAGAAAGATGATTTTAAAATTTAAAATAATTTTAAGTCTTCAGAATCCAAGAAACTGTGTCCAGTTTTTACTGGCTTCACATCAGACATTCAACGACTCCTTTGACTTTGGAAAGGCACCAGGTTTTTCCCATCATTTTCTGGGCTCATAACTCACTGAATTTAATCTTTGCCAAAGGATTACATGTTACATAAATCTTGAGTATATTACATAATGTACTTTATTTGCAATGATACAGAGTGCTTTTAAATGGAACCCCTTTTGTGGGCTGTGCTAGTTCAACACCCTTGTAACTTACCTGGTTTTTTTGCCTGTATTTTTCACCTCCATTTTTAAAAACTTTGAAATACAATTACGTGGATGATACTGGCATTATGAATTCATCAGTCAGCATTCCCACTACAGACTTTTACTCTCAAAGCTACATTACAGAATTGTATTTCAAGGATGTGCTAGTTTGAGCCTAGCTAGAATGTTTTGGTGAGAAGAATTAGATCATAGGCTGAGAAAATGAAAACAGTGGTGATGTCTACTTTGCTCACAGCCTTGTTGAGATGTGTAGAAAGGAAAAGCAAAACATTAGGTAAAGGCACTTTGCTTGGGCACTTTGCTCTGGGCTTTGCTCTCGGCTCTTTGCCTGCTGGGGAGCTGAGGCTGCTGGCTGAACTCCATCTTGCTTTCTAACCTCACCCTCCATTTGCTTTGGCAGATTTCATCTTGTTTCTTAATCCTCCTGGACGAACCTCCATTTTTCATTGGGACTGGGGTAAGGTTGAGAGGGGTAGGGGGAAGGTGAGGGAGTGGTTGAGGGCCCCTCCTGGGGACTCAGGTTTCTGGGAGGGGAATTGTGTCTGTATTACTTTTTTTTTTACCTTGTATATTTCTGTCTGTATCTGTATATACTGTAAATATCTGCTTGTAAATTGTGCTAGCTGTAAATATAAGCTTCATTCAAATTTCCAGAGCCGACTGAGTCTAGTCTGGGTGATTTCTAAAGTGGGGGGGGGGGGGGCGGGGGACACCCAAACCACCACAAAGGATTAACTTCTTAACACTAAACTATTTCTACACCATAAGCACATAAATAAACCCCAAACTTTAAAGCACAAAGTCTCCCACATTTTCTTTTGTTCCTGTAAGTTATATAAAAACAGGCTTGTTTTATAAACCACCTTTTTAAGAGAGATTATCTGAAATTTATCCTTTTGCTTGTTTTAATGAAAGAAATTATGCATTTGACTTGTAAAACATTTTACTCCAAATAAGTATCCATTGACTTGAGTTATGCATTTACAAATAGAACTCACTGCTCTGAAGCTGCTAAAGCTCATTCTTTACATCATACTTATCATTAGAATAACCAGGAATGTACTTTTGTCTTCACAGAGTTGTAGTACATATCCAGGAGAAGACATGTAAGTGCAGTTAATTAAGTATCTATTGGAACATAAAATACTGTATGCACCTAATACTGCACTTTCACTCATGTTCTTAACTATCAGGACTTCTCACAACCTCCTTTAGTTCTGTGATTATGATTATAAATGCCAGCAGACAATTCTTTGCAATGAGACTAGTGGCAGAAAATGTAATTGTCTGAAGAACTACAGTGAATAACAAACTAAGACCACTTACATATACATTTTGCTGATTTTCTTTGGTTAAAGAGGCAAGTCAGTGACAGTGCACTGGGATATCCCAAGGGAATATCCCAAGGTGGGTTGGCACAAGAAGATGACACAGCTAGCCCAGGTGGAATGCGTCTATGTGAATCCCCACAGCTTGGGCAATAAGCAGGATCAATTGAGGGGCACTGTGCTTCTGGAAAGCCAAGACATAGTGGCTATTATTGAAACATGGTGGGATGATTCCCATGACTGGGATGTAGGGATAGATGGGTACAAGCTCTTTAGGAAGAGTAGGAGAGGAGGAGGAGGTGTTGCCTTCACATCAGTGACCAGCTGGAATCAGTGGAGCTCCATTTGGGGAAAGATGATGACCCACACTTGGGGGGTTACCCACCCCCCCACAATTTGGAAATCACCCAGACTAGACTCAGCCAGCTCTGGAAATTGAATGAAGCTTTATATTTACAGTTTAGCTCAATATACAAGCAGATATTTACAGTATATACAGTTATATACGGCAATATACAAGGCAAAAGGTAATACAGAAACACAACTCCCCTCCCAGAAACCTGAGTCCCCAGGAGGGGCTCCCAACAACTCTTCCACCTTCTCCCACCCCTCTCAACCTTACCCCAGTCACAAGGAAGAATGGGAGGTTCGGCCAGGGGGATAGGAAGCAAAGTGAGAGATGGCAGAAAGGCTACAGAGAAGTGCAGCTCAGGCAATGCCCCAAGAAGTGCCTTATCTGTGTTTGGATTCTTGTTCTTATACCTCTCAGAAAGCCTATGAGTGAAGTAAACATCACCCCTGTTTGTCTTTCACAGCCTGTAATCTAGTTCTTCTCACCAAAACATTCTAGCTAGCTTCAAACTAGCACAGCCCCTATTACAAGAAATATATGGACATGCTGTAACCTGTCCACACAAGGGCCACAAGGATGATCAGAGGACTGGAGTGTCTCTCCTATGGAGACAGACTGAGAGAGTTGGGACATTTCAGTCTGGAGAAGAGAAGGCTCTGAGGAGACATTATTGTGGCCTTCCAGTATCTGAAGGGAGCCCACAGGAAAGCTGGTGAGGGACTTTTTAGGATGTCAGGTAGTGATAGGATTAGGGATAACAGAGCCAAACTAGAAGTGGGTAGATTCAGATTGGATATTAGGAACAAATTCTCCACCATGAGGGTGATGAGGCACTGGAACAGGTTGCCCAAGGAGGTGGTCAAAGCCCCATCCCTGGAGGTCTTTAAGGCCAGGCTGGATGGGGCTCTGAGCAACCTGATCTAGTAAGAGTTGTCCCTGACCATGGCAGGGGGCTTGGAACTAAATGATCCTTGAGATCCCTCCCAGCACTGACAATTTGTGAGTCTATGATTAAAAATTTAAAATAAAAAAAAAAAAGTGAACATATTTCTAATATAAAATTAGTTTACTTAGAGTACAGAGTAAGAGGAAACAAATCCTTTAAGAAGCTAAGGTTAAAATGCAGCAAACCTTTGCACATTCCAGTCCAAATAACTGTTAATTAGTAAACTGAAAGAAATTCAGAAAACTTATACTGTAACAAATTTGCTCTTCCATGTCTATTACCTTTCTCAGTATACCCAAACTATCATCATTATCAATGCTGAAATAGGATTCTCATCAATCACCACCTAACAATATTGTGCAAATATGCTCTCCCAAAGCAGTACTCTTCCAAACTCCGACTATGAACAACTGTAATCATTTGAGCTCCCAAACTAAGGCTTCACTTAGAAAACAAGCAGCCTCCACCAGATCTGGTCTGTGGAGTTTGACGAGTTCCTTTGATTTCACTTCTCTGAGGGAGCAAACCTGGCTAAATTCCACTCAGTTTCCAGAATCTCAGAATGGTAGGGGATGGAAGTGACCTCTGGAGATCATTGAGTTCAACCCCCCCTGCCAAAGTAGGTTCACCTAGGGTAGGCAACACAGGAAGACATCCAAGCAGGTTTTGAAAGTCCCCAGAGAAGGAGACTCTGCAACCTCTCTGGGATGTCTGTTCCAGTATTGTCACCCTCAGAGTAAAGTTTTTCCTCATGTCGAGGCAGAACTTCCTGCGTGCTAGTTTGTATCTGTTGCCCATCATCCAATCACTGGGCACCACTGAAAAGAGATTGGCCCCATTTTCTTGACACCCACCCTTAAGGTATTTGTAAATACTGATCCAGTCTCCTCTGCCTTTTCTTCTCCAGGCTAAACAGTGCCAGGTCTCTCAGCTCCACAGACTTAACTCCTGGAACAGCTTTAAAGGGAAGAGCAAGCAGTGAGCTTGGTTCATCAGATGCCCCTTGGAATATCCTAAGAGAATCCAATCCCTCAGCTGTCTTTGTATGCGAACTTGAAGAAATATGACACTGACTCAAACAATGACTTAATTACAATGGGAGCACTGAAGAAATACCTTGCAACATCTGGAATAAAACACATCTGTTTATGATTCCAGACTTACGTAGACATTAAATAACAACTTCACTCTTCACATTTTTGAGTATTGCTTCACAGCTACAAGAATGATACCCATGCCAAGATTCATCCTACTTTTAAGTTAAGAATCTACTCACTCTTCTATTATCCTCAGCAGCAATATCTTAGATAAGTTTAAGTGCTCTCTGGGATTATCACTTACACCTCCCTCTGAAGGAAATGGAAGAGACAATTAATGCTGACCTGGCTTCTAACTAAATGTACTGCTTAAAAGCCTAACATAGAGTGTGATGAACTTTGGCCTTCAGACTTTTCTATACAGAAGATCTATGATGTCAAAATTTAAATTCTAGAATAAAATACCTTCTGAATTGTTAGAATAGAATTAAATGATAATGCTTTGCTCTACAATTTTACACAAGTGACTAACACTACTCTGTGAACAATAAATTCTCTTCTGTTTTAGTCAAGCAGTTTCTTATCTACTTGCCTATTCACACCTCTGCATTTGCACTAATAATTCCATGCTAGTCCTGAGTACACTTGCTTTCACTTTCAGACTACAATTTATCCTTTCCTTGCCCACTTATTCTCTGCAGCTTTTTCTTTAGAATGTGGTCAGCAAACAGCCCCACAGATCCTATCAGTCACTCCACCTACTACCTGATAGATTCTTCCCGGTCCATCTCCAGGCTCCATCGTCCACTTCCAAATTCCCTTGCAGGGACTCAATATTAGGAGTCATCCTGTATAGCTTTCACCCTAGATGCCATTTATGCTCCCAGTGCTTCTTTTACTACAAGTTCCTATACTCTTTCTCTGAGCAAGAATCAGGTCTACTTCAGTCTCATCTTTGCTGGCATGGCAATTGTTTGTGTGCTGTGCTAAAAGACTCGCTGTTAGACTTGGTACTTTACATAATCTCAGGCAGCTTCTGCTCACAGGAACCCTTTAGAGTGCTTTGGCAGCTTATCACATGGTCCTCATGCAAGTGTTTGGAGACACCTTGGCATTTTTTTTTCTGGTTTGTTTATTTGTTTTTTTTTTCTCCTTTTCTTTTTTTCCATTTCTTCCCCTGAATCTTACATTTGGCTAATCTTCTATGTCAAATTCAGCAGTTATCTCTGGACTGAAATACACAGGTGGAGTTTTACACTCAAAACTCACACCTGAATAATACTTGTGTTTCAGCCTGTTGCCTTGTCAGGTCTATCCATCAACTAGTCTGCTTTCTTTGGCATCAGTATTAAAATTTGTATTAAAAATGCTGTGGCCAGCAGGAGTATGGAGGTGATTGTCCCCTTGTACTCAACTTTGGTGAGGCCACATCTCGAGTATTATGTTCAGTTTTGGGCACCACAATACAGGGGAGATGTGGGGCTGCTGGAGTGGATCCAGAGGAAGGCAACAAAGCTGGTAAGGGGCTGAGAGAATAAATCTTCTGAGGAGCAACTGAGGGAGCTGGGGATGGTTAGTTTGAAAAAGAGGAGGCTGAGGGGAGACCTCATTGCAGTCTACAACTACCTGATGGGACATTGTGCAAAGGCTGTTGCTGGTCTCTTCTCACAGGTAATTTGGGACAGAACAAGAGGAAATGGCCTCAAGCTGAGACTGGGTAGGTTTAGATTAGATATTAGGAAAAAGTTTTTCATGGAGAGAGTGGTCAGGCACTGGAATAAGCTGCTCAGGGACATGGCTGAATCACCGACTCAAGGGTCATTTGGATGCGGTGCTTAGGGATATGGTTTAAGGTGAATCTTGTGGAGTGGGATTATAGGTTTGACTTGGTGATCTTGAGGGGCTTTTCCAACATGGATGTTTCTGTGATTCTGTGATTCTTTATTTTAATCTCCAGCCATTTCTCCCAACAGCTTCCTGAATCAACAGTAACAGAAGCATCATCCTTTCAGTTGGTCATCGGAACCCATACACTGAGACAGTCTAAGGTACAATGATTTTACCTGAAACAAAAATCACAAAACAGCAAGGCTTGGAGGGGACCTCTGGAGGTCATCTAGTCCAATCCTCTTCATGGTTTGAAAGCCTCTAGAGGAGACTCTGCAATCTCTCTGGGTAGCCTGTTCAAGTGCAATCCCTCTGGGTAGCCTGTTGAAGTGCTCTATCACCCTCAAAGTAAAGAAGCTTAAATTTATGTTCAGGGAGAACTTCCTGTGTTCTAGTTTGTGCCCATTGTTCCTTGTCCTGTCACTGTGCACTGAAAAGATTCTGGACCCATTCTTTTAACATCCACCATTTAGATTTTTAAGTACTGATAAGATCCCCTCTCAGTCTCCTCTAGGATGAAGGTCCGCAGGTCTCCTTGTAAGATAGATGCTCCAGTCCCCTAATCATCTTTGTAGCCCTCTGATGGAGTGTCTTCGTCAGGTTCCCTGTCTCTCTTGAACTGGGAAGCCCAGTACTGAAGACAGAACCACAGATGTGGCCTCACTATGGCAGAGCAGAGAGAAAGGAGAACTTCCCCTGACCCACTGGTCACCCTTTTCTTAATGCAACCCAGGATATTTATCCACTCATGGAGGAAATACTCTCATCAAAGTTTTTGTTAGCACTTTGTGTATTACAATTACTGTAATATCGTAGTCTATATTCTTGACTAATACAGTTCTGTATCCTGGCACTGTAAGCATAAATCATCTTCCTAAATAGTAATTTTCACCTCATCACCCTTCTCTTTACACCCTTCCTTATGAATTAAATACAAACCTTTTATCTTCACTTTTTTTCCCCAGGCACTGCTGGAATCAACAGGAAAATGTGTACAGACAGTTATCATGGTGAGATGAGGGAGCAAGCATTGCCAAATCTCAGGTTTGCCTCTTAGTGCTGCTCACTAGTGCAAGCAAAAACCATGGTGCCACAAATAACCACATTCACATGGCTTCTGGATAACTCAGTGCAAAACAAGCTTGAGTCTGCTTCTAAGAAGAGCAAACACTGTTCAAAACAGATGAACAGTAGGTTTCTGTCTGTTCACAATTCACACAGTACATTTACAGGGCAGTATGAAAAGGACAACTACGTGCCAGAATGGTGTCAAACTAGGAGATTTCTGCAATAATCCTTTGCAGAAATCCAACTACTATATGCTCGCTCTTCTGTCAGATGTCAGGCTACTTTTATACTTCGAAGAATCTCAATTTCTCAGTATTATCTAAAAAGGCATTTAGTGTGTTTTGAAATAGGCTTTCACCGTCTTAGAAACATTATTAAAAGGCTGGCATCTCAGCCAGAAGTTTTGCTCTATGCCTTTGTGATTACTGCCACCATGCTGGAATACCTTTAAATAGCAATTTCACTTGGATACTTGACAGAATCCACTGCTTGCAAAGCAGCCTTAAAAACTGCTATACCAGACAATGTTACCCCTCTGATGGAGTGTTGCTAGACTCCCCTGTGTTTAATAATTTCAACTTTAACAAAGTCTTAGCCTGTAATATAAAAAAAATCAAGATTATGCTTAACATGTGAAATGCTTACCATTTAAGTTTCTTCTGTTATATTCTCAACACGCAGAACCTACTATGTCATATGTGTATGTATTAGTCCAGTTATATCTGGATCCTATTCCAATCAAGCCAACACACTACAATATGGATCCTATTCCAGTCAAGCCAACACACTACAGAATGCATTATTTCTGCAAGGAAGAGTGTGTTCTGTAAATGTCATGTATATGCTTTCGTATTGGGTGATTTAATGGTTCTAATTCACAGCAAAAATTCAGCAAATGTTCTTTTCAGAAAAAAAATTAGTCAGCAAATGCAACTGATAGTTTTTCATGGAACCTCTCATCAAGTCAGTCATCAGCAAGTTTGCAGATGATACCAAGCTGGGGGCAGATGTGGCTGGGCTGGAGGGCAGAAGGGCTCTGCAGTGGGACCTCGACCGCCTGGACAGATGGGCAGAGTCCAAGGGGATGGCGTTCAATAAGTCCTAGTGCCAGGGGCTGCACTTTGGCCACAACAACCCCATGCAGAGATACAGGCCGGGGTCAGAGTGGCTGGAGAGCAGCCAGACAGAGAGGGATCTGGGGGTGCTGATTGATACCCGCCTGAACATGAGCCAGCAGTGTGCCCAGGTGGCCAAGAGAGNGGCTTGAGGTGAGGAGAAAGTTCTTCACTGAGAGAGTCATTGGCTACTGGAATGGGCTGCCCAGGGAGGTGGTGGAGTCGCCATCCCTGGAGCTGTTCAAGGCAGGATTGGACGTGGCACTTGGTGCCATGATCTAGCCTTGAGCTCTGTGGTAACAGGTTGGACTTGATGATCTGTGAGGTCTCTTCCAACCTTGGTAATACTGTGATATTAATGAGGCCTATATTAATACATAATAAACCTGGTTAATAATTCAACTATGATATTGAAAGTATAATTATTATTTAATTAATATTTAAGTAAGAAAAATACTGAAAAGTATCTCTTGAAATAATTCCTTTGTAGTCTATAAAAACTATAAAATAAGTTATTTTGACTTGTGGGACAGAATAGAAAAACTGTCTTGTTATTACAGATATTTTTCTTAGTAAAATTTTTATGTGTCCACACATCACTACCAGTTAGAACACTTGTTGTGTACCCACTAGAATGTGCTTTTTAGTGAAATTCAGTGTATTTCAATCCTAAGTGATCACATCCTTGTATTAGTATTGAAATTGCTTCTTGCTTGGGATCCATTCAGCATTCAGCATTCAGCCACACTGTGAGCACTCAAATTTCAAATATATTTCTCAACTTAGTACACACTTTAATGCATATGAATCACAGAGCCTAGCCAAGTGTTCTTATGGTGAACTCTAACCTGAGACATTTAAGTTCAAATATGCAATTCACTTTGTTCTGCAAATCACTTCATAATTCCTGTCACATACCACCTGCCTATTCCAGTTGCTCATGTAATGCAGAAATTTTCACTTACTACACATACATAGAGAGCTAAAAAATAGGATCCTAATGTGCCTTGGTTCTAGTTTAAATTTCCCAGAG
>WAAF01009812.1:40342-61672 GCA_013400475.1 Tricholaema leucomelas | reverse complement strand
TAGCCTTGTCCCTTAAGGTGGAAAAAAAAAAATCACNAGCCTGTGTCCTTTTGTTCTGGTGCTGGCCGCCTGAGAGAAGACAGCAACCTCCCCCTGGCTACAACCACCCCTCAGGTAGCTGTAGACAGCAATAAGGTCTGCCCTGAGCCTCCTCTTCTCCAGGCTAAACAATCCCAGCTCCTTCAGCCTCTCCTCGTAGGGCTGTGCTCGAGGCCTCTCACCAGCCTCGTTGCCCTTCTCTGGACACGTTCAAGCATCTCAATGTCCAGTAAATACAGTTTTGTGCACAAAGACTTAATACAGCCAGCCCTGAAAAAAATACCAAAGTGATCCACAAAAGTAAATGACATCTGAGTGGCTTGTTTACACATCCTTGTTTCCCTGGACCATTTTGCTTCATTTACTACACTTTGTCAGTATGCGAGCGTTTGGGGGATTTCAAATGGACTCATTCTGTTCCAACAGATGTCAAAGAAGAGGTACATTGGTTTTAATGCCTATTTAGGGACATATGGGAATAGGGTTTTTTCCCTGTATATAAAGTCCACAGCCGTCTTTCAGCAGGATCTGACTCCATTCTTTCCCATATTTATATCCTCCTGTATTTCCTCAAAATTATCAAGTGAGTGTTGTTTACTAACGCACTGCTGCTCACGCATTATCTTCTGAAAGTGCATCATTGTTGCAGTATCAGTCAGACTACAAGAGTTAATCTGCCACAACGTCACAAATCACCACAACTCTGGACAGAGACAGCCATTTGTCAACAGCAATCACATCCGTTTCCGAGGTAAACCAGGCAAAACCCCAAACCCAAAACTCACATGCACACTGTGGCCGCTCGCCACAATGCCCTGGTTCAGTAATGGCAGCACGTGGTCATCAGCATGCAAACACCAATGTGGTGGACAGCAAAATGGCGTTTATAATCCCATGCTACACGTCAATATAGGATAGGTAGCAACGCCACTTCCTTCTGCTTGCAGAAGGACAAGAAGCTAAGTATAACAAAGGAATCCTAGAGAAGTCATACAGAACACAGAGAGGGGCCCTATCTTTCCGTACATCGCGCCATCTTCAGGTCGCCAGACCCTATCTGCAACACACACATATATATATTTATGACTTCCCATGTGCAACAATGTCAGTAAGAAAATCTCAGCCACGAATGGAAGTCATTACATGTGCTAGTTTGAGCCTAGCTGGCATGTTTTGGTGAGAAGAACTAGATGATAGGCTGTAAAATGAAAACAATGGTGAGGTCTACTTCCCTCACAGTCTTGCTGAGATGTATACAAAAGAAGAAAGGCAAAACAAAGATTAGGGCATTTGCTTCTTCTCTTCGCTGGGGAGCTTTGCCTGCTGGGGAGAGCTCGTGGCTGCTNGTCTGGGTGATTTCTAAAAGTGTGGGGGGCGGGGGACACCCAAACCATCACATTACATCAACCATAATGGTATTTTACAAGTAAATGCCCCAAAAAATGATTACATTTCTAGGCCATAACCTAAAATTTTCCTTAAATAAGAATACAGATCACAATGAATTAAGCAAGCACATGGACTACATGTAAGAGCTCACTATGTCTCTCATTTAGGCTATTACTGTGAGCTAGTATACGTTACCTTCTTCCTGACAACCCTTTATCAGCCACCAAAACATGCAGTGTGTCACCTGTGTGTCACCACTTTAAATTATTATCATCTTCTTGCTTTAACTCCCACTTTATAGAATTATAGAATCAACCAGAATGGAAGAGATCATCCAGTCCAACCTAGCACCCAGCCCTATCCAATCAACTAGACCATGGCACTAAGTGCCTCATCCAGTCTTTTTCTGAACACCTCCAAGGACAGCAACTCCACCACCTCCCTGGGCAGCCCATTCCAATGGCTTCTTATCTTCCTAAAAGATTCCTCTGCACTAAACACTACCGAGAAATAGCTAGTAGCCTGTCAGACACACACATGACAAAAAAAACCCACCACCAGAACAACAAAACCTCACAATACAAATTCTTCTCTCAACTAGCAAATAATTCAGAAAGAAAAGCTATGGTGTATTTTCATTCATGCAAAGTTCCTTCAGATCTACTTGAAGAAAATGCTCATCTCAACTTGACGAATCAAGTTACACCTCAAAGGAAGCAACACCTTGGCATAACTGAGAAAGAGATCTGATTACTCTGAGTAACATACAAGATGTTATAATTTCAGATGACATCTTCTCTTTTGTGCTATTAAAAAAAAAAAATCTTGTTCATGCAGATTTCATTTCTTTCTTAGCAGAAAGAATAAAACAGTTGTGCCTGATTACTTCAGCACAGAAATAAAAGGCATAAGCCCTGCCTGTGGTCTTCAGCAGGCCATTAACTGGAGCATTGTCTTCTGCTGTGCTCACTGGAGTGTTGGGTCTTCTTTACACTCACTCAATCTTTCCAACATTTCAGTGGCTGCATACAGAATTGAGAACAAGCAAGACTGTGTGACAGCAATATGGGGTGCATTAAGAGGAGCATGGTCAACAAATGGAGGGAGCTTCTCCTCCCCCTCTACTCTGCCTTTGTGGAATAATGTGTTCAGTTTCAGGCTCCCCAGTTCAAGAAGGATAGGAATCTACTCAAAAGAGTCCAACTGAGGGCTACAAAGATGATTAAGGTGCTGGAGCACTGCCTGGTGAGGAGAGGCTGAGGGAGTGGGGTTGTTTAGCCTGGAGAAGAGGAGGCTCAGGGGTGACCTCATTGCTGTCTACAACTACCTGAAGGGAGGTTGCAGTCAGGTGGAGGTTGGTCTCTTCTCTCAGGCAACCAGCAGCTGGTTGATTCTATGACCTGGGGCTTTTTGGTCTGGCAAAGAGAAGACTTAGAGCGGAACTAACTGAGGTTTATACAAAGGCTGGGTCTCAAGACAGAGGGAACAAATTCTTCTCAGTTGTGCCCTGTGATAGCACAAGGTGTAAGGGGTATAAACTACAGCACAGAAACCTCAACATGAGGAAGAACTTCACTGTAAGAGTCACAGAGCACTGGAAGAGGCTCCCCAGAGAGGTTGTGGAGTCTCCTTCTCTGGAGACTTTCAAGATCTACCTGGATGTGTTTCTGGGTGACCTGTGCTAGATTCTATGGTCCTGCTCTGGCAGGGGTTTGGACTCTATGATCTATGGAGGTCCCTTCCAACCCATAAAATCCTCTGATTCTGTAATCATCTTAAGCTGCTTGGTACAAAACATCACCAAAAAAATAAGTTGTGTGTGGCTCTTCTGAATGTGAGGATGAAAATACCAATTGCTTATCAATGTTCCTTGGCAAGAAGCAGGCATAATTATTCTAAGCATTTAAAGCGATTAGGAATTCGGTGTCTTGTAGGAGGGTGCAGGACACTATTTCCTTAAAACATTTTTAAACTCAGCTGTAAAGCTCTAAACATCTCATGGAGCTGCAGAGGAAGAAGGTTGAATTGTAAGCTATACCTTCTTTGTGACATTGTCTAAGAATTGTGACACTGGCATAAAATGCTACATTTCCTTTGAATGCTCCTATTCCATCTTCAGAATTTGTTATGCAACTCATATTCGTACTTTACTTCTCATTTCTTTTATAACAGATTATTCTGTGCCTTTTTATGATCTTGTAGGAAGTCAAGGTTGAATCAAAGCCATTGTGACTGCCAAAGTGCATATAAAAATTATACCACTGAGTGTTAACCTTGCTTTGTAGGCTCACTTATAGTTTTCAATTAAAAGCTATCCTTAGTATTGAAGCAGAGCACTTTATAGTTTTTCAGTTAAAAGTCACCTTCAGTATTTAGGCAAAAAATCACTTTTATGGCAATTCACACTTGAATTCTCAAAAAACTCTTCTGCCTAAAATGGTTGTGCTGTGACCTTGCTTCATCCAAAGTTTTAAAAGAACACAGAAGTATTAGTAAGTGTGCTAGTTTGAAGCTAGCTGGAATGTTTTGGTCAGAAGGAGTAGATCATAGGCTGTGAAATGAAAACATTGGTGATGTCTACTTCCCTCACAGTCTTGCTGAGATGTATTAAAACTAAAAGTAAAACAAAGCTAAGGTCACTTTGCTCTGCACTTCACTCTAGGCTTTGCTCTCAGCTCTTTGCCTGCTGGGGAGCTCTGGGCTGCTGGCTGAACTCCATCTTGCTTTCTAACCTCACCCTCCATTTGCTTTTTGGCTGATTCGCCTTTGCTTCTTAATCTCCCTGGCCAAGCCTCCATTCTTCCTTGGGACTGGGGTAAGGGGGAAGGTGAGGGGGTGGCTGAGAGCCCCTCCTGGGGACTCAGGTTTCTGGGAGGGGAGTTGTGTCTTTATTACCTTTTTTACCTTGTATATTTCTGTCTATAACTGTATATACTGTAAATATCTGCTTGTATATTGTGCCAGCTGTAAATATAAGCTTCATTCATATTTCCAGAGCTGACTGAGTCTAGTCTGGGTGATTTCTAAAGTGTGGCGGGGGACGGGACACAACACCCAAACCACCACAGTAAGTGACATTTTACACGTATTTACTTAATCCATTTAGTAAATGTGGGGAAAGGTAAAAATCAATGCACTAAAACACCTGCCAGCTCCCCAAGGAAATTACATAAATAACGTAGGTATGTGCATGCATTCTTGTGTTAATATATACTTGCATGTATCTACACAATTTAAAAACCAAATTCCATCATTACATGGCATTGTTTTTTTCCTCTTTCCAAATGCCAGTTAAGCCATCAGGAACTGCCTATATTTCAAATAAAGGCTGAAATCACACAGTAATTGTTACAGCTACACTTGCAAAACACTCTTTTAACTATTATAAAAAACCCTGTTGAAAGTGGAAACACAAATCACTGTGATCATGCTTTGTCCAGATATGAGGATAAATGACCTTTTTTTCTGTGCTTCTACAAAACAAGGCTTGAAGTGCTCAATCACAAACAGGGAAAAGTCTAAAGACTTGTATGCCCCAAAGATTTATGCACATGTTTAACTGTACTTATTGTCAGTAATCCCACTGAAGCCAGTAGGAATACTCACGGTGCATAAAGCTACATACACATAAGACTTCAACCTCTGGGGCTGATATTTCAATAATTACTTTGTTTGAGTAATACCCAGAGGATCTGGCTCTGTATAGGATGTCCAGGTTTTTTTGCTGTCTCTCAATGACTTCTCTAGAAAATAGTAAGGAGTCACAACCACGCTCTGTGGAAAAAAAGAAAACCCAGTTGGCCTTTCTCTTTGCTTTCACTGATGTAACACTGCTTTCAGTGAAATTAACCTCCTGTATTGCTCCTTGAGACAGCCTACCAAACCACAGTACACAGAAGCAGATGACACAGAATGGTGAGAGTGATTAGGCAGGAAAACAAGATAGCACATGTCTAAAACAATATGGGATATTCACTTACAGAGTAATAGGGATGGTATTAGGACTAAATCACCACAATGTCAGAATGTGCATAGTGATGATAAAAGATTATATGCCTTATACATGACTTATGATGACACATTCAGAAAATATCCAGAAGGGAAAAGACAAAGTGATGTCTCATGCAGCTTGTGGAACTGCTACATTTACAACATGTCACCTTCGAATTAGTGTACAACAGGAAAAAAATTACCCCTTCAGTATCAATGCCCCCAGCTCTTCTGTTACAATGGCCTTGACAAGACACCCATTTATTTTCTTCAGAGAAATTGTTCCAAGGTGGTTGTTATGCACAGTAGAGGCTTGACTGCTTAGACCTGGGTTGGATTAGACTGCTCTGATGGGACAGAACAACCTTGCATGCTGGTCTCACTCATCACACTTTGGAATGGTTACTATGTATCTTCAGTGGGAGAGGCATTCCCAATTTAATTTGCATTGTGAAGATTCTGAATTGCAAGACTGCAGCAAAGGTTAGAAACTACAGGGAGACTGATAATATTCTCTTAGCGCTGTAGTTGGAGCCCCTCATACTAAGAGCAATGCAATTACAAAGTTGCAACAAACGTTTCTGTACAACTTACATGTGGTAATTCTCCATGCAGAAATAACTGTAGCTGCCACTTGATCTCCAGAAAAGAGACCTGTTCCAATTTTGTCTTGAAAAAGTATTCACATATACCTATTGCTGTTTAAATAACAAAATAAATATAGACCTATGTAGCTCTTTAAATAAACTAATTTTACATCACACGTTAAGTTCACTCAAAAATCCATAATTAGCTTATAATACCCTTTTAAAAGATAACTTTCTGTAAAAGGAGACTTTTTTGATCCACAAAGCTATACGAGTCAGGAATTTAGAGAACAGGAACCTAAAAGTAATCGAGCAAATCCATGCTCACAACATGCCTAAATAAATGTCTGACTCCTTTGTACTGTTGAGTCACTTTTCAAACTCACCGCAACTAAAGGTAATGTAGGAGCTTACTTTAAGGTAACAAACTGTGAAAGCCTTTTATCAATAGTGCTGTTTTATGCAAGCTATAACACAGTCCAGGTGTGCATGTAAAAACCTCATAGTGTATTAGTAGCTTGTCAGCTGTAGTTACTTTTTATACTGGTAAGAAACGAAGTATAGAATAGAATCAATCAGGTTGGAAGAGACCTCCGAGATCATCCAGTCCAACCTATCGCCCAGCCCTATCCAGTCAACTAGACCATGGCACTAAGTGCCTCATCCAATCTTTTCCTGAACACCCCCAGGGACAGTGACTCCACCACCTCCCTGGGCAGCCCATTCCAATGCCAATCACTCTCTCTGTCAAGAACTTCCTCCTAACATCCAGCCTATACTTACCCTGGCACAACTTGAGGCTGTGTCCCCTTGTCCTGTTGCTGGTTGCCTGGCAGAACACACCAACCCCCACCTGGCTACAACCTCCCTTCAGGTATTTGTAGACAGCAATGAGGTCATCCCTGAGCTGCCTCTTCTCCAGGCTAAACAACCCCAGCTCCCTCAGCCTCTCCTCACAGGGTTTGTGTGCCAGGCCCCTCACCAGCTTTGTTGCCCTTCTCTGGACGCATTCCAGCACCTCAACATCTCTCTTGAATTGAGGAGCCCAGAACTGGACACAGTACTGGTGCACTTCCAATCTGCGTACCAGTGTTTTCTCCGAAGTCACCTGTGACAGACATATCAAAGCCCTTTATCATCTACTGCCATCTAACAGGCAGCCACTTTGACAGGTAGACTAAGTTCCTAAGCACTTACAGTAATAAGGATAGCCCTGTGTGCTGAAACTCAAACTCTAGAAAGAAAGTTAAGTGCTTGCTAATTATTTACAAGATTTGACTAATTTATCGTTATTCAAGTAAATGGTTCTTGGCCAGATGTAAGTAGTGGAAGGTATTCTTCTTTTACAAATTATGGAAGTAAAGTACCACATTCCTAAAGGTCTACACAAACCACTTAAGCATGTTACAGCAATCATCAGAGTAACATCACAAGAATATTAGCCTTTTTTAGTAAGATGTACCATATTAGCTGATAGACAAAGATACGAAGGCTTAGGAATTTCTCTGCTGGTATCTTTCCCCACAATTTCAGCAGCATGTTGTTCAGGACTAACTGTTCCTACACTGTCTGATCTCCACCCTTTAAAAGGAACAATCAATTCTGCAGATTTCTATGCAAAGTCTGGGTTGCTCCTCTCTCTAGAGTACAGCCTATCTTCTCAATCTGAGCATCTACTCTCAAAAGGTAAACAGTAGTATGGAAATTTTTCTACCAGCCTGGAACACAAAACTTATGAGGAGAGGCTGAGGGAGCTGGGGTTGTTTAGCCTAGAGAAGAGGAGGCTCAGGGCAGACCTCATTGCTGTCTACAAATACCTGAAGGGAGGTTGTAGCCAGGTGGGGGTTGGTCTCTTCTCCCAGGCCACCAGTGGCGTAACAAGGGGACACAGTCTCAAGTTGTGCTGGAGGAAGTACAAGCTGGATGTTAGGAGGAAGTTCTTGACAGAGAGAGTGATTGGCATTGGAATGGGCTGCCCAGGGAGGTGGTGGAGTCGCCGTCCCTGGAGGTGTTCAAGGAAAGACTGGATGAGGCACTTAGTGCCATGGTCTAGTTGACTGGATAGGGCTGGGTGCTAGGTTGGACTGGATGATCTTGGAGGTCTCTTCCAACCTGGTTGATTCTATTCTATTCTAAATAATGAGTAGGAAGTCAAAGTGGCTAACACTCATCTATTTTTTTTTCCAAATACAGTAGCCTACCATGAAAAAATACTGAACACACTAAACAAACCAACTTCAGTAAGAACATCACCTCATCTTAGGTACAAAGGGAGATATTGCAAGAAGAAAACCCTCCCAGCAAAGACTATGAAATTACATGGAAGCGTATTTGATTTCCTGAAGACAGAAAGAATTGGCTTTAACTCACATATGTAGGCAACTGCTCAGGGAAATGTGGCACTTTGAATCTGGTTTCTCAAACTCTCAGAAACCTTCACTATGCCACAAAAGTCAAAGACCTACAGAAATAATATTTCGGCATGGGGCTTAAAGCTGTATTGGAGCATGTACATCGCTAGACCATATTCATCCAATACATATGTGTTAGCATCTCCAGAGCACATTCAGAGTGAGATCAAGCCCTGTTTCACTTTTTTTTTTCTCTTACAGTCTTAGAAATTCACAGAGAATCTTACAGATAAAACCCTGAGAATAATTCCTTTCACCTCCTAGGAAGAGACACAAGCATTACTTTAAGTAAATGTCTGCTATTTTCATATGAGAGGTCAGATTCTTTGAAAGAAACAGTATTTAAAATTAAAAAAATCACTTCTGATTTTGTGCTATTTAGCCAACTTGCTCTTGATCTCAGCGGATTAAAATCTAAACATCTTCCTGTGAAATCTTCCTGTGAAATGAGTAAAATTATCCTAGAAAAGGTCATGATTTTTAGGAGGGTCAGCACCTCGCAAAATGGAATTTAGTTAATATTGATGTTTAATGATGCAACAAAATGAAAGAAGAAATTACAAATGAACACATGAAACTTGGACTGTAGCGTTTTAAATCAGAGTCGTCTTAACGTTGACGAAAACTCTCCAGTAACTTGAAATAGCTAACACTTAATATGCCATAGTTTCACTAATCATTTAACTCAGTATGTATAAATCCGAACCCCTAGGGAGGCAGATTTTGAAATGATCATTTCAGACAGTGTGTACCTCTAATGAATGCATTATTTGGGATACTTCCAACATAGTTAATAAGGTAATGTGTATAAAAGACACAAATTAATGGATTTTTTTCCTGGCCTACCTTATATGCTTGTACAAATTGTGATGAACACTGTGCATACAAATGACAAAGGATTAATCATACCAAAAAAATTGATATTCACTGTTTATTCCAAAGACAAAGAGTACATCGGTAAAACAAACTGACTTTGCATAGGCAGTGAACTTCAAAACTGACCAGCAGTCAAAGCAGTGATTTCAGTGTCTATCTCCTTTCAACTTCTGCAATACTTTGAAAGTATGAGAACTGATTTTCCAGTTATGACTACGCTGAAACCCACAAAACAAAACTATCAGCTCTTTGAAGAAACCTACTGTTTCTGGCTCTCTTTAAGCAGAGGTTAAATACATTCTGAGGACAGGATTTTTTCTGCCATCACTATGTGCCTTCTATTAAGTATTTTTTAATTCAAGCTAGATTACTACTCTGTTGGTATCTAGCACTACCTCAGGAAATATTTTCTGTTAAAACTTAAACCTTTCCTTTACATTGTCTTGACAGATCGTGTCTGACTGTCTTAAAGACCTGAAGTCCCCAAAGTATTCTATTGTGAATAATTCATATTATAACCAATTTTATTCATAAAAGCAGTTGTATGAAATGCTAGTGTAGCACATCTTCCATAAAAAGCATCTTGTCCCTGAAGACACAAAAGAGGATTGAGATAAAAGGTGCAGATGTTGTTTCCCTTGCTGCAAAGCCACTCTGAACCAAACCAGATTATAAGATTTGAAGAGACAGAGTGACTATGCATCTATAACTCTAAACTGGGCTAAATCTGATTCCTTAGAGGGGAGGCTAAAGCGGCAGTGTGGTGAATTGTTCCTCTGTGATTATGTTAGAAAAACATCTACCCTCAACCTTTCATCACCCAATGTTAGACACTTAGCTACAAAATATGGTAAAACCTAAGGAAATCATAGCACTGATATAAAAACAAGGATTAGAAAGCTCTAGAAGCAATTTTTCTGAATGACACCCACTCAACAGCTCTTAAAATAAGGCAGCACTGCAGATTAAACATTAATTTTAGGGATTAAGCCCTAAATTATAACACTTGTTCAACAGCTCTTAAAATAAGGCAGCACTGCAGATTAAACATTAATTTTAGGGATTAAGACCTAAATTATAACACTTGTGTGGAGCAGACATCCTCCCACATAGTAAAAGTTGAATTTCTAAAGCAGAATGAGGAAGGATTCAGAAGGCATGAAAGCTGTATAGGATTAAAGCAGTGTTTCTCCTTATTTAAAATATAAAGCCCTTTGTATCAGAAGACATCAAGGACACAAGAAACACACGCATGGATAACAGACTGTGGTACAAGCACACTTCAGCGCTGTTGTAGAATGAAATCAGTGCATACTTACCCACTCCTTCAACGTGGAGATCCAAAATGTAATAAAACTAAAATCTCTGTGCACCACAAAACCAGCAATTATAAGCATCAAAATAAAGTGGCTGAGGGATTAAGAATTTCTGAATGTTTTAATTCTACAACGTTCCACCACATCAGACAAAGACATTTCTCAGAAGTGTAGCTTTCACTTTTTACAAACAGAGCTGCAAGCAGTTTATTATTTCAGTCTTGTAAGACTCCTCACAGTCAGCAAGTTACTAAGCAGACATTGAGTCCTCCTTAACTCTCTTAGATAGCAGCTGAAGCTAATTGTGAAATAGAATGCATTATTCCTATTCTACATAATAAAACCTGTTCTTGGTGGATTCCTTCACAAATATCAATCAGGTCTACTTTATGATATGTTCATTTCATTGTCTACAATAATCTGGGGCGCCCTGGTCTTTTACTGCCCTTTCGTGACCCTGTCTCATTCTTCTGGTCTATACTGCACATCTGCATTGATCTGTAGACAAAGCGCTGTCAGATGGAATCAATACATCATTCCTTCAGCAACAAGACTGGCTTTTGCTCAGTTTACTTTCATTTTTTTTAAACAGATCAATAGTGTTAAACCGATGTATTGTAAATTGAGGTGTAATTAGTACCTGTCTGCAGGCCTGTTAACAAGCTCCTAAAATATTATGTAGGCCTTTTTTAGTTAAACAGAAGCTTTCACAGCTCTCTTCAACTGGGAGTTGGTGGCTATTTAAAAAGAATTCTGGGGACAAATAGATTCCTTAAAACCCATGCCTTAACACCTATGCTGAAAGCTTTCACTTTGTATTCAGAATGATAAGACACAGTGACTAAAATGAAACACTAAATCACCAAACCTGAAAGCCATAAATTATTACAACTAACCCCCTCCTCTCCTTCAATTTAGATATGGGTAATTATTTTTGAGTAACAAAATCTACCACTACAGTCCTTTATAAAAAAGAAGATCTGCTAAAGCCTATCAGCATCACTACACCAGAAACTGCTAAGTAGTAGTATTTGCATAGTTTTTTTACACAGAAAAGCAACAAAGCCTACACTGCCTTTCTGGATTATCACTTTTTCAGATCAGGTTCCTCTCTGGAAGAGCAGTGAACCAGCACAACCACAAATCCTTTATGCAACTGCTCTCAGTTGTGAGCATTTTGTCCAAAACCTTTAGGCCTGTTGTGGGTTAATGAAGGTTGTTGCAGAAGGTTATTGTTACAGAACTTTTATTCAGGCAAAACCTGCTCTGAGTTTAAGACAGACTTCTGTTTGGGCACTGGTGTTCTCTGTTTCTTCCTCTTTCCTACCCTGGCTAGTCTCTATTTTATTATTTCCCTCTTTAACCTGGTTGAAGTTATTCTGCTGACTACTTCCCTGGTCCTGTCCCTATGGCTACCCAGCAGCATTCTTTAATCATCACCTGAAGCAGCTAATTTCCTTACCCATGAGTATGTTTTTCCTTACCCATGAGTATGTTTTTCCTCCATTCTTTTATTTTCCAGTTTCCTTTTCATAAGCCTGTGTCTCAGGTTAGGTTGGATCTCACCCCTGGTAGAATAAACTCACTACAACGTGGATTTTTGGGAAGCCAGGGAAAGAAGAAATTGTATTTCTTATAGTTTAAATATAACAGTAAATATAGTGTAAATATAAGGAGAATAAATTACTACAGAAATATAATAACCTTAACGAAGGTGGGGAGGAATCAAGTGGTGGCGAAGCAGCAAAAGCAGCAGGAGCCAAAACAGATGGCTGCCCAGGGAGGTGGTGGAGTCACCGTTCCTGGAGGTGTTCAACAAAAGACTGGATGAGGCAATTAGTGCCTGGTCTAGTTGGATGGATAGAGCGGGGTCATAGGTTGGACTGGATGATCTTGGAGGTCTCTTCCAACCTGGTTGATTCCATGATTCTATGAACAGCAGTGGTGGAAGATAGCAGTGGGCACAGCAGAAGCAGCAAGGGGAAGGTCCAAGCTGTGCTTCCAGACATAAAGCCTCTTGATACTCCAGGGAAATTATATTAACTTATCCATTGTTGCCATTATATGGCCTAGCCCTGGAATGTTCACCTCTCCACTCAGAGCTTCTACTTCTAAGGTTCTCTGTTCCAAACATAGCACAAACAGCCAACGCCTGCTGCCTTCTTTCCATAAACTAAGGATTTGAGGAGCTCGGATTGAGATACTTTATGCACGAAGGCCAGGCTTAGCAGCTCCACAAGAAAAGATTCACTCTACCATATGTTCAGTCCCTAGAAGACATTCCCCACCATCACTCAGTATCCAAATTCACAAACTTACACATATTCCAGCTTTGTGTCAGTGAACTGCTGATCTAGGAGATGTCTTAAATGGATTGTCTTTGTCCTCTCCTTTCCTACCACCCATCATTATGAACTCATCTTTAAGTACCACATTAATTCAGGTCTCAAGCTCACAATGTTTACTCAAGTCTAGGAAAGGCTGCCTAAGAGGCATGGGGAATATAGTAAAATGCTAATCCATGAGTCATGTAATTACATCAGACTCTCCGCTCACATTGAAAAGCATAACTCTTTAATAACTGTTGAGGAAGGAAGAAAAACATAAGCTTCATGTTATTAAAAAGGAGTGCCTGCCTGTGTCTCAACCTCAATAAAGAGGACAAAAGTCTGGAGAAAAAGAAAAGTACAAAAAAACCCACCTAGAACAACCACTCTCTGGGTTTTTCCCCTTTTAGTAAAACATTACACACTGGAAGGAAGATCTACCAAAACTAATACCAAACCTGCCTCTTTCCATCAGTTAAAGCGTATATATAAGCAAGTTCTGCACTATTTTTTCATCTAGATTCAACTACATAAACTGAGAGGGAACAACATCTTATTTCATGGGTATTCCTACCAGCTTTAAGAGAAACCAGCCATGTGGTAAGGCTGTACAGGGCGGAAGAGCGATATCCAGTTCCCAGGCAGGAAGTGAGTAACAGATGTCTGAAGGTGAGCAGTCAGCAGCGGCATGGCTGCAGGTCCCACCGTGCTGCCTGCTGCTCTGAATAGCATATGCTGCTCTCACACAGATGGCGAGGGCCAGCAGCCTTGGGAACGGCAGAGCTGTGAATCACCATCCCCTCCACAGGGCCTCAGAGCCTGCGACTGGGCCCACACATGGGCATTAGCAAAACTTAGCTCCCCTACCAGAACCAGCCTCACTGCGCTGGCCCTGAAAGGCAGGCGGTCAGCCCCAGGAGGCAAGATATTCCTCTTAACACCACCATAGCTATGTCAGCTTTGAAACTTTGAATCATAGAATGGTTTAGGTTGGAAGGGGCCTCAAGGATCATCCAGCTCCAACCCCCTGCCATAGGCAGGGACACCTCCCACTAGAGCAGGCTGCTCAAGGCCTCATCCAGCCTGGCTTTAAACGCCTCCAGGGAGGAAGCATCCACAACCTCCCTGGGCAACCCGTTCCAGTGTCTTACCACCCTCACTGTAAAGAACTTCCTCCTAACATCCAGTTGGAATCTCCCCTCTTCCAGCTTAAACCCATTCCCCCTCGTCCTAACATTACTAGACCATGTAAATAGTCCCTCCCCAGCATTCCTGTAGGCTCCCTTCAGATACTGGAAAGCCAAACTTAAAGCAGCTTGCTCAAATCCACCTCTGTTTCTTTAGCAAGAACTATTCCTGCTCAGACCTCCTGATGTTCTTTCATTGGGGCCCTTGGAGACCTCACCTTTTGGGGTGATAGAATGCCCAAGCTCTACTACCACGTCAAGAACTCCAAGATTTTGGGTTGAGGCTATTCTTTTCTGAAAGACTTTTGTGGTGGACAAAAGCAATTTCAAAGAATCTTGTCTCTGCAAACTCTGGTGGGGAGATCATGAAAACAAAATGATACTCAGGGAGAGTAAGAAAAGGATCAGTAGGACCAATGAAAGCACATTTCAGTTGAGAACATTGTTCAAACAAGCAATCTGAACATTGCATGTATCTGCCCTGGTAGGGCATAAATCCTGCCAGGCAGGTTTAACCCTGGCTCTCCTCCTTCTGTTGCAGGGTTCGGGAGTGAGATAGATGAGCAAACAATAAAGGATTTGCCCCAGTAAAGCCTTGAGGGCTAAGGGCCTTAGCACCTCCTGCTGGTGTCTTGTGCTGCCCTCACCGTGCCTGCCTGGTTAAAGGAGGCAGGAAGCTTTCAATTCATTGGCCAGAACAATGGTGCTAGTGCCTATTGGCCGGTTTGATTTCAAAGTCAAGTATATAACGGGGGATGACTAAGAAACCAAGCCTTTCTACTTCAGCCTTTCTGCACCCTGCCTGTCTACATTCAGCCTTTGTCTGCACAGAGCCATCCTATCTCTCCCTGTTTGTGGCTCGTTAAAGGCAGACAGATGTTGCAGCTCACACCAGTGGCTTCGCAGCATCTTCTTCCCTCTGCCTGAAATATTTGTATTTTATCTCAGGATCATCATGAGTTTGAAAGAGTCTTTCATACAGGAGACTTAACTCAGGGACCACAAGAGTCGTGAGCACATCTGCTGGACTGAATGCCGAGACTCCATAGGCATAGCTAGAATTTCTCCTGGTTTTGCGTTACTGTTTTCCAAGTACTGATTGTTTAAACTGTTTAATTCTGTACAAATGAATCATAGAATCAGTCAGGGCTGGAAGGGACCACAAGGATCATCTACTTCTAACCCCCCTGACATGGGCAGGGACACCCTACCCTATATCAGGCTAGCCAAAGCCCCATCCAGTCTGGCCTTAAACATCTCCAGGGAAAAGACACCAACCACCTCCCTAGGCAACCCATTGCAGGCTCTCATCACTCTCACGCTCAACAACCTCCTCCTCACATCCAGCCTGAAACTACTCACCCCCAGCTTCGCTCCATTCCCCCTAGTCCTGTCACTTACTGATATCCTGAAAAGTCCTTCCTCAGCCTTTTTGTAGCTTCTTCTCGACCAAAAATCCAAAGAACCTCAGGGAATTTATCAAATTTTAAAATATTAATAATAAAAATAATATACATACATTATTAGTCATAATTAATAAACATTATTAATTTCTGCTACAGTAGCCTGCCAAGTCTTTTCCACTCTGGAACCTTATACAGTTGAGCATACCTTTACCCATTTCAATGTATTCCTGTGTCTTAAAAACTAGAAATTCAAAAACCTCCTCTGCAGTGGGACCAAAGTGCACAGGATTTACAAACAGGGAGACAGGGAGCAGCTCAATGCGAGCTAAGTTCCATTCATTGTACTTCAGCACTTGGTTATATACTCTTAACATATAAGCTAAAGATCCTGTCATATCCTAACCGGTCATCAAGACAGACCTCATCCCTTAGCAAGTAGATAAGCAAGGATCAACAAACCACACAGGTTCCTGCTTTACATTGTTGCATCTGTTGCAATATCCTCTAAGGTCATTTTGACCTCTCTTTGACTGAACTTAGTACTTCTCCACTTATACATTCCGAACCCATGGCTTCTGGTGAGACACTGGAACCGGTTGCCCAGGGAGGTTGTGGATGCTTCCTCCCTGGAGGCGTTTAAGGCCAGGCTTGATGAAGCCTTGAGCAACCTGCTCTAGTGGGAGGTGTCCCTGCCTATGGCAGGGGGTTGGAGCTGGATGATCCTTGAGGTCCCTTCCAANTTTCAATGTATTCCTGTGTCTTAAAAACTAGAAATTCAAAAACCTCCTCTGCAGTGGGACCAAAGTGCACAGGATTTACAAACAGGGAGACAGGGAGCAGCTCAATGCGAGCTAAGTTCCATTCATTGTACTTCAGCACTTGGTTATATACTCTTAACATATAAGCTAAAGATCCTGTCATATCCTAACCGGTCATCAAGACAGACCTCGTCCCTTAGCAAGTAGATAAGCAAGGATCAAAAACCCCACAAGTTCCTGCTTTACATTGTTGCATCTGTTGCAATATCCTCTAAGGTCATTTTGACCTCTCTTTGACTGAACTTAGTACTTCTCCACTTATACATTCCGAACCCATGGCTTCTGGTGAGACACTGGAACAGGTTGCCCAGGGAGGTTGTGGATGCTTCCTCCCTGGAGGCGTTTAAGGCCAGGCTTGATGAAGCCTTGAGCAACCTGCTCTAGTGGGAGGTGTCCCTGCCTATGGTAGGGGGTTGGAGCTGGATGATCCTTGAGGTCCCTTCCAACCTAAACCATTCTATGATTCTTACTTTTCACAGTATAAGCCAAAAGACGACACATTTCTCAGTTATTCTTTCCCTCTTCTTTTGGTCACAGACTATCTGTACACCACACCACAATAGATCAAATATAGACAACCTGCTTTTTTTCTGTCATTCAGTTTTATGCTTTGAAAGTTCCACGCATCAGTGGAAATAACCCCACTGATTTTTATCTCTAATCTTTTGGATGGAGGAGGGAGAGCTCGTAAAAAAAGAGATAAGGCTCTAAAGCTGTATGCATCTGTGCATGAAAAAATGCATTCAGACCTCAAGAGATAAAATGATTTTTTTTTTCTATCTCTGTCCAAAAGCTCCCTTATCTCTTTTCTGAAACACATTCTCCTTTTCTTATGACTTCCTGTCACAAACTGCAAATGATGTTTTTATGTTTCCATTTTTACTTCTGTTTATAACTAGAAATAATAGACATGAAATAAGATCCTTAAACGTGCCACAGGTGGAACTCTCGATTTCACTTATGAACTTCTGTTCATGCTGAAAGAGAACTTGAAAGACATCAAAGTAGATGACTTTGGAAGTTGTTAATTTTTAATTACTCTGTGTGACAATGACAAGGTATGTAGTAAAGTCCTAGATTTAAAGAAAAGCAAGCAGTACAGTACATAAATTCTTCCATATCATTCTAAATCCATCAAGTATGTCTCTGTGAATGTAAGAATGTTTAATTCCTGTATAATTCCATCTCTTCTCCTCCCCTCTCCGTGTCTAGTCAACATTCAGCTTGCCAACATCCAGGACTGTAACAAAAGCTCCACATCTTTTAGATACAGAGGAAGAAAATCTGAAATCATATCCCACTTTATACATTACATATAAGCACTTTCACAGCTAAATTTTCTTGTGAGCCATTATTAACTCTAACACAACCAAATGCTTCTTCATGTATTTTTAGCAAAATACAAAGCCAAGACATCATCAGGGTCTGCTGTGCTCTGATACTGATTGCATCCCTCTCTACCTTTATTTGCCGCCCTGTTCATTTGGTAGGCACCAGGTGATGTACATGGGGTGACTCCACATAGAATAAGAACCTTCAGGAGGAATGTGGTCTGATACAAGAGCAGCTCCACACAATCCTCTGCCTCGTGGCAGTGTTTGGTGGCTAGCATACACAGTGGTACTCATCTGAGCAACACATTTTTCCACTCTGCCTCCTGTCTCTGTATTTCCTCTGCATTTTCCTCCTGTATTTCATGTCATTTAGTTCAAAATCGGTGGATGCAGCTCTGATACAGAGCTGCCTAAACAATCACAAGGTAGTTCTGGCCAACCATAGGAAATAAAATGGCATAGCACAACAGTCTGCCCTATGGAGTGTTTCAAGGCAGATTCTTCATCTCTGTCCTCAACAGGGATGAGCATACAGTCACTGTCCTTAGTTCAATAAAGGATCTAGGAAACCAAGCACATGTATGCATGCAATTTTGTCTTCACTAGTCCTCCTTTTATTACGTTTATTCCCACTGGAGTGACCTCTAATATTACTAAACTCTGAAAAGATTCAGCTTCTCCCCATTAAAAGCAAATGTAAAAAGACATGAAAAAAAAAAAAAAGAAAAATCCAATATATATTTTTCTCCTCAAGCCTTTCAGATCATACCTTCCTACTTCGTTTTAGTCTCTGTTACAAAAGACTGTGGCTCTTCCACTGTTATGAGACCAATCAGTGCAACCATGCATAATAACCTTTGTTGAGAAACACAAGGCTCAAACAGCAAAAATAACAAGTTGATCAGAAAGGACCTCCATGATCACCAAGCCCAGCCATTTTGCCCACTCCACTAAGTCTGTCAGTGCACCATGTCTCCAAGCGCCACATCTACATGGCTTTTAAATGTGTCCAGGGATGGCAATTCAACCACCTCCCTGGGCAGCCTGTTCCAGCACCTGGCAACCCTTTCTGTGAACAAATTTTTTCCTAATGTCTAGTCTAAACCTCTCTTGGTGCAGCTTAAGGCCATTTCATCTCATTCTATCATTAGTTACTTGTGAGAAGAGACCAGTTTAAACAGCTTGAATTTCTTCACTATTTTTAAAACTACCTAAAGGAGTTAAAAGTACTAAAATGTTCTGCAGCCCACCCAAACATAAATGCTGATCACCAAAAAGCAGATAAAATCTGGAATTCATATATTTAGATTTGTTAACTAGAGAAAGCAAAATCACTTTGTTGGCCCATTAAAATTACTAACTTGATCTATTACAGATGTATTCACTAAAAAAAAAAACCAAACCACCTCATGTTATGTGTTGAAACTGAAACATTAAATACAAACTGACTGGTTGATTCAGGTGAAATGAGTCAACAGAATGCCAGGTGCAGAGACTGCAAATGTGACAGCTGGGGAGCAAATGCTTTATGGATCCAAGAACCTGCTGTGCTTTTTTGTCTATTGTTCTTTCTGCCAGTACTCACCATCCAGCTTCTATCTGCAAGAAATGTCCACAGTTGCAGCCTAGAGTAGCTGCTTTCCCTTACGTGCAGCTGACCATCAACAAGCAACATTTCCTCCTGCTGGGAGGATGCTACATGCAACATATTTCATGACTGCCAGCAACAGGGTTTCATTAATCAGCCTATAGGAGGTGCTGAAGTGGGCACAAACAGATGGAAAATGAGAATGGCAGAAGCCTGAAGAATTAGCGCAATCTCTCCAGAAAGCAATCTCTGTAGTTTTGTGTTAATGTATCAGTTAGCACTCAGATACCTTGACATTATTTCAAGGATTGGACTTCAAATTTTACAACTACTTTACTCAGACCCATGCCATGCTTCCAAAAAAATTGCCTTTTCACCTAAAACAAATTCCTGACGTTCAGAAGAGGTATTCAGTACCAGAGGCAACTCCAAAGAGATACTACTTTAGTTACTAAAGAGAATGTAAGCACAGGTATTGCAAAAAAGGTAAGCTTTCTGTAAGATACTTGAGAAATAGTTGTTGAAATATTAACCTCTTTTAGTGCTTGCTCATGATGGACTGCAACTGCCCAGGATAGCGAGGATCTGAATCGACTGTGCTACCTTTTGGCATGTGTGTTAGCAATATAGCTTTAACATTTCACCCCTACTGCATTTTCCTTGACTTTAATGTACTGAAGTCAGAGCTGAACTCTGCTCCAACATTCAAGAACACACTGAGCTTCTTTCAGCTGCATAAACCCTAAAGCAATCCTTCTCCAACATACAGCCAAACTCAATACTTCCCTAATACAACGATACTGACAACTTCTGCCTGTGCTGCTACATTAACCAGGCCCAAGAAATATTTCTAAGCACTGAAAACCAACAGAGTGTACCACAGTTTCTGAACGGTTCGCAAACTTCTGCTATTTACACTATCTCAGAGCAGACTTCCAATACTTTAAGACATTCTTTTAGTCCATAAAATGGAAAAAAAACTTGTTCAAATCAATATTTAAACTTGTTCATATCTATATTTTTTTCCTCAGAAATCTAATATTTAAAATACCTCTACCTTCATGCATTCATTCCTTTTTTCCTTTCGAATTTGTGATTCTGGTGTATTCACAGTCATTGACACCAATTACTTTTTTAAAGCACCAAGGATATACACCCATCTCTCAGTTCTAGTTTAAATTTCCCAGACACTCAAATATAGTTAATAGAACCAACAGCAATTTATAGGATGCCTTCCCCGCTTCCCCCTTCTTTCCTAAAGAAAAAGGATTTAGATGCAGAAAGATAAAAGGTAGGCACATCCAAAAAAATAACCTAACTTCAAATTGGAAGTTAAAAGAAGAAAGTTTTAACAATAAATAAAAGGTATTCGAGGTAGGAAAGTTACAAAAGGTATAGGGAAGGAAAAACAAGGTACAAAATATATAAATACAACCAGATTTGATGGCAATGGTTTGTCCACCTCCTGGGTTACAGCCACGTGGTAAAACGAAGAGTAGCAGGAACAGAAAGACGATGCTGGCAGGCAGGGAAGCAAGGAAAAAAGACAAAGAGCAAGTGCCTCTGTTTTTATACTGATCTTAGACAGGAGGTGGGAGTGGGCTAATCACCACACCTGGTAGTGTGCTAACCACCACACCTGGTAGTGTTTGACTCACTCCCAGGGAGGGATCAGGACCACCTGGGGTCAGGGTCAAGACCACTCCTCCAGGAGGGGTAAAACCTTTACCACCCCCTTCCCCAAGTTAACATTTCCATCTTCTATGAAGGATTAAAAAAGGAGAAATAAACATAACAAAGCTACCTAAATTTGTCTTCCTTTTTTTAAAGTTAAGTAGCACATTATAGATGATAGATAGCACATTAGAGTGGTGATCAATGGCACAATGTCCACCTGGCGACCGGTGACAAGTGGTGTTCCTCAGGGGTCAGTGCTGGGACCAGTGCTCTTTAACATCTTTGTCAGTGATATGGACAGAGGAATTGAGTGCACCCTCAGCAAGTTTGCAGATGACACCAAGCTGTGTGGCACAGCTGACTTGCTGGAGGGCAGGGATGCCAT
>WAAF01009812.1:0-40069 GCA_013400475.1 Tricholaema leucomelas | reverse complement strand
ACTGGCACAGGTTGCCCAGGGAGGTTGTGGATGCTTCCTCCCTGGAGGTGTTTAAGGCCAGGCTGGATGAGGCCTTGAGCAGCCTGCTCTAGTGGGAGGTGTCCCTGCCTATGGCAGGGGGTTGGAGCTGGATGATCCTTGAGGTCCCTTCCAACCTAAACCATTCTGTGATTCTACGATTCTATGATTTACCTCATACATTAGCAGAAATTATGAGTGGCAGCAAAGTGAAAACTTTAATTAGAGAGAATATAAAAACAAGATTTGGATACCAGCAGTAACTCAGCACAGCTTAATTATTCCCCTTTTTAATATTTTCATCAAGCATTAATAAAAGCTTTGTTATAGTACAGATACATATGGCCCTAAAAATTAAAGATGTACCTTCAGTTAATCAAGATTGTAAAAGACACTGAAAAAGAATCAAGGAGCTAATCTGTTTCAGATATTACCAACATTTCATTTAGTTTACTAATACACATGAATGAAACTCTGTAACTGGCTGCATCTGGAAAAATAATTTCACAGTCCACCCACATTCACATATCTGCATGGGCAGCTTTTCATAGAATCATAGAATCATAGAATGGTTTAGGTTGGAAGAGACCTCAAGGATCATCCAGCTCCAACCCCCTGCCAGGAGTACTGTGAGCTATTTCTTCATTAACAATATCAAAGAACTTTGAGATCTTCCAACAGCTGGTAAAGTATTAAAAAAAATATTAATAATAGAGATATTAACATATCTTTTATGTACACTACTAATCTTTCATACACCACTTTCATAACAGGAACAGAAGAAATACCTTTTTAAAGAAATACATAGACATTGGTCTAACATTGCTGTGTTAGTTTGAAACTAGCTAGAATGTTTTGGTGAAAAGGACCAGATTACAGGCTGTGAAAGGGAAACAGAATGATGTCTACTTCACTCATAGGCTTGCTGAGAGGCATAAGAACAAGAATTCAAACACAGATAAGGGAGTCTGCTGCTTCTGCTGGGGAGCTCAGAGCTGCATTTCTCTCTCTAGTCTCTCTGCCAACTCTCTGATTAATCCACTTTGCTTCCTAACCCCCTGGCTGAAGCTCCATTCTTCCTTGGGACTGGGGTAAGGTTGAAAGGGGTGGGAGAAGGTGAAAGGGCAGTTGGGAGCCCCTCCTGGGGACTCAGGTTTCTGGGAGGGCTGTTGTGCTTTTGTATTACCTTTTACCTTATGTATTTCTGTATATAAATGTATATAGTGTAAATATCTGCTTGTATATTCTGCTAAGCTGTAAATAAAAGCTTCACTCAAATTTCCAGAGCCAGCTGAGTCTAATCTGGGTGATTTCCAAAGTGTGTGTGTGGGGCGGGTAACACCCAAACCACTACACCTGCGTAGCAACCATCTGTTACTTCTGGGTTTGTAAATTCAACATTCTTGGTTCTTTTTTTAAAGGCAGGTTAAAATACTCTTAAACAGAGCTCCTAATGTACAAGGCCGCTGGTTGGATTGAAACAGATCACATCTTCTCTGTATAACAATTGCTAATAATGAATCTTGCTCTCCACTTCCCACAGCTCTTCTTTCTAGGGGGTTTGTTTTGCTGAAGGCTGGTGATGAGAAAGAGGTGGAGCAGTCACGGCATGGAATAATAAAGGCAACACGTGGCAAATTTCTCACTAATTAAGTGATATCTCCACAGGAGTACTGGCTATACGTGAGAAATACTTGAACAGAAGAATGAACAAGATATATTTTTCTTCAAATTCGCAATACAAATACCACTTTACTACCATTCAGTTGCCAGATAATTTCATTTACTCATGTTCTATGTAAAGCTGTTATTTCTGAGAAGAAACAAAGGGCAACCTATAGCAGCAATATAAAAAGCATAAAGAAATGCCACAAGGGAGCATAAAGGCTGCAACAAGGGAGTACGTTATCCGCTCATGAAAACCATGCACAGTAATAATATGAGCCCTTGCAAGTCACTCTGATAATGTGACCCCTCTAAGAATGACATGTAGGCTCTGACTTGGCTGACTCATCTTCAGAAAAAGGTTGTGATTCCTCACATTCCAGTAACAAGGCAGATCCTACTGGCCAAATTTTCATTTTTTAACAACCTTGATATCAAACAGGATTTAAGCAGATAGCCTGGAAGTGAAAGACTACTTGAGTAATCTGCTTTCTCCTTATTTTCTTTTGATATTACAAATAATTTTTATCAGAAAGAGTACAGCCAAGCTTAGGAACAAGTCTAAGAGAAAACTGTAACTCACGTGAAGTGTCCTCTAACATTTGTTCTCATGGCTATTATTTTCTTTATTACTCCATGCATATTCAATAAGAAAGACAAAAGAGGCTGTGAATTTAGATGTCTTTTATTCTGGAAGCACTGGAAGAACTTCCTGTTTAAATATGCATGTGCATGGTAAGGCCAGTATAGGCTTTCCAAGATATCTTTTTGCTGTTATTAGTTATGTCACAGTACTTTGCTTTCACACTTCTACACAGGCTTCTAAAAAGCCTTTTTGTACTTTATATCTCAGCATTTATTATTAAGTACCCTACAGTAGTGGCATCAGAGATCCCAGAGATTATACAAAACAGGAAACAGTATTACAGCCCTATGCCAGCAAGCTAAGCAGTTGGCACCTTTAAGTACACAGTGTAAAGTATGTTTAGCCCAGAGTTCAGACCTTTCGGGAATGAATAGCTACACCAAGCAGACACAGACTAGGCTGGGAGAGGAGAGGAGAAAAATGGAAGGGAAAGGGAAAAGGAAGGGGGAAAGGGGAGAGGGAAAAGGGGAAAGGGAGAAGGGGAGAGGGAAAAGGGGAAAGGGGAGAGGGAAGAGAAGAAAGGGAAAAGGGGAAAGGGGAAGGGAAAGGGAAAAGGGAAAAGGGGAAAGGGGAAAGGGGAAAGGGAAGGGAAAGAAAAAAAATCAGTAGTTTTTTTAAATGAATTATTGTTTAAAAAAATCTCAACTACCATAGCCCTGTAAATTCCTGCACCACAGAACTAATCTAGGTTATGAGATGCCTTGGCTGATTAACTGCCAATAATCACAGGATGCAAAGAATAACACATTCTAAGAACATTACAAAGAATTAGAATATAATCAAATGGCTTTGAAGATGATCAAGAATGCCAAGTGGAAAAGCCTTCAATCTTGAAAAGTTTTACTGAACCTTTACCACCCAGGCCACTGGTTTATATTTAACCAGGAAAGTACCTCCAGCAATTGTCTGTGTCAGTAAAATACTACAAAATTCACGTCATGCTACCGCTGGAACTGACACACTGAAACTGAGTTTGTTTCTCCTGCTGCTTAAACTTTGCTCAACACAATGATTTATTCTTCCAACACTTTCCCACACCCCACTAACGAAACATGTCCCTAGCCTCATATATGTAATATTAACAAAACACTAAAACATTTGGAGCTGTAAAGTGGGAAGCAATCTGGATCAATGCAAGTGCATGAACATTTTCAGATGCCACTTGAAAGTATTAACAACGCACGGCCATTTGCTGACGATGCGTCGATTCCTTCTCCAATGAAAATTACTGGCCATAAATCAGGCAAACATTTACAGGAATCTGCAAATGAAACAGCTAAATCCATGATGACAGGGAGCCTCATAAAAGCAGCTCATTTATTCCCTCTGAGCACTCATCCCCACCAGAGGGATCAATAGCAAACCTCATACAATATACTTCTAAATGTCATGCTGCAAATCCTCTTTGCATTTATGCAGAAGGAAAAGACCCTCCTCCAGTTTTAGAAGCTGAAATCAAGTAAAAAAACATATTAAATGTCCAAAACCCAGTAAATCTAAGAGAGAACCTTTTATTCTTAGGCCTGTGACTTTTAATAATACCTATTTTTTCTAAACTGTAAGGTTTATGACACTCAGAAAGATAAAGATGCAAACTAGCAAAACAAAATGGCTGATACAGAATTGAAGAAGTTTATCCACCCATTCTCTGGCACTAAAAAAACCCAGTAGTCAGGGACATGTTACAGAATTGAAAACAGTTTCAGTCTCCTTGGCTTCTGAAAAATTATATAATCACAGATCGGCAGTGGTAAGAAGGCACCTCTGGAGATCATCTAGCCCAACCCCCCCTGTTAAAGCACATATGCCTACATCAGGTTGCACAGGAATTTACTCAGTCAACAAGCCTTGAAAGGCTCAGGAGGAGTCTCCACAGCCTCTCTGGGCAGCTTGTTTCGGTGCTCTATCACGCTCAAAGATTTTCCTTAACTGAAACCTCCTGAAAATCACTGGAAAGACTCCAGCCCCATCCTCATGACATCCACCCTTACAATATTTATATGCACTGATAAGATCTCCTCTCAATCTTCTCCAGGCTACAAAGCCCCAGGCCTCTCAGTCTCTCCTCATAAGAGAGATTCTCCAGTCCCCTAATCATCTTTATGGTCCTCCATTGGACTCTCGCCAACAGTTCCCTGTCTCTCTTGAGCTAGAAACTCCAGAAGTGGACACGATACTCAAAGTGTGGCCTCACCAGCACAGAGTTAAAAAAGAAGGGAAATTAAAAAAAAAAAAAAAAAAAAAAAAAAAAAAAGAAAAAGAAGGGAAATAAAGGTCATTGGGTCATTGTCTGAGAGTGTATTCACACTGACTTGTAGCTAAAGACTAAGTCATTTTAATGTCAAGATCATACAGCTCGGCTAAAAATGTAAAAGCTTAACAAAACACCTTCTGGAACGGATATTTATTTGTTCAAAATAAACTGGTTTATCTTCTATTAAAAGGGTGAGCCTTTTTGTGTAGTTAGATGTTTCTAATGGGCAGGGAAACCCCTCGTTTCAACAATAAAATTGTCTCTAGCCTGTGAAATATTCCTTGTACAAATGGGATATGTATCCTGAAGGACGGGGATCAGATGTAACTCAGCAGGGCCTCTCTGCTGCTTCACAAAGACCAAACTGTTCCTGAGGAAAAAACATCCCTGTCTTTTTTCTGAGGCAGCACTTCCAGGCACCATCATACATCTTTTAATTTATATCATACTGGTATGCCTGTGCTAAAACTCATCTTATGACAGTGTGCATCCCTCTCCTATGTCAATGAATGTAAAGCATGAAAAAAATCCAGAAGCTTCACAGAAGCTGTTGGAAAAAAAGTATAGAGTACGAATTTAATCCTCCTAATCCCTTGTCAATTACAAGGAACGTCCCAGCATAAAGTTATAGCAACAGTGCATTTTTTAAACCCATAGGAAAATAAATCAAGCCATCCTTTCCCTCTTCCCACTTTGGACCATATCCACAGTAGCTTCCTTAAAGGATTGGGAACGCTCTCTGTAATAAACACAAGGCATCGACTTTTAAAATCTGCTCTGAAAATGGCAACATTTCACAAGCTGTGAAAATGCTTTGGTTGAGGGCATGGCCTGAGAGGCAATAGGCCAGCAGGATAGCACTGGGATTAGCCCTAATTACCTCATGTTTCACCTTAATTAACTACTGATACAGAAGGTAAACTCGGCAGGATCTGTGGCGAGACCTTAGGCCAGTAGGCAGGATATCTAAGCCTTTGCTGTTTACACATGATAATCTCTCTTTTGAATTTGCTTTAATTGCTCAAAAAGATTAGTTGAGTGATATGCATTACATATTGATTAGCAATGCTAACTAGATAATATATAGTTTTCATGTGTGCTCCACACGTGCAATCTAACACTTTTAGAGGCACACTCTTTATAAGCCCAACTGTCAAAGGATCAACATTTAACTTTGGGTAAAAAAACATCAATCATGAAGAAAAAAAAAAAATCCTCCAGCCTTTGGTAACATGAATGAAGGGAGAAAAACACAAAAAAGGATCTTTGGTCTGTTCTAGCAGGCACCATTGTGCTCCTCCATTGTGAGTGGTAATCCCCTCCTGCATGCAGTGCTCAGAGCAGAAGCAAATTGGGAGCAGAGGGGGAGGTGCAATAAAGCAGATAGAATACCATATATATTTTAAAAATAGATCACAAGGTTGCCTTGTTTCTTATCCCACACACTCATCATTATTCAGACTTTGCTTTCTTTTGCTGTTTTCTAAGTTCTCATTTGCTCTTGGGAAGCCTTGAAAGGCTACAAGATCGTCAGAGTTTGTAAAAAAAATGAGCACAAGCTGATTATAGAATCTATATCACATTTAATAGCCAAACCGAGGGAAGGAGTTCTCTGCCATGTGCTCCTGCTCTGTCTGCTGGCAAAGAAATCAATTAAAAATATGCCTTTCAGCTCTTCTCTACTTTCTCAATAAAGGCACAACAAAATATGTGCTTTCAAAATTCCTCTGACCTGAAATACGTTTGTAAAATTTGGAATATACTTCCTTCCTTAAGAAGGTAACCATGATTTAATGGAACATATAAACTGATCAAAACAAAGCTTGGCAACAAAGTATAGTGAGGCATGAAGGATTAGGTAATAATTATGGCAAAACCCTGGAATCTTAAATCAAATGCATCCACTGAGGTCTTAACTCAGCTTTAAAGTTCAAGACCTGAGATTTTATCTGTACTGCATCAATTAAGTTTATGAAATAAAGTTCTTAGTGGAAGAGTTTTACCACAACCCTAAGGACAGAAGGACACATAATAAAAGTTAGTTTCTGTGAAATTACTTGCGTCGTGGCAATGGGTTTAAACTGGAAGAGGGGAGATTTAGACTGGATGTTAGGAGGAAGTTCTTTACAGTGAGGGTGGTGAGACACTGGCACAGGTTGCCCAGGGAGGTTGTGGATGCTTCCTCCCTGGAGGCGTTTAAGGCCAGGCTGGATGAGGCCTTGGGCAACCTGCTGTAGTGGGAGGTGTCCCTGCCTATGGCAGGGGGTTGGAGCTGGATGATCCTTGAGGTCCCTTCCAACCTAAACCAGTCTATGATTCTACGATTCTATAGCCTTTTTCTACACAGCAATTATACAACATTTGCATCCTTAACTAGCATCCTACCATCTAAGGAGAAACATCAGAAAGCTTTCTTATCTGAATGCTGCTTCATTTAAGGCTTAGAAAGGCAAGGAAATGTGCAGTGCCTGTTTGAAAAGGCTCACAGACCACTTGCTACCCACACTGGAAGTGGCTGGAGAACTGACAACTTTCCCTGGGATCTCACTTTCTTTGCACGAATGAAAAACTGCCACTGGTGACTGGTGCCTAGTCCAGATCACTCCTCGATTTCACTTGTGGTGTCATCTTATGCTCTGGGCAAAAAATTTCTAACTGCTTACTTGATTAATAAGTTTGGGGGAAACATTTAAATCAAACATTGTATACATAATGGAAGTTTGTCAAAGGGTGTTCGACAAACCGCTTCACTTTGCAGAAGGCTAATACTGAGATAAAAGCTGAAAAGTGTTGGGTTTACCCATTTGTTTTTAAAACATACTTGAGCTGTAATTGCTCTGAGGGACTTTCTGGACATGTTCCTGTTTGCTAGTCAAAGACAACAGTGAAAAATAATCATAGAATCATAGAATGGTTTAGGTTGGAAGGGACCTCAAGGATCATCCAGCTCCAACCCCCTGCCATAGGCAGGGACACCTCCCAATCGATTCACTGCAATTGATTTTACAGTCAAATAATACAGATGTGTATATATATACACACATATATATATTATAGAATTATAGAATCGACCAGGTTGGAAGAGACCTCCAAGATCATCCAGTCCAACCTAGCACCCAGCCCTAGCCAGTCAACTAGACCATGGCACTAAGTGCCTCGGACAGTCTTTTCTTGAACACCCCCAGGGACAGTGACTCCACCACCTCCGTGGGCAGCTCATTCCAATGGCAAATCACTCTCCCTGCCAGGAACTTCCTCCTAACATCCACCCTTCAATACAAGCAGTGAGTGAAAAAATAGCTCTATTTTGTGTATTGTAAATGTGGAAGATTTTGCTCAATCTGGAGTTGTTTTCAACGTGTATGTTAAAAGTTCCCTATATATCTCTATAAAAGACAGCCTCTTTCCTACATTATTTGGTTGCTTTGTTTGTCTGTTAAAAGAAAAACCCCAACTCTGTATACCCTTTCGTATGAAAGTGCAGAAAGGCTGTAGCTTTATCATATATATTTATGCACAGCCTAATCAAGACTTCATGATGGTCTGCTCTTTGAATATTTATTACCAGACTAATTATAATCTGGCATGCTTTTAACACATTAAAAACTTCTTTGTAAATACTAAAGCAAAGTTTCACCAGCAAGTACAGAAAAGTAAGCATGTTATTTTCAAATAAAACAGCCTTTTTTTGGTAAATAGATCTTGGCCATAACTTGATTATTTAAATACCTGTAAAGTGAAACTTTGCCTTCATTGGATTTAGAGAAGTCAGGCTTTCTTCCAGCGACCTATATAGCTGGCTTATTTATCTTCTTAAGAGAATATTTGGCCTACAGTTATCTGATATCAAGCTGTGATCTCATCAGCTCTCACAGACTCAGCAGGGAGGGGCTAAGAAAATACTTCAATGTGAAATCTCTCAAAGCACCCTCAGGGCACCACAGCTATGGAAGGCAGCGGTTTAGCTGCTGAATGTTTTCATTTGGCAGTAATACCTACCCAGTGCCCTACAATGATTCCTATATGCCACTGGAGGGTCACTTGTACAAATTAAAGGCAAACTAATGATCTCACTATGTGGATTTTTGAGAAATTAAGTATTTTCTACATTGGAAGTACTTTTTTGTGCTCTTGAAGAGATTTGAGGTAACTGCTTTGGCAGAAATCTCTATGCAGTTCTAATCTTCTCTAAGGCAAGTAGACCTGTATATATTGTGAACCACCTACTATTGGCCAAAGAGTACAACTACTATTGGTAAGAAAATAAAGCACTATATAATTCAGTGTATGGTTACACTGAGTGAAAGAGCACATCTTAGAAATACGACTGTATTTTCCAATAATCGTGGGGCTTGTTTATAACTATTTCTCATTTCTTCCCCCATGTGCCAGTTTGAGCCTAGCTGGGATATTTTGGTGAGAAGAATTAGGTTATAGGCTGTGAAAAGGAAACAATGGTGATGTCTACTTCACTCATAGGCTTGCTGAGATGTATAAGAACAAGAATACGTAGATAATAGAGTTTGCTCTCTTGACTTTGGGCTGCACTTTTCTCTCTCTCTAACTTGTTGTCTAACTAATCCATCTGCTTCCTAACCCCCATGGCTGACTCTTCGAACTCACCTTGAACATAACGCAAAATCTAGGGTAAGGTAGAGGGGTGGGGAGAAGGTGGAAGGGTGGTTGGGAGCCCCTCCTGGGGACTCTGGTTTCCAGGAGGGCTGTTGTGTTTCTGTATTACTTTTCTTAACTTGTATATTTCTGTATATATTGTAACTATCTGCTCGTAAATTGTGCTAAGCTGTAAATCATAGAATCATGGGATGGTTTAGGTTGGAAGGGACCTCAAGGATCATCCAGCTCCAACCCCCTACCATAGGCAGGGACACCTCCCACTAGAGCAAGTTGCTCAAGGCCTCATCCAGCCTGGCCTTAAACGCCTCCAGGGAGGAAGCATCCACAACCTCCCTGGGCAACCTGTTCCAGTGTCTCACCATCCTCACTGTAAAGAACTTCCTCCTAACATCCAGTCTAAATCTCCCTCTTTCATTCAATTTCCAGAGCCGCTGAGTCTAGTCTGGGTGATGTTTCACAAGGGTGGGGGGGGGTGTGTGTGTGCAGATAACACCCAAACCATCACATTGCCAAAAAGTACAACTACTATTGGTAAGAAAATAAGCCACTTTATAATTCAGTGTATAGTAACACCGAGTGAAAGAGCGCATCTTAGAAATACAACTGTATTTTCAGATAATCATGGGGCTTGATTGCGGTGTTCAACAAAAGACTGGATGAGGCACTTAGTGCCATGGTCTAGTTGACTGGATAGGGCTGGGTGATAGGTTGGACTGGATGATCTTGAAGGTCTCTTCCAACCTGCTTGATTCTATCATTCTACGATTATAACTACTTTTCCTTTCTTCTCCCAATAGACTGATTTGCTAGTCAAGTAAAAATACTCTAACATAAGAGGAGAAAAAAAAACAACACTTCAACTCATAGCTATTTCAAATGCTATTTGACTATAAACTGCCTGACTGGTTTGTGAAAAGCTGCCTGCCTAGGTTTCTCAGGTCACCTGCAAACAAGTGCAACATTTGTAAAACACCTACCAGTTCTCAACGGAACATTTTTAATGAATCCAGGATCTTCACAGAGTACTGTGACATTTGGAAAGGATCAGCTCCTTTTATTCCAAATAAAATAAGGAATTTCTCAATGGAATAAAGTGCTTCTCATTAACCAATGGATAGAAAATCACCTGTAAGTATGAAACTAGGAATGTCTTTGGCACAATGAATTAGATTATTCTCACTGTACAGTTAGTGACACAGATGTGAACATATGAGAAAATAACACCTAATGTTTACCAGGATATGTGTGAAGAAATGGACTGAACCAAAATACCAAACTGCACTAGCAAACCTAATGAAGCCATTTAAAATTTGAGAGACTTTTGTAAGTCTCTATTAAATTCAAACTAGAGTTTTATGGTCTCTTATTCCTACTGAAGTCAATGGCAGAACTCTACAAGGAACTTTCACTGTGCCTTTCAGTATTCCGAATTAGGTTAGACTGGATGATCTTGGAGGTCTCTTCCAACCTGGTTGACTCTATGATTCTCTACAAGGAACTTCCACTGTGCCCTTCAGTATTCTGAATGATTAATCACCACATCCTGGTCTCCAAGCTGGCAAAACATGGGTTTGATGGGTGGACCACAAGATGGATAAAGAACTGGCTTGATGGCCACATCCAAACAGTGGCTGTCAATGGCTCCATGTCCAAATGGAGGCCAGTGACAAGCAGAATCCCTTAGGGATCAGTCCTGGGACCAGTCTTGTTCAACATCTTTGTCGGTGCCATGGACAGAGGCACTCCGTGCACCCTCAGCAAGTTTGTTGATGACACCAAGCTGAATAATTGATTCTATGAATGATTTCACTGTAAGGGTAACAGAACACTGGAACAGGCTGTCATGGGAAGTTGGGGAGTCTCTCTCTCTGGAGATACTCAAAACCTGCCTGGACATGTTCCTGTGGGATCTGGTATAGGTGATCTTGCTCTGGCAAGGCAGTTGGACCAGCTGATCTTTTGAGATCCCTTCCAGCCCCTGACATTCTATGATTCCATGATTCTGGCCTCACTTTGGATTACGCAATTTCACTAGTTAGTGATGGAAATTTTGGAGAAAATGAAAGAAGCATGTTAAAATAGCAGTAAGACACAGGTATCCCTCCAGATGATGCTTTGAACTTCTTCCTAAAATACACTATTTTTGTACAAAAAAGAGTTTTCTGGAGGGCCTATATGAAAATTACATTGGGAAGACAGGACAGACACTATGCATTTTGTTACCTTGTGTTCAATCTTTGCAAACATTCCTACATTGCCAATATCCTGCAGAATCTGCACCTCATTTCAAAACACAAATTACTTCTCTATGGCACAATTAGACTTGTTCCTCTATCAGATTAAGTTTACAGGATGCACTACTGAAAATACACATCTGTGCCAGTGAGTGGTCCAAGGCATCCAATTATGGGCTTTTTAGCACCTCATTCACCATAGGTGTGACCAGAAGGCTCTCCCCTCCTACAGTGATGTCAGCTGGGTGACTAGGTTAAGAACTAATACAACTTCTTTGCTGCTACTTCAATTGTTAGAAATACTTTGTAAAATATACTCTTCCTAATAACTGCATCCTTACACAAGCAATTTAAAATGTCTCTCCATTAAAAACTTCACTTATTCAGCAATAAGATCCTTACATTTCCCCCAGTTTCTTTAGCAGTAAATTCAAAGGAAAGCCACAGAAATCACAAACTCTTTGAAACTCTTAGGATCACAGAATCAGCCAGTTTGGAAGAGACTTCCAAGATCATCCAGTCCAACCTAGCACCCAGCCCTGTCCAATCAACTAGACCATGGCACTCAGGGCCTCATCCAGGCTTTTCTTCAACACCTCCAGGGACAGTGACTCCACCACCTCCCTGGGCAGCCCATTCCAAGGGCAAATCACTTTCTCTGGCAAGAACTTCCTCCTAACATGCAGCCTATACCTCCTCTGGCACAACTCAAGACTGTGTCCCCTTGTTCTATTGCTGGTTGCCTGGCAGAACAGACCAACCCCACCTGGCTACAGCCTCCCTTCAGGTAGTTGTAGACAGCAATGAGGTCACCCCTGAGCCTCCTCTTCTCCAGGCTGCACACCCCCAGCTCCCTCAGCCTCTCCTCATAGGGTTTGTGTTCCAGGCCTTTCACCAGCTTCGTTGCCCTTCTCTGGACACGTTTCAGCACCTCAACATCTCTCTTGAATTGAGGGGCCCAGAACTGGACACAGGCAATAATACAAAGAATGAAATGCAAAGGAAAAAAAAAACAAACAAACTCAGTTTTAATAGTGAAAAAAACACTGCAGGAGAAATACTCTAAAATATGTGAACATAAAGGGATGAAAACCCATCTAACCCATATTAATACACAGAAAAGTTAGATACACTGTTGAAGAGATGCCTTCATGAAAATTAAGTCTAACATAGTTTTTTATTAGACTAGGATACATCAAGTGGCAGAGCCACCTGGACATTTGTGCTGTTGTGCTTAGGCACTATTAACAAACCTACCTTATTTTCTGAACAATTTTTAGGGAAAAAAAAACCATAGTGGTAAACTCCATATATACAACAATGTTTGTTTGGAGCCTGTAAATGAGTTTCTGAAATGTTTTGGGTATTTTTTTTTACAGCTTGATTTACACAATATCACAGTATCACCAAGGTTGGAAGAGACCTCACAGATCATCAAGTCCAAGCCGTTACCACAGAGCTCAAGGCTAGACCATGGCACCAAGTGCCACGTCCAATCCTGCCTTGAACAGCTCCAGGGACGGCGACTCCACCACCTCCCTGGGCAGCCCATTCCAGTAGCCAACAGCTCTTTAGAAATTGCAAATATAAAGAAAACTCTGCAGTAAATGAAAAGCTCACTTGTTCGTTACGGAACAATTCAAACGGTATTTACATTTGCTGTAACACAACTAAAGGTAAAAGAGAAACAAAAAGAAAAGGAAGTGGGGAAAAAAAAAAGTCTTAAGAAAGAAGAGCAATCAAAATTCCTGACAGGAAAATATATTAGATTACTCTCTCAAGGGATGTAGCAGAAACCGAGGCCTTGCAACTTTTAAGAGCGGAACAGACAAATCGCTAGAAAACATACAACAGGGAACAATCCTTCACAGGTAATGAGATGGGGAACAAGCCAACAGAGGGTTTTTTCCTTCTGCCCTTACTTCCTACCATCGATTCCATACTACTTAGCATTGGCCCCATCAAATGATTTAAATAATTACTTAGGAATGCTGGAGAGAGGGTGGGAAAAGATATCAGAAGTATTACTATTATCTAGAAGTGCTTATCTGTTGAGAGATTAGATGGACTTTGGGTCTCAGCAAGATTTTTACTTGCATATCTCTCCACAGAGACAACATTTTTATCTAAGTTCAATGATCTCTTTCTAAAGATCAATAGAGGTCAGATGCCCATGAGTTCAAGAGAACTATCATATTCTGAAGCAAATAATCATGAACTGTTGCTGACTCACACAGGAGAGAATGGACAGACTCAGCTGTGAAATAGCTCCTTGGCCTTTCTCAGGGCTTGGTGATACAGCATTCCCAACAGACCTTCCAAGGCTTAAAGGAGACACTTAAGACCAAAAAGAATTTAAACTAACATATTAAGCTTACAGATAACAACTCTACGTTCTCTTTTTGGCAGCTCTGATACAGATAGTCCTATAAGGCCATAGCAGGTGGCAAACCAAATGCCTCACACTACATAGAAATGCAACTTCAGAGTCCAGAATTGCCTCAGGAGGGTACTGGCAGAGTTTGCCAGTAATTAACTAAGAAGTTCACGTGAATGGAACAAAATTGAACCCCAGAAAAAAAGAGAACAGATGTTTTTTAATAAGAGCAGCAGGAAACTTAGGTTTGCTATATTTTAAAACACTGCCTTCATCTGCTGTTTGCAAAGAAACTTCAGCTTTTCTTCAGTGATGAAGTCTAATCAAAGTGAATTCAAATTTCTGTCAGCTCAAATACTCTCTGCTGCACTACAGCCTTAAAAAATTGCTCTTCGAAGCTTCATATCACAAGCAAGGCTATGGATAAAAACTGGTGACGATCTACCACACATGCAGGTGAACTACATTATCATCTATGAGATGGATGCCAGGATAATTGTAAAATAATGTAACATCAGCATAATGTATAGATTTTTTCCATAAATACTTTTATTTGGGAATCACAGAATCATAAAATCAATCATGTTGGAAGAGACCTCCAAGATCATCCAGTCCAATCTAGCACCCAGCCCTGTCCAATCAACTAGACCATGGCACTAAGTGCCTCAGCCAGGCTTTTCTTGAACACCTCTGGGGATGGTGACTCCACCACCTCCCTGGGCAGCCCATTCCAAGGGCAATCACTCTCTCTGCCAAGAACTTCCTCCTAACATCCAGCCTAGACCTCCCCTGGCACAACTCGAGACTGTGTCCCCTTGTTTTGTTGCTCGTTGTCTGGCAGAAGAGACCAACCCCCACCTGGCTACAACCTCCCTTCAGGTAGCTGTAGACAGCAACGAGGTCACCCCTGAGCCTTCTCTTCTCCAGGCCAAACAACCTCAGCTCCCTCAGCCTCACCAGCTTTGTCACCCTTCTCTGGACATGTTCCAGTATCTCAACATCTCTCTTGAATTGAGGGAACTATATAACTCTTTTGTCTGAGGAGTTAACCAACATATTTCTTCTTTGAAAATATCTCACAGAATTAGCCTGCAGAAAACACACACAAATATTTCCTTTTTAACTGTCAGTGGCTATGTATACCAACTGAGAAATGACTGAGTGCACATTTATGTATCCCTGAAGAGATTATGTTCCATATATCATTAAACAGAATACAATATATGTGATTAACACTGATGTTACAAAAGAAGTATAGCACATTGTGCTACTATTAGCCTAGCTAGAATGTTTTGGTGAGAAGGATTAGATCACAGGTTGTGAAGTGAAAACAATGGTGATGTCTACTTCGCTCATGGTCTTGCTGAGATGTGTAAAAAAGGAAAGGAAAACATAAAGTCACTCGGCACTTCACTTTGCTCTGGTCACTTTGCCTGCAGGGGAGCTCGGGGCTGCTGGCTGAACTCCATCTTACTCTCTAACCTCACCCTCCCTTTTTTTTCTTTTTGGCTGATCCACCTTTGCTTCTTAACCCCCCTGGCCGAACCTCCATTCTTCCTTAGGACTGGGGTAAGGTTGAGAAGGGTAGGGGGAAGGTGAAGGGGTGGTTGAGAGCCCCTCCTGGGAACTCAGGTTTCTGGGAGGGCTGTTGTGTTTCTGTATTACCTTTTTACCTTGTATATTTCTGTCTATATCTGTATATACTGTAAATATCTGCTTGTATATTGTGCCAGCTGTAAATATAAGCTTCGTTCAATTTCCAGAGCTGGCTGAGTCTAGCCTGGGTGATTTCTAAAGTGTGGGGGGGCAGGGAACACCCAAACCACCACACACATAAAAAATATGGAGCCTCTCTCAACCTCTATGCCAATAACTGTAAGCTGTGATTTTTTTTTCCTGTTTACAGTTTCTAGACTTCACACAGGTGGAAACGATTGATGCGCAAACATGTTTCGTATTTTCAGCACTTTAAAGCCTCACGATTGAGATCTGCCATCATTACAGTGAGCTAATTGCCACTCCTCAAAAACAGAGAAGAAAATGTTGATTCAGCTCCCACAGTATTATAAAACGATTTTGATCAGAAAAAATGCTTCCATTTTCCTTGGTTGCCTCACAACATAAAATGGAGCTGGCAAGATGAAGACAAATGGCACAACAGCCCACCGCTGATGGGCAAAACTGATTTGTATATGTGGGGAAATCCAGGACATCCATCCTAACTGGCAGTGGGCGCAACTGTGACTGCTCAAGACAGCAATCTATCCATTGTGGGGTCAAAGGGTGAGGTCAACAGGATAGGATGGTGATGTTATTATCTGACGTGTGGGTTATCTTCTATAAACTCTGTCAATAAGACTTATGACATGTGGTGAACTCTGAGACTGGTATTAAAAGCAGGAGCTCAACATGCTGAGTGAGTTGAACAAGTGGGCGAAGAGTTACTTACAGCATAATTAAATGCCTGTGTGATAAAATAATTGAGGCAAACACACTAAGAGCGAGGAAGTTAGTAACATCAGAATCAAGGTTTGACACCTATATATAGAGAGAGAGGCAGATAACAGATGAGGAAACACAAAAAAAGAGAAAGAGTTAAAAGAACTTTTCATGTATATGTAAACTTTCCCTTTAATGAAAAACTACATTAAAAATCAGACTACATACACATAGACCTGCATCATTTTGGCATGCTTTGGGATTTCTAAATGACATGACTATAAAAAGCCTTTCAGTTGCACTACCATTAAAGAACTGCTGGTATAAATTCGAAGTATCAATTCACACTTGTTGGTTTCTAAGCTACTCAGTCATGTACAGCTGCGAAAAGGTACTGTGGTGTCAAAAATGTTTAAGGGAGGTTGAACCATTTTAGGGACCGTTCACATGTGAACATAACCACGCATCAGTGAGAAAATACTTGCAATCATCTATAAACACAGAGAGGAAAAGCAAATATATGTATAGGAGCAGATTATGTTTTACTATATTGTGTGAAAGATGCCTTATATTAAATAACTGAATTAAAAATAAGATGCTTAGGCTTTTACTAGTACTGTTCTCATGGCTAAGAATGTTTTGCCATTACTGCAGTGGAAATTCAGATTTAACAGCTATTACTAAAAATATTCTGAACATTCTGGTTCTTTGAGTTAGGCAAGAATGCTTTTTTCCTGTATTTAGACTGACCTAATTAACTACACTTAAGTAACTAACTATACTTAATGAATAAACCAAGAATATTTCATTTTCCTGCCACGATGATCCCCTCTATTACCAAAAGGCAGCTACTTTGCTTTCAAGGGTATGAAATATGTATTAAACAAACTAAAATTCCTAACACTTCATAGAGCAACACACATTTTCAGTCCAAAAATAATCTAGGCAAAGTTTTTAGTATCCATATGAGTACCGCAGCAATTATTTCCCACCAGTCACATCTCAAGTACCAAAAACCAGATGATCGATGGCAAGAGGCCTGCAGCAATTTTTGCCTGTACTGGCGACAAGGGCTAAGGGTAGGGCTGTCACAGTCAGATTCCTCATTGTAAGACGTGGAGACGGATGCCTGTTCCTCCAACCCTCCTGTCTCTGACAACTCATCACACACAGCCAGTTCCCTCGTGGGGCTACAGCAGCATCTGGCACTTCTGCTCTCTGGTGGCAGCTGCAATCATTTTCAGGATAATCTCCTAAAGGCGCCGTCTTTATTCAGCTACAGATGTCTTCATCTTACATCCTGTTGGATTCCTCAGGCCTAAGATTACCTCTACACTCTGGTTTTATCCCTTTGGGTTGGTGTTCTAGTCGTATTTGAAAGGTACTGATGTGCATTCAAATGGTGCTGGGGAAGAATTTTTCTTGCAGACATTCATCTGCTGGTTTCATTTCTTTTCAACTATACAAATAATGTCTTGAAAAACAATCTAAAGATCTAATGTTTAAATTGACTTCCAAATACAATGCAATAGCAGAAATTTTGTTGCGTGAGTTCTCTCTTTTGTTTGTTTTCTACTTGTCACAAGAATTGAATTGGTTTCTTTAGCTTCTCTCTTGATACAGTTAATAGTTTGTTCTGTACAGTCAGACATTATTTATGAGGAACCCCAGTGGCAGGAAAGAAGAATATTTCATATTTCATGCAGTTATACATGAAACATAATTTTCTTTTCATAAGTTACTTATTTCTGATCTCTTCCACGTGCACTGCTGCAGATCATCTTGCATATATAGCAGTGATTTGGGAGGAGATCACACGCCAAAACTAGCTGTCTTAGGGACATAAACTGAACAATCTTGTAATCTAGAAAACATTGGGACCTGCATGAAGGGATATTGTAGTATGCAAAAAAAATATATAAAGGCTTTGTAGATCTTCAGTATCTTAAAACATCTCAGATATAATCTGTTTCAAATTGGCTTGCCTTGTAATGGATTTATCCTACTGAAAAATAACAGAATTATTGTATTTGGCAAAGGAATTCACTAGCCAAGGTGGAAAAATAACAGGTATTTTGTTTTGGTTGAGAAATGAGAAATGACATTATGACTGAAAGTTGGGGGAGGTTTTGCCCCACTCCCCCCCCTTTCTTTTATTCTTCCCCGTTGATATCAGATAATAAAGAGTCTCTCATGGGTATGTATTGTGAATTATCTTTTGGATGGCTTCTAAATGATCAAAATGCTTTTTGCATCACCTTGTTCTCAGTTTAAACACACACTGCTCATAAGCACTTCTTCTCCTTTCTTTGTTGGTAAAAGACAGCTAAAACCTAATCAATTGTCTTCCAAAGAATGGATGTTTCAATTTCATTAAATTGATCACGTTAAAAGAAAATGTAGGCTTAATTTAAAGGTGATATTCTGTAACGAATACTATTTGTTATTAAAACCAAGTATACGTTCTGTAAGTATTCTTTTTCCTGTGGTTTTCCCCCCCCCATTTATTTCACAAACATCTGATGTTATCCTGATACTGTCTTTCTGCTAAATAGAGACACTTCCTGAGGATTTTTGTTTATTATTATTATTATTTTTGGCTAGGACCTCCATCCATCACTCTTCTTTAACTGACATTTTTACCCTGTTATTATCTCTAATATATTCCACTGAGGGTTTGCTCTCATTGCAAAGAGGGGGAGGATACCCGCCAAAGGCATACCCCCAACAACTACTGCTTTCTAAGCCTGCTCACTAGTCAGAAGTGGGTCAAATGGTCCTCACATGAAAGCATCTAACAAGGTCCCAGAGGAGGCTTCTCTTTAGTGGCAGCAGTGGAAAACACTATTTCTCTTCAGAGAAGATGGATACCGTCTTCTGCGAACAACTGAGGTACTGATACTTGCCACTTTGAACTTGTTATATCCGTGGATGCCTTCTGAAATGCTTGTATCATTTTGGGAAAAAAAGTCCCCGAGATCAGGGACTACAAGTAGCTGAAAAGGATCTGTTCAGAAGCTAAAAAATATGTAGACAATGGAGCAAAGTTTAGAAGTTCAGCACCAGTTTCTAGAATAAGCATCAAGAACAGCTTCAAATTATGTATTTTTTAATTAAAATATTATAGGGATTTTTAATCACATTCTCTGTTGGCTTAGTTTTATCCCACTCCCTATCTTCCTCTTGTTCTAAGGCTACTTTATCTTGCATTCTGATCTCATACAAGAGAATTCTTACAGTAATAAGAACATGAGGGAGTCTGAGGTGAAGCAAAACTGAAGCAATAAAAGACAAAGGAGTAAAACAAATCATCTGATTCCTATAGGATGGGTAGATGCCAGGTTTTAGTAATTAAGGTCATATGTAAAGAACAAGGAGGATCAGATCAATTAAAGAAATAAACAGTGACAAGATTGCATCAAACCACTGATCTGCAGCTGAGCCAGAGGCTTTAGTGAAAAGAGTCCTTCACACAGAAGAGAAAACCTGACATTAATCATGGGATAAACTTTACATACACATGTGCATTAACACAGCACACAAGTCCTGTCTTATCTGACACACTTTATGTGCTAAGAATGCCTGCAGGTTCACTTATTAGCTATATGACTTAGTCTCAGACCCGTGGTGCAGAAAGCTTTAATACTATTTCATCAGCTGCACAGAGAGTCACATAAATTTCTCAGACTCAAATAAGCAATAACCTTGCTTCTTAACAATTTCTTCAAAATACTCTGTTTTCATTTATATTTATAATCACAAAATTATAGTTATCAAATACATTTGAGTACAAGAAATGGAAAAAGCTAAAAGAAAAGGTCATAGCAGAAAAAAAAAGGAAAGGGGAAATATATATATATGCCTCCCCCCCACCTTTAAATCCCATGAAATGAATGTTTAGCTCATGGATTTGCTGTTCTTCTCAGTGCCTCTGAAGCCTGAGGCAGGATTAGGCCAGACTCATGTTTGAACAACTGGAGAAAATCAATGGATTTCACCTTATTAATAATTGAAAGTCTAATTCAGACTTTTAAGTGATTAAAAATGTGTACAAAATGTATAACTTATTGTAACTGGGAATGCACATGTGCAAGAGGTGCTCTGACATCAACAACATACTAAAGGGAGAGAGTAATTTTCAGGGTATATTGTAGTAGTTAAAAAGAGAAACAAGACATTTAGCATTGTGCTAATTAGGTATTTACACGTAGCAAAACCAATACTTCTAATGAACTTTAATGGAAACCTTAACTAATTCCTAGGTGATCTTACAACACTGAGGATACTTGCAAGCCAAATAACAGTCTTTCAACAGCTCATTTGTTGATAGCCTATTCTATCATTAAATAAACCAAGAAAAGCAGGAGAGAAGAAAATTGCTATGTGCTAGACTAACGGAAATCTTTTAATAGTGGTATCCATCAGATTAAGTGCTGAAGCAACTACTGTATTCCTCCTTCTCTTCCTCCCGTACACAGAATCAGCAGTAGCCAACGCTTTTGCACTCTAAGAAGCTTGCCTATTCAGATGCTATTCACATAACAGGATGCAAGCGATGCTGAAACTTTAAGAAAGCCACTCAGTTTTATCACTGAAATAAAAAGCTGGCCTACTTGCTGTCTCAATAAGCAAGAGATGAAAGTACATCTTTGAAAGTTCACGTATCGAGTTTTGATTTCAAATCTATTTCATTCACACTTTGCCAGTATCATCTTTACGTGAATACCTATGAAAGGGAGTGCTGCTGTGCCATTTAGTTGAGCAAGAAAAAAAGCCTCCTATACTGCGTGGACTTGTAATAAAATATTTTAGCTACTGAAGGATTTGAAGTGTGAGTTACAGATAGACAGAAGGACAGAGTATAGGTGGCTGCTTGAAAAGGCAATACGCTTTTTAGTTGAAATGTACCTTGATGTAATAAAATACTTTAGCCACTGAAGGATTTGAAGTGTGAGTTACAGACAGACAGAAGGACAGAGTGTAGGTGGCTGCTTGAAAAGGCAATACACTTTTTAGCTGAAATGTACCTTGATGAGCCCATGAGAGCAAACTAGTATTCACACTGTCAGGAGAACCAGAAACTTCTCTTTTGTTGAAAAATTCCTTTCAAGCTCCAATCACGAGAACAAAATAGAAACCCAGCACTGAAAGGTTTCTTTGTACCCGTTCAGAGTTGTGCTTTATGCACGCAACTGTACTAAAACGTGCTGAAGGAACAACAGACTAGAAGTAAGAAGTGAAGGTTTCATATAAATGCATGCTTAAATATACACTAAATGTATACATTATAAATACATGTAAACAAATGAATGAATTATAAAAGCCAGAATGTATCACATAACAGCCCATGTAAAACACATTAATATATGAAGTCAAATGATCTCATCAGGTATATATAAGTCAAATGATCTTATCGGGTAAGACACCAAAAGGAGGTTTTGCACTCAGGCCCTGCAATGAGAGCAAACCCTAGCTGAATTGGCAGTTTGTCTGCTTGTATCCCATTAGGTCAGGATGTTTGAGCAGATGTTTTAGAAGTTTTCAGAAACACAACTCTGGCTTGAGAAAATCCAAATCTACTCTCCATGTCAGCATCCTACATTCTCTGAATAAAATCTATATACTCACTGCACTGAGGTCAATCTTAGCCTTTCTGCCTTTTTTTCACCAGAAAGCCACATTTGTCACTCGTTTTTCTGGCACGAGTTAACGAGCCACTCCTGCCATAATGAATCAGCAGGAATCAGTAAGCACCTCCACAGAGAAGTATAACACTTGCTAACAAGACAGATCTACAGATGAAACCTTTGCCCTGCTATACAGTGGATTTCTTTATTTATTATGCCAATTTAATTTTGAGTGTACACATGACAAGAAGCCAGGAAAATGAGACATCTTAAGAGTCTTTATATCCCTTAGGAAAGAAAGGCTTTTTTTTTTTCTTGCTCTTGTACACATCACTGGTGGGTTTTTTTAGCTGTACTATACCACATTAAAAATCCAACATACAGGGATTCATGTAGTTGAATTAAAGCTAAATTAAAGCATAACAACTTCTCACAAGATTCCACCTTTATCCATTTCCCTGCCAATCCCAACTGCATTTTTCAAATTCCCTCTCACTATATCTACTTGCCATTGGAATGGGCTGCCCAGGGAGGTGGTGGAGTCACCGTCCCTGGGGGTGTTCAAGAAAAGACTGGATGAGGCACTCAGTGCCATGGTCGAGTTGACTGGATAGGGCTGGGTGCTAGGTTGGACTGGATGATCTTGGAGGTCTCTTCCAACCTGCCTGATTCTATGACACTTCTCTTGCCTCCTCCAAAGTATCACCATCTAGCCTGTACATACTCATCTGAAATTACAAACCCAATTGTGATGTAGAGAAAATTCTATCATAGAAACAGTCAAGTGAAATTCATGTTGGCAATTCACAGAAGGCATGTAGACATTATATATCAGATGCTGTAAAAACTGCTCACTTGACCAAAAAAAAAAAATTGTGGAAAATTATTTTGAAGGAAATTAAAAGCACCAGTGAGGAACCTGACAGTGAGTGAGGGACTTGACAGTGGGAAAGCCCAAGTTAATGACAAATGCAGATGAGATCATCAGGCAGCGGACTTTAAACTCTGTAAGGCATAGTTCAGTTCTGCCAGAAGCCAACTCTTTTGGCAGCTTTATAAACATGGCAGCATCAATCAACACACAACTCCAACTAAAACTATTAAATCTCCCTTCCATTTAAATGTCACTTTTTAGGTATTTTACTCCTTCACAAAGATTTTACCGTTTCAATTTGGCACACTGTGTAAGGGGACTTTTTTTCTGATTTAGAGTCAATTTACTGTAAAAGGCTGGCTGTGAAAGAACATAAACTGAAGAGCTGTGATAATGTTCCAGCTTCAACTGGAATTTGGCATTTATTTTCAAAACAGTAAGGAAGATTATCCATAGGCAAGTATCTTCCACAAAACTGAAAGAAACCCATTTTTCTTCCTTGAGTTTTGCAAAGCGTTATTTCTTCTTCATAAAAGATAGAATAGAATAGAATCAGTCAGGGTTGGAAGGGACCACAAGGATCAGCTAGTTCCAACCCCCCTGCCATGGGCAGGGACACCTTACCCTAAATCAGGCTGGCCAGAGCCTCATCCAGCCTGGTCTTAACACCTCCAGGCATGGGGCCTCAACCACCTCCCTGGGCAACCCATTCCAGGCTCTTACCACTCTTGTGACAGTTTGGGTGTTCCTCGCCCCCCTCCCCCCCACTTTAGAAATCACCCAGACTAGACTCAGCCGGCTCTGGAAACATGAATGAAGCTTATATTTACAGCTGGCACAATAGACAAGCAGACATTTACAGTATATACAGTTATAGACAGAAATATCCAAGGTAAAAAGGTAACACAGAAATACAACTCCCCTCCCAGAAACCAGAGTCCCCAGGAGGGGCTCTCAACCACCCCTTCACCTTCCCCCTACCCCTCTCAACCTTACCCCAGTCCCAAGGCAGAATGGAGGTTTGGCCAAGGGGGTTAGGAAGCAAAGTGGATTAGCCAAGGAAATGGAGGGTGTGGTTAGAGAGTAAGATGCAGCTCAGCCAGCAGCCCAAGTGAGAGTGGTTACCTATGTTTTTATTTCTTGTTCCCATACATCTCAGCAAGCCTATGAGCGAAGTAGACATCACCATTGTTTTCCTTTCACAGCCTGTAATCTAGTCCTTCTCACCAAAACATTCTAACTAGCTTCAAACTAGCACAGCTCTCATGCTGAACAACTTCTTCCTCACAACCAGTCTGAACCTCCAGCTTTGCTCCATATAAAGCACAGGGAAAACATATGTGCTTCAGACAGCTAAAGTTTTGCTTTCAATTGGTTTATCTAACTGCTGTCTTCACTACCAGAAAATAATTTAGGAAAATAAAATGAACATTCAGCATGTAGAAGTTGCTGCAAAACGATTACACTTGATCTTCACAACTGCTAAATATATTTAAGTACTGGAAGCTGATTCACATACTGAAAGGGTATCCAAACATACAGTAGGTCATCATAAACAGCAGAAACCTGACCCTGCTGAATTAAATAACTGAACTTCCACTGACTCCAACAGGATTGGATTTCATCCAAGGTAAGTGAACAGGTACTTCTTATTCCTTTAACTTTCCATGTTTAGAAGGCTTCTACCTACCCCTAAAGTCCATCATAGTGTAAGACAAAGAGAACATAAATATTTAACAATGTTTCAACACTGTACAATTACAGTTATCCTTTTTCTGCTCTGTCTTATTGCTCTTTAAGCTTACAGATTTACTTGAGCAGCCCTGCTCCTGATTTTGCTTCAGCTTTGCTCTCATTTGCTTCTGCACAAACCAGGATGAATTCCAGTGAGGAAAAGGAGAACTTTTTGTCATACTTGGTAGGCATGTCAACATGCTTGAAGAGCATTTATTGCAAAAGGATCTTATCACATGATTCTTTGTCCTTTTCCAGAGGGCATTACTTAGCAGCAAAATCCACAATCTGACAAAATGTGTGACTACTACTCAGCAGATTTCCAAGTGCATACAAGCAAGCTGTTGTACACTTCTCCTGCCAAATGCTGGGTCATATTCAATGTCTTTATCCCCTGTTCTTAACAGCAGCTATAGTGTTATCCTAGTGAAGCATCAGCAACGAGAACATGAACGAGAAATAAACCTTTCTTAGAAATGATGAGAATCAGTTCAGAGAATACTGGGACAACTTAACTATATTGTCACAAAAATTCTTACAGAATCATAGAATCAACCAGGTTGGAAGAGACCTCCAAGACCATCCAGTCCAACCTAGCAGCATAGCCCTGTCCAATCAACTACACCAGGGCACTAAGTGCCTCAGTCAGGCTTTTCTTCAACACTTCCAGGGACAGCAACTCCACCACCTCCCTGGGCAGCCCATTCCAATGCCAATCACTCTCTCTGTCAAGAACTTTCTCCTAACATCCAGCCTATACCTCTCCTGGCACAACTCAACNGAATCATAGAATGGTTTAGGTTGGAAGGGACCTCAAGGATCATCCAGCTCCAACCCCCCGCCATAGGCAGGGACACCTCCTACTAGAGCAGGCTGCTCAAGGCCTCATCCAGCCTGGCCTTAAATGCCTCCAGGGAGGAAGCATCCTCCCTTCTCCTGCTGGCCACACTGTTCCTGATGCAGGCCAGGAAGCCATTGGCTCTCTTGGCCACCTGGGCACACTGCTGGCTCATCTTCAACCTACCATCTATCAGTACTCTCAGGTCCCTGGCTGCTCTCCAGCCACTCTGTCCCTAGCCTGTAGTGCTGCCTGGAGTTGTTGTGGCCAAAAAAAAGAAAGAGAGCTAAGGAGAAAAAAAAAATAACAATTTTAATATAGAGATAAAATCAGACTTCAGACCACTTACATGGAATATAGATGCAGTGAGAAAAGCATCCAAAACACACTAAGAAGGTACCAGGGCCTGGCAGTAAGGCAAATTCCCCTGCTGGCCCCACCCCAGCCAGGCCATGGCTGCGGGTGCCTGTCCCTGTGATGCCACAGCAGCCCTGATCCTGCTGTCCACATGGCCCAGACCCAAATGCAGGGCTGAGTTAATAGGAACACTGTTTTTTATTCTTTGCAGAGTTGTGCCTACTCATACACAGGACCTCTCACCAGCAGGCAATGAACAGGAAGACTGGCAATCTGCTGCACATGAAGCTTAAAATGATTTTGGAAATTATCTGGAATATATAATTCTGACCACTTAAGGCTATCTTGACACTAAGGTACCAAATACATACTTCAGTTGAACAGCTACAGGCTTGTTCAACAACTGCTGCTGCCCTCCCACTTTTGCTCTCCTTCTGCTACCACAGTTGCATCAGTTGGTGGGACTGCAGCATCACGCAGCTCTGGTAACTCAATCTACCACATCTCCTCTTGTGTCCTTCCTGAAAAATATGTTGAGCGACTGCTTGGTGGAACTGAACCATAGTTTACAGCATGGGGCCACAAACACGTCTGTCAGCACACCTGAGGGAACCAGTGTGCCATAACCTGGCAAGAAATGATGGATACAGCAATATTTTCATAGGGTACTGCTGCCAAACATGGAAAACTTGCTCATAATTCCAGGCTGTCTAGCACAGCCTTTCCATATTTCATGACAAGCCACCTTTGTCGTAGCTCTTTCTCTAATACCACCACTCCATACAGCAATTTGCCTACTCTTCCAGAAGTTGAACTTTCATTCACTGCCCCTACAGTTGAAAGCTCCAATCGCCTCTTTTTATGCTCTCCTGCATTTTTTCCTTCGATGTTTTATCCTCATTTTAAACTTTAAATGAATGTTGTAAATTAAATAGACAGAACAATTATGCTTGCACACAACACTGTGCCATACTGTAACACAGAATCACAGAATGGTTTAGGTTGGAAGGGACCTCAAGGATCATCCAGCTCCAACCCCCTGCCATAGGCAGGGACACCTCCCACTAGAGCAGGTTGCTCAAGGCCTCATCCAGCCTGGCCTTAAACGCCTCCAGGGAGGAAGCATCCACAACCTCCCTGGGCAACCTGTGCCAGTGTCTCACCACCCTCACTGTAAAGAACTTCCTCCTAATATCCAGTCTGAATCTCCCCTCTGCCAGCTTAAACCCATTCCCCCTCGTCCTGACATTACTAGACCTTGTCAATAGTCCCTCCCCAGCCTTCCTGTAGGCTCCCTTCAGATACTGGAAAGCCACTCTAAGGTCTCCTCGAAGCCTTCTCCTCTCCAGGCTGAAGAGCCCCAACTCTCTCAGCCTGTCCTCATAGCAGAGGTGCTCCAGCCCTCTGATCATCTTCGTGGCTCTCCTTTGGACCCGCTCCAGCAGTTCCATGTCCTTCTTGTATTGGGGGCTCCAGAACTGCACACAGTACTCCAGGTGGGGTCTGACGAGAGCAGAGTAAAGGGGGAGAATCACCTCCCTTGCCCTGCTGGCCACACTTCTCTTGATGCAGCCCAGCACTCGGTTGGCTGTCTGGGCTGCATGTGCACACTGCCGGCTCATGTTGAGCTTCTCGTCGACCCAGACCCCCAGGTCCTTCTCCTCAGGGCTGCTCTCAGCCATTCATCACCCAGCCTGTATCTGTGCCTGGGATTGCACCGACCCAGGTGCAGGACCTTACACTTGGCCTTGTTAAACGTCATGAGGTTGGCCTGGGCCCACCTCTCCAGCCTGTCCAGGTCCCTCTGGATGGCATCCCTGCCCTCCAGCAAGTCAGCTGTGCCACACAGCTTGGTGTCATCTGCAAACTTGCTGAGGGTGCACTCAATTCCTCTGTCCATATCACTGACAAAGATGTTAAAGAGCACTGGTCCCAGCACTGACCCCTGAGGAACACCACTTGGCACCGGTTGCCAGGTGGACATTGTGCATAACACTGCATAACATATTGCACTCAGTTTTAGGCAGGCTCCCCAGTTGAAGAGGGACAGAGATCTACTCAAAAGAGTCCAACAGAGGGCTATGGGGATGATTAAGGGGCTGGAGCACTGCCCTGTGAGGAGAGGCTGAGTGACCTGGGGCTTTTTGGTCTGGTGAAGAGAAAACTTAGAGGGGACCTAATCAATCTTTATAAATACATGAGGGCTGTGTCTCAAAAGGGAGGGCACAAACTCTTCTCAGTTGTGCCCTGCGACAGCACAAAGGGCAATGGATGTAAACTACAGCACAGGACGTTCCACCTCAGCATGAGGAAGAACTTCTTTACTGTAAGAGTCATGGAGCACTGGAACAGGCTCCAGAGAGATTGTGGAGTCTCCTCTGGAGACTTTCAAGACCTGTCTGGATGTGTTCCTGTGTGACCTGCACTAGATTACAGTTCTGCTCTGGCAGGGGTTTGGACTCTGATCTGTGGAGGTGCCTTCCAACCCCTAACATCCTCTGCTCCTGTGATCAATCAAACAACTTACTAGTTGCTCAACTTACAGCTCATAAGAGAACTCTTGAAACACATACTGCAGAAAGAGAGTCTTAAAAACAAAAATCTTTCTGTAATTACATTTAAAAGGATTTGAAATCTGCTATAGTTCTACCTGGTCAGGAGGTTTATCCTATTGAGCTGTGCTGCTTTGTTATGTCCAGCCAGTCAGCCATGACTTCTGACTTGTCTGCCCTCAGGCCCAAAGCTTGGTTGCACTGAAGAAAATGGCACAAGTCCTGCCTTACATACAACCGTGTTTTGTCTTCATGTGTGGCAAGAGAGCAGAGCTGTCAGGTGAATTAATCAGCAGTCCCATTAGTCTGCATGCTGCACTGCAATGACTCTGGGCAAGCTGAGGAAAAAAGCTACAGCAAGTGAGTTTAAAAGAAGCTATCAAAAGACGAAAAGGGGAAATGAGAGTTTTGGAAAGATGGTCCTTATGTAAAGTGGTTGTACAGCTGCCTTCTTGCTGATCCTATCTCAGTGCACGAACTTCAAGAACACTTCCCTCATTTTTTTCTTTAAAAAGATTTTGCTTTAAGTAGTCACAGGTCCAAGCTTGTGATTATCTGGCTGTGGGTGTTGTATATGCTGTAGTACTTGCCTCAAGGGAATGATAAATGTCAGTAAGACGCAAAAAATAGAGCCAGTGTGAAATCAAAGGCATACAGGAAGTTTAGAAGGCATCATTTAAGAGCTCCTCATGCAGAGTTGCTCAACTGAAAACAGCTATGCAATATACCTCAGAAGATCTAAGTGAGACACACAAGAGACTGAAAATCTGATAATGGCTTTAAGGTCTGTCAGGGCATCCTGGAATACTTTAAACCTGCTCTGGATTCCATGGAAACAGGAAACGTAAGGACACCGTCTTAAGTATTTTAAACATCTGATTTATGAAGAATTCAGGAGAAAACACCAGTGTCTTGTTAGGGGGGAAAAAAAAAAGTACCCTGTGATCTCAAAGTCTTTGAGTTGAAGGGAAAAAGGGGGCATCAAAAGACCGGGGTTTATCACACTTGCCATTTGGGACCGTACTAATCAGCAGAGGAAAACAGAAGCACATTCATCTTTGCACAGACTCGCCAATGAAATAATCTCTGCAACACCCACTGCTCTGATAAAAAGGACACTCCAGCCTAACACAGCTTTAAGGCCAAGCAGCATATGAAAACAAAGCATGGTTATTTCTGTTACTTCTCTGGGTTCCCAAAAATGCCCATCTGCTGGTTTTCTTCTTTTAACTCATCTCCTTTGTGTTCCTTTATTTTTTAGTTCCCCAATTTTATGCATAATTAAAACAATTTTCCCTTACTTTTCTCTTTACTTCTGTACCTCTGATCACCAAAACAATATTTCCACCTCCTTGAAAAGAATCTAAATATCTCAGTCCTATGATATATATAATCTGCTGATTTTCCCATAGAATGAGCTATTTGAGAAAAATACACCTACGTCTTACAGCTCCAATTTTATCACAAGTTCAGGGACACAGATTCAAACCAAGATTTCAACAGCTCACACCCACAGAAAATCTAACCTGGAAATTATTTTAGGACCCTGAATATTATAATAAAGTGGTACAGAACTTGGGAAAGACTCCCTAAAAGCAAAAATTAGAAAAAGGCTATGCTTTTGCTAAGAAAATTCTCACAAGGGGTACTGTGATGGTTTGGGTGTTACCTGCACCCCCACACTTAAGAAAATCACCCAGACTAGACTCACCAGCTGGAAATTAAAGAATGAAGCTACATTTACAGCTTAGCACAATATACAAGCAGGTATTTACAGTATAGACAGCTGTAGACAGAAATATACAAGTTAAAAAGTAATACAGAAACACAACAGCCCTCCCAGAAACCAGAGTCCCCAGGAGGGGCTCCCAACCACCCTTCCACCTCCTTTCCATCCCTCTGCCTTACCCCAGACTTTGCCTTATGTTCAAGGTGAGTTTGGAGAATCAGTCAAGGGGGTTAGGAAGCAGACGGATTAGTCACACAGACAGCAGGTTAGAGATAGAAGGGAAGCAGCCAGAGCCAGAGAGCAACTGTGTTATCTATGTTTGTGTTCTTGTTTTTATATATCTCAGCAAGCCTATGAGTGAAGTAGCCATCACCATTGCTTCCTTCTCACAGCCTATAATGTAATTCTTCTCACCAAAACATTCCAGCCAGCTTCAAACTAGCAGAGGTATGCAAAAAAGAGAACACACTATGCACTTCATCTTAGACAACAACATCTGCTATCATTTTTGTTGGCATTACTAGAAGGCAAACTTTGCCATTCACTTCTGTTCTTCTGTGACTTGTATAGTTTACATCTTTGTACATAATAAACTAGAACTTTTTTTTTCCATTAGTAATTTCTAATTGATAAGCACAGACAGATTTTTTCTTTCAAACAATAAAAAGAAGTTCAACATAAAAGTTTGGTTTTGCATATTATTAACAAACAAACAAAAAGTCAACAAATCTTCCAGCCCTTGACATTCTATGACTCTATGTTAACTTGGCAAAGAAATCACTGGGAAACTTCATGAAAAATGAATGCCCACAGCTCTTTTACCTTGACCTAGGTGTTTCCCAATTTTGAATTACATAGTACTGCTTCCCATTTGCTTCAGAAAGCATTAAATCATTTTGGTTCCTAGAATCATAGAATCAACCAGGTTGGAAGAGACCTTCAAGATCATCCAGTCCAACCTAGCACCCAGCCCTGTCCAATCAACTAGACCATGGCACTAAATGCCTCATTCAATCTTTTTTTGAACACCTCCAGGGATGGTGACTCCATCACCTCCCTTTCTAGCCTAAATCTTTGTTTACAGAAGAATTTGTACGAACTTTCTGGGCAAGTTCATGACATCCTTACTTGGAAATTCTATACAGAAAGCAAAATGCTGTCCATTTTATCCAAAGTGGACACCTAACTCCCATGACAGTACAACAAGGCTGATAAAATCTAACATCTCCACAACAGTTCCCTTCCCCTAGTTGGTCACTGTGCAATCCCACCTGAAATAGAATATGAAAGCTGTGTTAAAGTTTGTTTCATTATGTTTCCTGTCCTATTCTAAACCTGGAGGTCAGAAAAACACCTTACTGCAACCAAAGCCTCCTGCAATCAGGAAGCTAAGGTGAACCTATAAAATCTTACTTCAAAAACTGCAGTTTTCATGAAATGCAAAATGAGTCCTGTTATTTGGTCACAACTACCATACTCATCTTAAGAGATATTTACAATCACCCATGAGTTTCAAATTATTTAGAATACTTATTTTTTTAAAGCACTAAATACTGGAAGTAGCATGTATGATGTATGTCAGCCTAAGATGACCATAGTTTTTACTTCAGTGTTGAACCTCTATTAATGCTTCAAATAGCTTGGGAATCTCATTTCAAAGCAGTTAAAATGAATGGATAATAGCTACAAGTGAACTGAAAAGATTGTACATAGAATCATAGAATCAACCAGGTTGGAAGAGACCTCCAAGACCATCCAGTCCAACCTATAACCCAGCCCTATCCAGTCAACTAGACCATGACACTAAGTGCCTCATCCAGGCTTTTCTTGAAGACCACAATCAAGCCCCATGATTATGTGTTACTTTTTAATATGCTTCTGTGGTCCATTGCTTATCCATTTTTGATCTGTCCTGTATGACACACACTGTCACCTGCCAAAGCAGTCCAGAAAACTGCATGACTCTCTGATCAGAGAAAATTACCAGGCATTCAAGGCAAGGGTCACAGCTATTTTGCATACACACCTTATGAGTGGGAAAAGGCCACAGAGCAGGCAATTGTGCTATTAGTGTCCATGCTTTTAGCCAGAGATACTCATGTACAATTTCTGTCAGTTGCTACCTCTGAAAATTAATCTGGAAATAAAACTTACTCTAAAGTTCTCTTTCAGCTGAGTTTTTTCTTACAGAAACAAAAGAATTTAAAATCAATTACCCATATACTAACTTCACTATATGCTGAATGGCCTTAAAAATCATCCACAGCTAGGAGCTATCAGGAAAACACGGTTAGCATTTCTGTAGGAAACTTTATCAGGTCTTAAGAAGCTTAAGAAGTTAAGACCATTCAACCAACAGTCAGGGGCAAGCAGAGCTAGTAGGCAGCAGCAGCCAGGTGAACTGTTGAATGCTTTGCAGGGAGCTGACACAGATGGGAGCACATGCTGCCCTGTTAATGGATGCAGGCATGGTGGTCAGCAGCACACTGACAAATCTGGGTTAAACAGGGTGCTGATCTGATCTGTTCTGACAGTGACTGCAGTCTTAAGATAAAGTGCTAAAGGAACAGCATTAAATGCAAACTGCCCCCAAACACATCTTCCAAAATGGAAATAATAATAGGAGGAAGGCTTAGTATATCAAAATGCATCACTAGCAAAACCAGCACAAGTGCCAAAACCGAAACTCTTGATTTAAATTTATTACTGCTTTGTAAATGTGGCCTCTTTTTGTAACTCTAAGTTAACATAAATGGGATTTGATGCCGGCAGAATTTTAGCAATGCAAGTGACTAAAAAGCATAGAATGCTGCTGCAGTTTTGATCCTAACTAGTTTGGTTCAGTACTTGATGGCATGCTTTACTACCCATATCAGTAAATGGCTTTTTGTTGCCAAACTAAGGCAATGTGAATGGTAAAAGGCTAGTGAGAGAAGCATGACACATCAGAAGTGAAATCTCTTTGTTTCTGTTTTGAAGAAGGATATGCAAACATGAATCATACATCTTGATTCTGCTACAGTAACTCAATATCCTCTGCTTGGTTAAATAACAGACACTTGGCACATACAAGATTGACATTCTTGCCAAGAACTCAAATTTGCAGCAACTCTGAGCTCTGCGGAAACCCCACTGCTGATACATAAATTGTACACGGCACTCCACCAGGATCAGCTGCAACACGTTAAATGAGTATTCTGCATCAAAATGACTACTTCAATCTCTCTCCATCTCTGACACAGTCATACCAAGCCTGAAAAGAAAGTTTTTCAAAAGATCTTCAGGAGAACAGAAGGTTCTTTATGCACTGCACTGCATTAAGAAAACATCGTCAAGGTACAGAGAAATGCCAGAACCTATGCAAGTTCTGAAAAAAACTGCCTCATAGTGCATTCAACTGAAAATCAATCCTTGTGTGGTGCTCCAGAGAAAGGTGGAAAGTCAGAGTATGACTTAAAATAAAAAAATCAATAGTTGTCTTGTACTTTTTAATCAACCTGATTCAATGTAATTAAAATATGTGAATAATGTCTAGACATCAAACTCTGTATCTATCAGGTTGTTACAGGAGTCCAAACAGTCGCCAGTAGTTTCCCCCCCGAGTGCTACTAAAATCTGATTTTTGAATTTGTATTACCCTTTGAAAAGGGGGAAAACATGTAACCAATATAACCTTCATGTAACCAATTCAAATGCTTGCATATCTCCTTGGTTTTGTTTCCCTCCAACAAGGTGTGCTAGTTTGAAGCAAGCTAAAATGGTTTGGTGAGAAGGACTAGATTACAGGCTGTGAAAGGAAAACAAAGGTGATGTCTACTTCCCTCATAGGCTTGCTGAGATGTATTTAAAAAAAAAAAAAAAGGGCAAAACATATATTATCACTTCTGCTTCTGGTGAGCTCTGAGCTGGATCTTACTCTCTAACCTCACCCTCCATTTTTTTGGCTAATTCACTTTGCTTCCTAACCCCCTGGCCAAACCTCCATTCTACGTTGGGACTGGGGTAAGGTTGAGAAGGGTAGGGGAAAGGTGAAGGGGTGGCTGGGAGCCCCTCCTGGGGACTCAGGTTTCTGGGAGGGCTGTTGTGTTTCTGTATTATCTTTTACCTTGTATATTTCTGTATATGTCTGTATCTACTGTAAATATCTGATTGTATATTGTGCTAAGCTGTATCATAAGATTCATTCAATTTCCAGAGCTGGCTGAGTCTAATCTGGGTGATTTCCAAAGTGTGGGGGTCAGGGAACACCCAAACCATCTCACAAGGCTAACAGAAATGAACTGAAGATGCTTTTTTACATGCCTGTTCACTGTGAATAAATACATCTGTAGCCTCATCCCGTTCAAACACACTGCTGAGCTTCAAGCTTCATCCTTCCTGCAGATTTAAGTCCCTAAATATATAGAAAAATGCACTATTTCCATACTATCCCTGCAAAGATGTACCTGATTTGTACTTTACAGACACACATTGCTCAGAAATGCATGCATGCACTGGCCAGGGCCGCACGTTTGTGGTGGTTTGGGTGTTCCCCGCCCCCACACACTTTAGAAATCACCCAGACTAGACTCAGTCGGCTCTGGAAATATGAATGAAGCTTATATTTACAGCTGGCACAATATACAAGCAGATATTTACAGTATATACAGTTATAGACAGAAGTATACAAGGTAAAAAGGTAATACAGAAACACAACTCCTCTTCCAGAAACCTGAGTCCCCAGGAAGGGCTCTCAACCACCCCCCTCACCTTCCCCCTACCCCTCTCAACCTTACCGCAGTCCTAAGGAAGAAATGGAGACTCAGCCAGGGGGGTCAGGAAGCAAAGGTGGATCAGCCAAAGAAAAAAAATGGAGAGTGCGGTTAGAGAGTAAGATGCAGTTCAGCCAGCAGCCCAGAGATCCCCAGCTGGCAAAGCAAAGTGACTTTATGTTTTGGCTTATATTTTTACACCTCTCAGCGAGCCTATGAGTGAAGTAGACATCACCATTGTTTTCCTTTCACAGCCTGTAATCTAGTCCTTCTCACCAAAACATTCTAGCTAGCTTCAAACTGGCACAATGTTGTAGTGATGTAGTGCCTACTGCCCATTTTGAGGCACAATCATCGCTGCCTTTATTTTGAATCATGGAACTACCCACCTGAAGGAAAAAGCAGGCTATCATTTGGGATACCCATCAGTTGGGGAGGGTAAACTTATAGGTTTTTTTTTCCTGCTGTCCTGATTATAATATTTTATCATTTAACATAGGATGTCATTAGTCTTTGCTGAGAAGAAATTATGATTATAAACTTTTCATTGCTGATTAAGGACAATCTAGGTAGTCGATGCCGCTCTGCTTTCTCACCTACATGTTCCTAGATCACAAAAAGTTGTGTTGTGGAGCCTCTCTAATTAAATGGATTAATATTTCCTATGTTGTATTTTCTTTATTGATATGGATTGTTTCAATGATGATCAGTCTTCCTTCAAATGTATATATATCTAAAACTTATGCTATCTGTCTTAGATAAATGCCTCAGTATTTTCAGTGAAAGAACAAATTTGCTTTGCTACTACTTTTTCTTTGCAACTACTAGTAAAAGAGTAAGGCTGATATACCACTCCCTAAAATTTGGGTGTTTGGTACTATTTTAGACACAAGTGGGTATCTAAGACATTTGCATAGGGCTGGCAGATATGATTTAAAGGAAACCCACTCCTAGGTGGAAGTTGTGGAAGAGGTGAATATGCAATGGCTTTTAAAACAGTATTGCTAAAAAATAATAGCCCTTGCTGAAGCAACTGAATCCTGCTGTTCAAGTCAGATATTGGGATTCAGTGCAAAATATAGGCAGCTCAAAGTTGAAGTCGATGTGTGAGATTAGTGTCTAAGCTCCAACAATTGTCAAGCAAGATCTAGTCAACATGGTCAGAGAGTCTAGAAAGATTCGGTGAGACAGCCATGAGATGTCTTTAAGACGTTTTCTTGGCTCCATTGGCTTGACTGACTGTAAAGGGAATATAGAACATAACTCATCTTAATTGGAGCCTCCCCCAACTGTCTCTGCATAGACACCATGCATGTGCATTGGAACACTGCAGCCAAACTTTTGACTTGATTAAATATATACTTTTCTTCCTTACTGTGAAACTGCTAAGGAAATTGCCATTACAGAGGCAGAAGGTTATTACAAATGGTAATACACTTGGCTGTCCTGGAGCCTGCTTTTTTGCCTCTGACTGCAGAGACTCCATCTGGTATGCACTGACCCCTTCTGGAGACAGAGCCTCGCTAGTGCCTCAAAGGAGCTCAGCTGGCCAGAAGTACACCAGGTCACCTTTGCTTTCACCCTGGCTGCCAGGTTTTTCCTACTCAAAGCTATAATCTCTGCAGTTTACTTCATCAAAATACACATCTGTCAGATGCTCCCTTTCTCCAGGTGTAGCTGAACAACAAGAATATAATTAATTTACAAAATAGCCTTTATACTTCCATGCAAATTTCCTCTTAATATTGTCAAGAAAGTAACTGTCACTATTGAACACCTATTTAACTATAGCTCTAATCAAGAATTCTCTGAGTGAATTATCAAGTTCCATAAAGATTATTTTTGTTGCAAGAGAAGTAATTTCAATAATACCAAAGTGTAAAATGAAGGGTTAAAGAAATGCTTCAGTAGTTTGTATATGTTTATTAAAAGAAACTTGGTAAAAGAGCATTAGAAAGGTCTAATTAAGAGAGTAATTGTAGATTTACTTTCTTTCCCCACTGCAAAACGTTCTGGGTTTATGACACAATGCACTTTGATTACAAACTTACTCCAACAAAACATCATATCTGAGTCATGACTCAGATAAATATAGAATTAGAGTAGAAAAATCTCCATTGCATTTAAACATCAATGAGACATACAAAGTCTTTCTTAAGCCAGTCAGTTCCTAAATATAGGTGGCATTTATTCAAGAACCTAACAAAAACTTACAGAGCTTTCACTTGTTTCAAAAGAAATTTCTTTGTAAGTTGAACTAGGGGAAATCTAGTGAGACACCTCGCTTTACTTGGAATCACTGAAGAAAACTAAGCCCACACCTTCTTCCCCTTCATCTCTTCACCTTCCTTTCGCAGAATACTGCCACAAATTAGGAACTCATACCGGATTTTTTTTTAAAAGAGATGTTTCCTTCATGGAATAAAAACATTCACTTTAGCTTGCTAAAGAAGAATGTAGCTGAAGAGTGCTTAAAGGAAGGTTTGCAATTCCAGGACAGAATAAAGTAGTAAATTAATAAGCTGCTCTCTTCCACTTGGAAATTTTAAATAACTTACCCCAAAAAATGCACTTCTGCCTTGTGCTAGTTTGAGCCTAGCTGGGATATTTTGGTGAAAAGAATTAGATTATAGGCTGTGAAAAGGAAACAATAGTGATGTCTATTTCACTCAGCGTACTGATGAGATGTATAAGAACAAGAACACAAACAAAGACAACAGAGCCTCTCTCTGGGCTTTGGGCTGCACTTCTCTCTCTGTAACTTGCTGCCAAACTAACTCCTCTGCTTCCTAACCCCTCGGCAGACTCTCCAAACTCACCTTGAACAAAAGGCAAAGTCTGGGGTAAGGTAGAGGGGTGGGAAGAAGGTGGAAGGGTGGTTGAGAGCCCCTCCTGGGGACTCAGGTTTCCGGAAGGGCTGTTGTGCTTCTGTATTACTTTTTAACTTGTATACTTCTGTCTACAGCTGTAGATATTGTAACTATCTGCTTGTATATTGTGCCGAGCTGTAAATATAAAGCTTCATTAAATTTCCAGCGGCTGAGTCTAGTCTGGGTGATTTTACTTAAGTGTGGGGGGGCAGGTAACACCCAAACCATCATACGCCCTTAGTGTTGACTAAAAGTTATGCTTTGACTACTGCATCTCTAAACCCCAAGGAAAGAAGGCTCAGATACAAGAGCTAAGTCATATGCACTATTGAAGGCTGAAAGCAAGCAGTTATGGAGGATTCTTTACTGCCACTGTGACGCTAAGAAGCATTTTCAACTCTGAAAACAGACTGCAGAATGGTTATAAGGTATCACTGATTTTTTTTCTTATGCATTTCATAGAGACAAATTAACCTGAAATCAACAGGGAATCCAAACACAGACAAAGAAGAGAACTGTTTTAAAGCAGCACCTCTTACATTGGAACTGAGTAACCCAAAGGACAGCAAACTGTGGTTTACCGTCTTTGCAATAATGATTAAATGAAATCAAGAACTAGTTGAAGCCAATGCATTTGGCTTTGAAGACTCTTTTCTTCCTATCTCTGTATGTCTGCTTAAGTTTATATTCTTAACTTATTCACAACCAATTTAAGTAAAAAGCCTTCACTGAAGCAATGACAGAATCAGAAGCACTTAACTGACAAGACCATGAATTCACAATTCTCACAAGTGTGTCCTTAGCTAACACTGTCTTAAGCAAGTGGCCTCAGGGAAACTGACCTACAAGCATACATTTCAGCTATGTTTAATGAGATTTGGATGAGGCTCCAGTATAACTCCACACTCAACACACCTAGAAATGTTTGCAGAGGAAGGTGCTCCAGTGGTAAATCATTGGCCTAGTAACTTCATCTGAAAATGAATAACACTAAAATGTCAAGCAAATTGTTTCTAACCACACTTCAGAAAAGAAAGGAAATTAGAAAGGAAATGTATGGAAGTAAAGGAAAAAGGCTGCAGGGCACAAAATAAGATGAGATTAAGAAAAATTAATTAAATTTATTTCAAAGCTATGTAACTATTTTTGCATCTTAGACAGCTCAATATGAGAATATGCTCCTTGCAAGACATTTTACATAAAGCAGGAAAAGCCATGAAAAGCACATGCCTAGCAAGCAGGCAGGAGCCTTAATGTCCTTTCTGTGCTCTTGATGTCACCTCTGCAGATTCTTGCTTTACTGTTTCATGGGTTGAACTGAATCTGCTGGTGGATATTCAATACCATGTTCCCATCATGCCAGCTTCAAAACTAAAATGCTGAGTGGAGCACAGTATCATGGGGCTTGAAGTTCAGATTGAAAGATGAGAGGCCTTCTGTGGTGGTTGCAGCTTCCATTTTTCTGGGGTTTTTAGGGTGCTGGTCTTTTCCACTGGTTGGGTTATGGGTTGGGCAGCAAGAGAGTTGCTGTATTTTACTGCACTTTTCAGCAAATAGGCTAAGATAACTGTACTTTATCTTATCTCATGAAATTCCTCATCTCAACCCAGAGGATTTTTTTGTGTTACTTTCCCTCCCATATGTGTGTGGGGAGAGAGACTTATGAGAGCAGGCTGTGTTAACCTAGGATATTCCATTTTATGGCATCCCAACATAGGGCTCAAAAATTGAGCTGTCTTAACTGAGACAGTTGATTTTGCAGGACATGATATGGTTGAGATAACAAGAGGATTCAATTAAGGCTTGAGGCTTGTTAAAGAGTGTTTTAAGTACTTCTTTTACCATGTGGTACATTTGCTATCTTGATGCATTTCCTTTGCAGGAGCATCTGAGGCCATTTGCTTTCACTTGGAGGGGTGGAAGGAGTCACTGGAATCAAGTGCTTCAAGGGTGGAAACACAGCCTCACTATTTGGACTGATCATGGACTGATCCCGACTGTATTGGAACAGGGTGAAGCTCCAAAGAATCTGCAGTGAGAAGCCTTCTGTGTACTGCAAGGCAACCTCATTTTGAGTGAGAATGGACAGTGAATGATGTATGATGCATTTTGTTTGATGCTAATTGCTGATGGGCATGACTCAGATGGTATAGAACAAGAGGTGTATAAAATATGGACTGCTCTGGGTTAAGATAGCCCACTCTCACAAGCCCCTCTCCCCATGCACCTATGAGAGGGAAAAAAAACCATGAAAAATCCCTCTGAGCTGAGATCAGGAATTTAATGAGACACACATTTACCTTAGCCTATTTGCTGAAAAGTGCAGAAAGTGCAGCAGAATGCAGAAGCAGCAAACAAAGTCAGTGACTCCCCTACCCCCTGACCTGGCATGACATCAGCATGGTATTGAATATCCATCAGGAGATTCAACTCAACCCATGACACTCTGTCATCAGGAGGGGTTGAAGT
>WAAF01009810.1:0-232259 GCA_013400475.1 Tricholaema leucomelas | reverse complement strand
AAAGTCAAAAACAAAATTGAAAAAAAAAAAAAGAAAAACTTTGTATTTAAAGAAAAAATAGGGGGGAAATTAATTATACCGATTCTTATGTTGTTTACATTTCTTTTTTCCTGTTTAAGTCAGTGAGACTTCTGTTATTTAAAGCTGTTACATTGTATGCTGGAAGCTGGTGATGGATGTTTTAGATAAATTGTACTTCCTCTCTCATCAGGACACCTAAACACTGTGACTTTTGCTAGTTTAGAGGAGATAGAGGTGAGCAAAAATAAAGTACAAGACTAAATTATATGTAATCAATTACTGAGAAACATATTTAGAATTTCTTTTGGCCATTTCAAGCTATCCCTCTTCTCTTGAGCAAATCAGTATAAGAAAGTTATTTGTAATTGGACCTGTCTCTTACAGGGAGAGAGGATTTTTTCCCTTAATCCTGTTTTCAGCTTTCTTGTTGTCTTTAAGACCTGTCTTGGATTTCTTGTCTTGCTATATGACATCTGTGAACATATTTAAAGGAATTCTTGTCTGTCTGGTACTTTGATACCGTGCAGTAAATTTACTTTGCCAGTGTCATAATCTAATTCTATTTTTGCCTTTTTCCAATCAGTTTTTTTCAGCAGGGAAACCAACATAATCTTATTTAATTGAGCAGAATGAACTTAGCCTCCTTAAAATTCCTGTTGCTTTCTATGATGCTTTCATACCAGGGAAAGTATCTCATTCACTACTTTGCCCAGAAGTACCTCTAGCCAGCTGGAATGCTAACCCAGCAGATAAGATTATGCATTTGAAAAGCTTTGTTCCAAACAGTTATCACCACTGCTGGTATCCAGCGCTATTCCACAGGCACAGAACGTTTTACGTTATCATGCCATTGTTAGTACAATGCCAGAAGAGAAAAAGAAATTTGCTGTGGGATTGTTCTCAGGTGGGCCTCAAGATTTGCATACATTTGTGTTTGTTTTGTGTTTTAAACTTCTACATGGTTCCCTGGCGATCTGATCAGATCTCTTGCCTTGCCAGCAAATTATCTCACAGCAACTGGAAATGTTCAGTTCATGGTGCCTCAAAGCACATGTTAATGACTCCATCTGAACAGTAAGACAAATGTTTGTTGTCTCCGAAATGCAATGAAAACAAGATATGTGTAAAGTGTGGTGTACTCTAGTGGCACAACACAAACAATGAATAACATGGAAAGCTTAAACTGTTTTTGCAGAATTTGTTGGAGAAGATTAGAGTCTTCCCCTTTATGTTTTATTACTGTCAAATCCCCACTGCCTTGGGAATATGTCTTTTGCTTGAGTGACCATGTATTTCTCTGTTCTTTTTGGTTTAAAGGCCACTGCAGTTTTAACTTCTGTTTTAATCACAGTTCTGTAGAGGTTAAAAACATAAAGAAGTTGTTAAAGGTGTGCATCCCTCAGGTAGGTCTCTACAGGGACTAAGGCAAGACACACATTTTTCTTAAGTCTGCATTCAACAGAATGAAAATTCAAGGGCTGGTGTTTTCTCTGCAGTTCTTCCCAGGCCGCTGAGTACCATGGGTACAGAAGAGATGGGGAGAAGGCTTAACATAAGCAAGTTCCAGTTTATTACACCCAAGCATGGGCTTATATACTTTCTATCAGAAGGCTACATAACAGGGTTACAAATCATGTTAGACGCTAATTGGTTACATACATTTACGTTAGGACTACGTTAGGATTACACACTAGCATAGACATTCTTCCTGTTCTCTCAACAACACCTATATTGTGTCTAAGCATCCTGTCAGCAGAGATAGGAGAAAACCACAGACTCCACCCATACATTTGTTACACCATTCTCTAAGGTCATTCCAACCTTCCACTTCATCTCTATTCAGTACTTTCTGAGCTCATGCACTCTCGCCTGTCCATGGCTTATGTTTCGGTGTTTCAATTTCCAATAGCTGTGCCACAGTCAGACAATTCTGTAAAATCACTGCATTTAATATTACTATATCCAATAGTTCATGACACTCTAGTGTCATTATACTGCTGCTAAAGTAACTTATGTAAGTATCATGTATTGGAAAAAAGTAATAAATACTTCCATATTAATAAAAAGACTCACATGAAGTTACGTGGTCTTTGAAAGGGATTTCCTTAATGGCAGTATAAACACTGATTTGGGTCGTACTAAGCTTGTTGACCTTATATTGAAGTGGAAGGTCAGCAGCTATGTAGAGCAAGTTGCTTCCATAATTCAGCTGACCTTATGGGCATTATGTTAATGATTTGCAATTTCAGGTTTTGTCTAGCCTCAGCACAAAAGTCAGATTTTAAAATAATTTGATAATTCATTAAGATAATAGAATATGAAGAAAAGAGTCAAAATGGCAAAGTTATTTTGTCATAGAACTGTAGCTGAGTAATGAAATTGACTTTAATAGAATATTTTTTTTCAACTATCAGTTTAATTTTTCCATAAAGTAGATGTTACAAGAAGTGACACTTCAGGATATAGCAGCATAGCATAAATTATGTTCTGAAGTAAATAAATGAGAGGACTTTCATTTGATGTCCTTGATCTTTAAAACCAATTATCATAGCCTCAGTGTTTCGTCACTCATTATGGAAATCTGACTCTGCTTGTTTTCCTGAAAAGTTCTTCATTGCAGGCAGAATATTAAATGGGAATGGCAGAAATGAACTGGAAGAAGTTACCTTTGATAGAAAGAAGGGGACCAATTACTGCAAATGCTCTCTCCTTTTCCTACTGCCTCAGCAAAGACTTCACCACAGGCTCTGCTCACTTCTCCCCTCTTTACCAGCACTTCCCCAATTTTCTTTCTTGATGTTGAGAGACAGTTTGGTCTAAGGCTGTCTTGTGATGGGATAGACTTTAGTGGTTTTTAGTAACAGACACAAACAGCTCCCGAGGTGACAATAAATTATTTGAGTGTTTTCAGAGCTCCTAATTGCTGCTTTTACAGCCTTTCTGCAAGGTTGTCAGGTGTGATTTAAGCTGACTGTAGGTAGTGACAGAAAAGACAACAAAAAATAAAGGACAAAAAGGCATAGCAAATTATTGACATTATTGGTGCTTAACTTTCCTCTCACACCATTATGGTTATTAAAACCTCTTATTAACTTTAAACACATGCTTTCTTAGCAATTAATTGTATTTTAGCTTATGGTGTTGTATAAAGTATACTATAAATGGTAATGACTAAACAAGAAACTAGACATGCATTTCTTATCCATCTAGCATCTACCAGGCTTGTAGACTGCAGATCAAGTATAATTTCTGCATAAAATTTGGTCACATTTCTGTAGTGTGCTGCTGAACAGATGATGGTGAATAATCCATTTGTTTTGTGAGGTAAATGTTCAGAAAACTGGAGTCTTTTGCAGGTAACTTTTGAGAAAGGAACTGAAAACAGATTGTGTTCTCTGCACAATTTCTAAAGCTTTGTGCCTTTTTCCAACGTTCTCCTCATTTTGTTATTTCTTCTCTTTTAAAAAAATATAACGATCTTACAATGTTGCATGTGAAAATGAAACCCTAGGGGCCTCTGACCTGTCCAAATTGCATTGGAAAATAAAGTAGGCTTTTGAAAAAAACACACATTTTATTCCTTTCCAATCCCATCTGTTTCTTAACATTTTCACAATTACAGTCATCAACTTGTATGTGTTTGCATAGATGTTTTGACAGCTAAACAGGGAAAGCAGGAGAAATAGATAAGCTTCTCAGGAATCTGAAATGAGCACTTATATGGGTACAGTTTTTACATGCCTTCTGACTTAGCTAAGCCTAATTTCTCTTACTGCTCGAAAGTGATTCTTATTCTAGACTTAAACACAAACTTGACTTTAAATTGTTCTTAAGAAATTATCTACTGAAACTCAGAGCACAGCATCTGAAATCACATTATATTTTTTGCTACATTTTATGCTCTTGGTAGTTCCTAACTGCCCACTAGTAACAGCAGCAAAATTATTTCAGTCATGGCAGGAAGTATAACAGAAAGGAAACCTAGGGTTTGTTTTTCTCTTGGGTTTTGGAGGGGGGGAGGGTAGAGTTGTTTGGTTGCTAGGCTTTTTTTAAAAAACACACTGTTAAACTTTCTTTGAGACTGTGTTTTTAATAGTTCTCCAGAAGTTTTTTAGATGCACACAAATGCCTTGCAGGCAAACAGATGCAAGTGCTGTAACAGTAAGGTAAAATTAGAAAATAACTAAATGTCTTTAGGACTGAATTTCTACAGTTGTCATTTTATCCTGTTGTATGGTCCTGAAGTCAGCTTCAGGCTCTGAAGCGAGAATTGCTTTGGGGGTATATGGTCTGTATGTGTCTACCACAGTCCTGATCTCAATTAGTGCTTGTAGGAATTAGCGCATAAAATAGTATAAAGATTATAACAAACAAATTTTAACTGTGTCTTTTAAAACTGGTAGCAGTGGCTGGAAAATTGCTTTAGTCTGAATTAAACTTCCCCTTGTGAGGCAGTTATGCTTTTTTTTGTTCATGAGTGTTTCTCATTTTGTGTGACAGGTGGTACTTTCTTGGAAGTGGTTATGGTTTGCCATGGAAACAACTTGCAAATTTTCTTACACTATATTCTGAAAACTGCACAGTCATATACTACTTGGAATACCATCAAGCAGTTAACTGTTCCTGTTTAGTGTTAATGTGTACTGTTAACCCCACACTCCTAACTCCGATCTTAAAGTTTCTTTTTACAGCACGAATGTCAATGTGTATAGCATCAGTCTCAGTACATTTTAAAGCACTTTTGTTAGGATTAGGTCATGGTTTTAAAATTTCATTCAATTTCAATTAATTCCCTATTTAGTTGTGTGCAGACCTCAATTCTGGACTCCTTAGATCAATGAATGTTGCTCATTATGTCTTGTCATTTCCTAGGATTAATTGTCACAACTCAGGCAGCCAAATTTCTTAAACACTCTGGGTGAACTTACCCAGAAAGCAAAAACTGGGAAGAAAGCAGGCAGCTTTCTTCAAAACACAAACAATATTGCATTAAAAAAAAAAAAAAAAACCAAAAACAAAAAAAACAAACCACACACAGAACAACCCAAAACTTTCAGTTTTAATTTAGTATCTCTGATATTTAGTAAATAATGAAGCAGAAAGTAAAAACAAGATGTGTTTAAAGGTGTTGTGTGTGTTTATCACTTATCCTTACATAGCATTTTTGTGTTAAGTGCATACTATGTACCTTTATTTATATATATGTGTGTGTGTGTATACGTAGAACTCCTAGATCTGTAACATTTTTTCTAGCCTTTTCACTTCCTCAGGTCCACTTTGTAGTGTTTCTACTTGCCCTCGTATTTATTGAGGCATAAACCAAATCTGTGGGCAGCAAAGCCCTCTCTTCAAATAGATATGTTAGGTTTGAATGTACGCGATTTCTTTTTGCTGTTTTTTGAAGTGTTTGTGGTTGTGAAATCAGCAATATCTTTACTGACCTTCATTATGTTTATGTAGATGTTTATATATGGCTATGTATACATTAAACAATCCTATTATCTCATATTAATTGATTTTAAAGTACTTTATCTTCTCTGCTAGTGTACATGATTTGATTTCCAGTTGAAAACAGAAACCCATTTTCCTTGCATTTTTTGGCAGCTTTTGTAGATCTCAAATATACAAATTTTAGATTTACCAAGTGAGATTGTATTGCCTAATCAATGCCGAACATTTTCCACTGCAGCCCTTCTGGTGTATTACTAATGTAAATAATTTAAAGTTTGCTTGCAAAACACTCTAGACTGGACTTCTACAAAACCCATGTTGACTTCCCTTTGATGTAAAAAACAACAATTTACCTACCATTTAGTCTTGTGATTAGGCATTAATCCTTTCATGAAAAGGAATTTTACCTGCCTGGCATTTTTGTTGCTTTTTCTTTTTATGTTTGGTAAAAAAAAAAAAAAAAAAAAGAGGGTTTTACATGAATTTCTTAAATCCTGAGGCTGTATTTGCCACATGCTGTTTCTCTACTGGCAAAATGCTAAGTGGTAGTTCTGTGCTGCAGTTACAATTTAGCCATTTTATTCTGGGGCTCCCCTAAACTCCAGGAAGCCTCCGCTTCTGATACTCTGTAGTATAAACTTCTTTCACAGCTTCTTCTAGTGGTTAATTGTGAGACAGATTTCCCACCCTATCTGTGCTAAACTGTGATCTGAAAATAACCACAAATTCTCTTGACAGTGGATGCGTGTGCCACATAGCATGGATAGATTTCAGCCGCTCTCCTGGTTGCTGTTACACATCCGTCTGACTGTTTGGCAAACTTTCCTCCTTGCAAAACAATTTATTATTAGGCACATATATTTTTGCAAGCTGGTCCTCAACACGTTTTCTCTTTTCTAGCCGTGAGGGCCTTTAATCATTTAGATTTGACTTCAAGTGTAACCTTACTTTAAACAGGCTTTGATGCCTTGCTCTTTGACCAGCCAAATTTCTTCCCTCCACTATGACTTTTTTAAAAAATTTGTTGTACATTTATTGCTGAGTAACCAAAGAGTTGTTTGTTCCAAACAGAACAAAGTCTCTCAAAAATTCCTCGATGCTCCAGGGCTGTTTTTACCCTTTCAGATGCTTCTTTTAACGTTCTATTTCTGAAGATTCTTATTTTGATGTGTAGTCTTCTTTGACTACCTTGCTTCGATCTTCTGCAAAATTGTAAAATACAGAGAATTTAAAAATCTGTGTTGGAATTGCATTAAATTATTCAAACACCTTGAGTATTGCTCAGAGTGCAGGAAAAAATTGTTTCTCTTCATGTAGTTTTTTTGCACTGTGTACTAACATAGCATATCATTCATGATATCAAAAAAATACATCTTTGAAATTGTATCCTGACCTGAGCTTTAGATAGATTTCACTGATAATGAGGTCATTGCTGATGTTGTGATTTTTCCTACCCACAAGTCTTTTCAGTGTCCACAGTCATTAGAGGATGACCAGGATGGTATGAGTTTGTAGCACAGTACTATGTTTCCCTGATCAGACCTGAAATAGTCTGTATTTCCTGTCTGAAAAAAAACAAACCCAACCCTAACATACCAAACAAAAACAACTAAAAAACCCAGCAGTTCTACTGCATTGTTAGGTGCTAGGTTGCCCAATCTTAAGAGAATTGTAGCTGTCCAGTTATATAATTAGATGGCCTACCATCGTTTTTCTTTATTCTTAAAGAACCCCCAAGCAGCGCTACAGGCTGGGGACAGAGTGGCTGAAGAGCAGCCAGGAAGAAAGGGACCTGGGGTTACTGGTAGATAGTAGACTGAAGATGAGCCAGCAGTGTGCCCAGGTGGCNGGGAAGTATAGGCTGGATGTTAGGAGGAAGTTCCTTCCCAGAGAGAGTGATTTGCCATTGGAATGGGCTGCCCAGGGAGGTGGTGGAGTCACGGTCTCTAGGGGTGTTCAGGAAAAGACTGGATGAGGCACTTAGTGCCATGGTCTAGATGACTGGATAGGGCTGGGTGCTAGGTTGCACTGGATGATGTTGGAGGTCTCTTCCAACCTGGTTGATTCTATGATTCTAATGACGGTTTTAGTGCATCTCAGCAACTGAAATGTCTGTTAGTCTTTATAATTTTGGGGGATTTTTTTTTTTCAAGTAGGATCTTTATGCATCCGATCTTCAAGTATTTAGCCTCTCGACATCTCTTTTGGCAAACCAAGAGAATCCCAAACCCACAGGACTTAGTAACCCTGCTACTTCAAGGAAAGTAACTCATAAAGTCATGCTAAAACAGAGTAGGAGAGCTGAATATCCCTCATTGCTATTGTAAATAGGCTGGCTAATAATAACAAATATTGGACTTAATACAGTGTTTGCCTCCTCAGTGTCAGCAGATGTGTTTTCAAGACATTCTGACTTCTCTGATCAATTAGAGTAGTATAATATAAATAATTATACCTGAATATTCCTCCTAAGCAGCCATTCACAAGGTAGTTGTTTTTTTAACTCACAGTCTCATCTGTCTCTTGTAACATTTGTTGTATGTTTTTAGATTCTTGGTGTGAATGTACACTCAGCATTATATTTGTTTTAAGAACTGTTATTGATTTACCACTCACATTTCAGCTTCTTTGTGGCATTCAAATGGCTGAATCATTGCTCTTATCCAGGAGATTGACATGAAATCATGCACCTGGAAAAGAGGAATTTTATGAAATGTCAAGAGTTGCATTTGCTTTTATTAAGGATGTATAAAAACAAATACGTAGCTTATAACTCTCTTGTCATCTTGATCTGAATAGGTCTTCAGTGCTTACTTTAGAATAAACTAGGTGAAGCAAATATTAGCTTCTTTGATAATTTCCTCGCTGCAGTTTTTAGCTGATTTCTGTGGGTATTGTTAGGTGTTATCAATGTTGCAGCTTAAGCTTATGAAGAGTTTGTGATGGGTCCTTCTTCAAATAAAAGAATTGTGACTTCTATGACTATTATGTAGATGATCTTGCAAATCCAAAAATATGCAGGAGTTTAATTACGCTTACTTAAGTCCTAAAGACTGCAACAGGCTTGCAATTGCTAGACTGCTAACAGCACATAATACAACCAATTGCAAACAGCAGTCTAATTTGTTGATTTCAAGTGAGGTGTAATTATATTGCTTCATTTGCTGAGCAAATCATATGAGAGCTTCTACAAATCAGCCTGATTGTGTAATGAAGAGCTAATTACAAACAGTAGTGTTCTTGCAGTAAATTTATGGCAACTGCTAATGCCAGGTTGGCACAAGTATGACAATGGCTCATTAGTACATTTACAAAAGCAATAGTGGAACTCTGCCCAAAACACAGCAATAATTTTCTTTTTTTGGGAGACCAGAGTCTCCCTTTCACTGTTATTTTAAAAAAAAAAAAAAAAAATTGCACACACACACACAAAAACCCCAAACCACAAGCACCACCAAAACCTATACTTTTATCACTTCTTCTTGGAAAAAAATTAAATAGCACTTGTAGAAAGGACTACCATAAAATGGAATGACTTGGAAAGCATTCTTCCTAACCTTTAGTGGAAGGTAGGCTTTGAAAATGTTTTTTGACCAGAAGCCTTTGCCATTAGTGACAACTAGAGGTCTGGCAGGTCTTTTTGCAAGTCCTTTTCTTCCATTGTGCATTCACTACATGAAGTCAAGGGTTGTCTTGGCAATCACAAGGCTGAAAGAGAATTTCTGTTGGAGTTATGTTTTGTCAGCCTGATGCTGATGAAAAGATTTTTTAGATTTTGACATGCCTTTAGGTTTGGTTGGTTTTTTTTCAATCTAAGTTGCAGTTGGTGATGACCTGGTATACTATGATGGTTTAGGTGTTACCCACACCCCCACTCTTATGAAATAACCCAGACTAGATTCAGATGAGCTGGCAGTTAAGGAATTAAGCTTTGTATTTGTAGCTTAGCACAATTTACAAGCAGATATTTACAATATGTACGGCTATATACAGAAATATACAAGTTAAAGGTGATACAGAAACACAACACCCCTCCCAGAAAATAGAGTTGCATAGAGGGGCTCCCAACCACCCTTCCACCTTCTTTCCAACCCTCTACCTTATCCTAGAGTTTGCCTTCCATGCAAGGTGAGCTTGGAGGGTTGGCAAGGAGGGATTAGAAAGCAGGATTAGTTACACAGAAAGCAGCCCAAGGAGAAAGTACAGGCTTCCAGAGACACACACTGACTGTCTTATCTATATTTTATGTTCTTGTTTTTGTACATCTGAGTAAGCCTATGAATGAAGTAGACATCACCACTGTTTCCTTTTCACAGCCTATAATCTAATTTCTCTCTCTAAAATATTCCAGTTAGCCTCAAACTATCACATATACCTTCTGTTACTTAATTCTAAGTTGTGTTTACCATCAGAGCAACCAAGTACGTGGAAAGATGAACTGGCCACTATGTACAAATTCACAGCACAAGACAAGTTCTGTAGTTTTTCTGAAGTTTCCATTAATCTTCTGTGTTTTATTAATTTCTTTTGAGTTCTGCAAAGCATACTTTCTTATTGGTACTTTCAAGAAATCAAATTTTTTTTTTCTGAATAGATCTGTTTAATTGCCTGTTCGATTTTAAGGCTGACACCAAAAGTAGATTGAATACTGCTTTATACAAAGGCTTCTAATCTATTAAATGGTGCACTGGGACTGATTTCCTATGAAATTTCCTGATACAATTTCTCTCTTGGCACAATACAATGGAATAAATGTCTTCTGTTTATTTCCACCCTGCTTTCTTTCTCCTGTAACACAGAATAATGAAGGTGCAGCGTCTTATTCTCTGCTTGGTGACAGGTGACCCTTGATGAATGGTCTGATTTTGACAGTCGTCTGAAATACATACTCCTTAGATCAACAGTAATGGACTTTAACTTACATGAAACAGGCTTCTCTGAAAAATACTTGATATTTACGTCTAATGAAGTAGTGAAGTTTTCCACCACATGCTCCAAAGTGGCCATTTGCTCTGATGCCTTTGAGTTTTGACTGGGTTTGGAGGTTGTACATAGAATGAAGACTGCCTAGGACAAGTTTCTTTATCGATCACCTTGTGGTCACTTGTGAATTCTTGGAGAAGAAATATTAGAAAGTAGGAATAATATAGTAATCACTGTTATTGACTTAGTCTGGGCTTCTGGTTTATATAGCCTTCACCAGAAGGCATGTATGTTAAGAATACGTGGAAGTTTCATTTCATTATACATTTGTTAGACATGAGGAACACTATTGTGGTTGGGTTTTTAATCACTATTTACAATTTGATTTGCATCAATCTTGTGGAGTATAAATTCTCAACAAGAAATTGTAATTCCCTCAATTTTAGCACCGTGTTCTAACATAAAATCTGTTTCACCAAGTAGACCTGCTCCAAAATGGTATGTTAATAACTGCTAGTAAGACTATCAAAAGGATCGTATTTTTGGTTTTTCAGTTAAAGCCAAAATATCACAGTAGAGAATTTCAGAGCTCTTTTTTATCTTTCCTCAATTGTTTTGAGTGAGTTTGGTTTGGGTTTTGTTGTTGTTCTCTGGAGAATGGGGGAAGGAGAGGTTGCAAAGGCATTGCAAAAATTGTTTCCAAAGTCCTTGTGATGGTTTGGGAATTACCCACCTCCCCTACTCCTATGAAATCACTCAGACTAGACTCAGACAAGCTGGATGTTAAGGAATAAAGTTTTATATTTACAGCTTAGCACAGTATACAAGCAGATATTATAAATATATACAGCTATATGCAGAAATATACAAGTTAAAAGTAATACAGAAGCACAACACCCCTTCCAGAAATCAGTGTCCCCAGGAGGGGCTCCCAGCCACACTTCCACCTTCTTTCCCCTCCTCTCCCTTATCGCAGAGTTTGCCCTATGTGCAAGGTGAGCTTGGAGAGTCGGCAAGGGAGGTTAGAAATCAGAAAAGTTAGTTACACAAAAGCAGCCCGGGGAGACAGACACACACACACACTGACTCTCCTGCTCTGTCTTATCTGTGTTTTGTGCTCTTGTTTTTATACATCTCAGTAAGCCTATGAGTGAAGTAGACATCACCACTGTTTCATTTTCACAACTTATAATCTATTTTTTCTCATTAAAATATTCCAGCTAGCCTCAAACTACCACAGTCCTTCACCCAGATTTCAGACTGGAGGTTAGGCAGAAGTGAAAGATACTGTGGTTGTATATGAACCTTATGTGCGTGTTAGTTCTGCTACTCCAGAGGAAGTCTGTGGACAGCTGTATTTTACTACATTTAAAATAGTAATTCTCATTATTAGTACTGGCTGGGAGATGGTGTAATAGAGAGCAGTTCTGGAAAAAAAAAACTTTGGGGGTACTGGTGGATAAAAAGCTGGACATGAGCCAAGAATGCAGACTTGCAGCTCTGAAAGAAAATCACATCCTGTGCTGCATCAAAAAATGCATGGCCAGCAGATCCAGAGAGAGGTGGTTCTGCCGCTCTGTTCTGGTGAGACCTCACCGAGAGTGCTGTGTCCAGCTGTGAGGCCCTCAATGCTAAAGGAGACGGATCTGATGGTAGAGGGCCCAGAGGAGGGCCACAAGAATTATCAGAGTGCTGTTATGTTATCAGGTGCACTGCTATGAACACAGGCTGAGAGAGAGACCTTGGGTTGTTCAGCCTGCAGAAGAGAAAGCTTTGGGGAGACCTTACAGTAGCGTTTCAGTAACTGAAGGGGGCCTACAAGAAAGCTGGGGAAGGACTGTTTACAAGGGCATGTAGCACTAGGATGAGGGGCAGTGGTTTTAAACTACAGAAGAGTAGGCTGAGATTGGAGATTAGAAGTTCTCTGCTGTCAGGGTGGTGGAACACTCGAACAGATGGTGGAGGCCCCATACCTGGAGACATTTAAGATGAGACTTGATAAGGCTTTGAGCAGCACGATCTAGTTGGGGATGTCCTTCTTGCAGCAAGGGTCATTGGACTATATGATCTCTAGAGGTCCATTCCAAACCAGTGCATTCTATGACTATGATACAGTCCTTTCCCTTTCTGCTTGACAGAAAAGCACTGTCAGTAAAGTACTAAATGGTTATTGTATTGCATTGAATTATTTATTTCTCCTTTATGAGTGGTCTTCCTGTTAATCTTCAGGGTTAGATTGCAGTAATTTTGTCTGACTCCAAAATAATTTTTAAAAAATCCTGTCATGTTCAGTAAAATTTGCAGTTAGGATGAAAGCTAACTTAGACACGGCTCCTGCTTTTCTGTTTTGATCTTGGATTTGCAGGCTCTTCTCCTTGTACATGGTTTCAAAGAGCACGCATTCATCTACTTCTCTTGATCTCTCTAACTAAGATGCATGTTCGAGATAGACCTTCCATAAATTATTTTCTCACTTTGATTTCCTATTAATCTGAGTTCAAAACAAATTATTCATTTAGGTGGGGTGGCAGAATGGAACAGAGGAGCATTCTTAAAGTGGGTTGATGCCTGAGGTACCTGTGTGATTTTTTTTGTCTAGTTGCTCATGAGCACCGGCGTCATCACTTTGTTCCCTTTGGTATTCACATTTTGCCACCTTTTGTTATCCATGTAATCAGGATTGATTAAGATTCTTCTGAGGGGTAAAAATGCATTTTTTTGTATAGCTATCCATCTCTATAGTGCTCTCTCTTTTCCTGTCTCATAACACCCCAACAAATCAAAGTTTGTGATACTCTATAAAGTTAGCAAAAACTGATTTTAGTTAAAGCAAATGTAAAGCAGATTTAAACACAAATCTGTAGTTGTGAGAACTGCCTGAAAATCATCAACTGGGATGAAATGGTATTATATAGTGGAGGAAGAAAAAAACAACCAAACAAACCAAGCAAGACTAAAAGGCTTTCTTTGCAAAGTTGAGGATCAGTTTCCAGTAATTGTTAGAACTACCATTTGCAGGGCATAGAAACTCCTTACACTATTCTGTACTGTCACCCTCACGTTTTTGTGGTATTATCTAGATTGCAGATATCTCTTTTGTTGTCAGTATCATGAAGATAGATGTTGGGGCAAAAGGACCCATAACTGAGCTGAGTTTTCAGTCACCTTTTAGGAAGTAAATCTGAAAACCATGTACTAGTGAAAGGATACAGGTAGGCATGCAAATTTTTAATTTTAGCCACCAAGGGAGATGTTTTGTGCATGCTTTTTTTTTTAATATCCATTTACAGCAGTGACATAAATATGTTGCTTTGCTGAAAAGTGAATAAAATTGTGTAGTCATGTCCAGATCTCCTGTATACATCAGGTTCTTCTCTTAATATCTGATGGGGGGAAAAGAAGAGTTGTTCTTAAACTGTCATTTTCTATCAGAATACATACATTGCAACATAAATTATGGTATGCTTATAGGAAAATACTGACTAGAAAGTGTGTGGTGGTTTGGGTGTTACCTGCCCCTCCACACTTTGGAAATCACCCAGACTAGACTCAGCCGGCTCTGGAAATTGAATGAAGCTTATTATTTACAGCTTAACACAGTATACAAGCAGATATTTACAGTATATACATTTATATACAAAAGAATACAAGATAAAAGGTAATACGGAAGCACGACGCCCCTCCCAGAAACCTGAGTCCCCAGGAGGTGCTCCCAACTGACCTTCCACCTTCTCCCACCCTTCTACCTTGCCCCAGACATTGCCTTGTGCCCCAAGGAAGAATGGAGGTTTGGCCGGGGGCTCTAGGAAGCAAGTGGATTAATCAGAGAGATGGTAGATGAGTTTAGAGAGAAATGCAGCTCAAAGCCCAGGCAGTGCCCGAACGCCTTATCTATGTTTTTACTCTTGTTCTTATGCATCTCAGCAAGCCTATGAGTGAAGTAGACATCACCATTGTTTCCCTTTCACAGCCTGTAATCTAGTTCTTCTTACCTAAACATTCTAGCTAGCTTCAAACTAGCACAACGTGCTGTTGCTCTGCTTTCTTGAATGGCAATTTATTGAAGAATTTGCACAAAGGACCTGTGGTCAATATGACAATTGGTACAATGACTTTCAAGTCTTTAAAAGATGACACTCATTTAAACACATGGAATTATGAATAAACATGTGTGTGCTTTTTGCTAGTATTTTCAATGCTAGCTCCAGAATATTAATAAAACATATTTAGACTTCAATAAGAAGCTGTCCAAATTATATACCATTTATTTTTGGTATAATGTCTGTGCATTTTCTAATAAATCAGTTTATTGTTGAAAAGAGTTACAAAAAACACGAGTGGTTTTTAAAATAGTGATTGATTTCTGTTCTTAAAAGCATTTTAAACTATATTCCTGAGGAAACTGAAGGCTGCATTTGCAACATTACGGATCTGAAGCTTGTTATTTCTGCTCCAGTTTTGACTTTGAGTGTTTTGGTGAACTCATTACCAAGCAGAAATTACTTGTGTAAGTTAATTGGCCCATTATTATTACAAATTCATACATGGAAATCTTTGTAAGTTCACTAATACTGCATGAACAGACTGAAGGGAATGATAAAAGATCACAGAATCACAAGATCAGAGGATGGTAGGAGTTGGAAGGAACCTCTGGGGATCATCTAGTCCCACTCCCCTGCCTAGGCAGGTTCATGTCAATCAGGTTAAATAGGAATGTGTCCAGGCAGATTTTTAGAGTCTCCGCAGGGGCCTCCACAAGCTCTCTGTGCAGACTGTTCTAGTGCTTCATCCTCAAGGTAAATAAGGTTTTCCTTATCTGTAGGGGAACTTCCTGTGTTCTGATTGTGCCCATTGGCCCTTGTCCTATCACTAGGCACCACTGAAAAGAATCTGTCCCCATCCTCTTGACACCCACCAATGTGTAGGTAAGATCCCCTCTCTGTCTTTTTCTGGTTAAAGAGTCCCGGGTTGTTCGGTCTCTCCTCTTATGAGAAATGCTCCAGTCCCCTAATAATCTTCATGGCCCTCTGTTGGACTCTGGTCAGTAGTTCCCTGTCCATCGTAAGATGGGGAGCCTGGAACTCCACAAAACTCCACCATACTCCAGGTGCAGCCTCACCAGGACATAGTAAAGGAGGAGGAGAACCTTACTTGACCTGATGGCAAGTCTTCTAATTGCACCCTAGGATACCAGTGCCCTTCTTGGCCACAAGGGCATGTTGCTGGCTCATGAGGAACTTGTTTTCCACCAGCAGCCCCAGGTCCTTCTCTGTAGAGCTGCTTTGAAGCAGGTCAACTCCTAATCTGTACTGGTGCATGGGGTTATTTTCACCGAGATGCAGGAGTCTACATTACCCTTGTTGAATTTCATGAGGTTCTGTTTCACCTCTCTCTCCAGCATGTCTAGATCTTGCACAGCCTTCTAGTGTGTCAGCCACTTCTCCCGATTTTATATCATCAGCATAAGAGTACACTGTTTCTTTGTCCAGGTTGTTAAAGAAGATGCTGAACAAGACCGGGTTTAGTACTGGCCCTTGAGGAACACCATTAAATATAGTTCAACTAGTCTCTGAATCATTGACCACAAGCCTCTGAGCAATGTCATTCAGCCAGTCCTCAGTCCACTTCACTGTCCACTCATCTAACCCATGCTTCCTAAGACTATATATGATAATGTTAGAGGAGACAGTGCCAAAAGCTTTGCTGAAGTACACAACGTCCACTGCTCTTCTCTCATCTAGCCAGCCAGTCATGCCATTATAGAAGGCTATTGTTTTGGTGAACTATGATTTCCCTTTTGTTAATCCATGCTCACTGCTGATAATCTTTTCCTCCACCTACTTAAAGATGTTCTCCAGAATGTGCTCTTTTATCACCTTTTCAGGACCGAAGATGAGGCTGACTAGCCTGTAATTTCTTGGCTTTTCCTTCTTGCCCCTTTTGAAGGCTGGAGTGACAATGGCTTTCCACCATTCCTCAGGCACCTCTCCTGTTAGGATCTTTCAGAAGAATTTTTTATCTTCCAGATTAGTGGCATATGTAAAAATGGTAAGTGGTACATTTCTAGCTGTGTGAAAGTACCACATTCCCTAATTATAGGGAAATCAATATTAAATGTAAAATAAAATGGCCAATATTTAAGACTGTATTAGTTGTCCTCCAGTATCTTCTAGTCATTCAGTATAGTCTTGAAGTCCAGCTTCATACTGTCCTGAGGAAGTACTTATTTTTCACAGGATGACAGGATGTTAGGGGTTGGAAGGGACCCAAAGAGATTCATCTGTCACAGGGAGGAAGTAAGCAGAGCCTGTCATCCCCCTTCTGACACCCAGCCCTCAGATATTTATAAACAGTTATCAAATCCCCTTTCTGTCTTCTCCACAATAAAAAGCCCCAGGTCACTCAGCCTCTCCTCATGAGGCAGTGTTCTAGTCCCCCCAGTCAGGGTTTTAGCCCTCCACTAGACCCTCTTGAGCAGATCCCTGTCCCTCTTAAAAAGGGGAGACCAAAACTGAAGGCAGTACTCAAGATGAGGTCTCATTAGGGCAGAGTAGAGGGGAAGAAGAACCTCCCTTGATCTGCTGGATGCACTCTTCCTAATACACCCCAGGATCTCATTGGCCTTCTTGGCCACAAGGGCGCATTGCTGTGCCATGGACAACTTGTTATCCAGCAGGACTCCCATCTCCCTCTCCACAGAGCTGCTGTCCAGTAGATCACCTCGCAGCCTGTAGCAATGCAGTTTATTATTTCTCCCCAGGTGTCAGGACTCTGCACTTGTCCTTGTTGAACCTCATTTGGTTCCTCTGTGCCCAGCTCTCTAATCTGTAAAAGTCTCAGTGGATGGCTGCCTCCCAGTTTGGTGTCATCAGCAAACATGCTAATCAGACTCTGTCTGTGCTCTCATCAATGTGAAGATGTTGAACAGCACCAGACCCAGCTCTGATCTTTTGGGAACTCCACTAGTTACAGCTCTACAGCTGGACCTGGCACCATTGATTACCACTCTTTGAACTCCGTCTTGTCACCAGTTCCTCATCCACCTCACTGTCTGCTTTTCCATCCCACACTTCCTGAACTTGTTCATCAGGATGTCATAGGAGGTGGTGTCAAAGGCCTTGCTAAGGCCAAGGTAGACTACATCCACTGGTCTCCCTGAATCTACCCATTCAGTTATGTCATCACAGAACACAATCAGGTTAGTCAAGCATGATTTCCCCTTGCTAAAATCTACGCTGATCACTCCTGATAACCACCTTTTCTTCCAAGAGAAACATCACCAGAATCAGTCAATAAATTTACAGTGTATGAATTGGATCATGGATGGAGTCATTTTTCCTAAGCCAGAAACACTCTAAATTGACAAACATCAATTCTTTTCAACAGGAATTCAGTGCAGCACTATCTAAACATTTATTTTAAAGAAGCTAGCATGGTATAAGCTGTTGAAATGGGAATTGATTTTCTGTTTTTCTCTTGTCTGCCAGTGATGTTGGTGAAAGAGATCCCCAGCACTGTTTTACATGTTTTACACTTTTTGTTACATTTGTAATACCTGACTCTGACACAGTGGATTTCAGGCTGCTGGTAAGTACTTTACTGGAGAGGCCAACATTACTGTTATTATTCTGTAGATAGGAACAGACAGGCACAAACATGGTCCCAGTTCTGAGCTCAGTAACAGGAGGAGGAGAGAATGAATAGAAGTCTGATTATGTGTCTCAAGTTTTTTTTTGTGTCTGTGTGTGTGGTGGGGGGGTTGTTTGGGTTTTAATTTTTCTAATGCAGTTCTTGAAATTGAAAGGAAAAATTTAAGTCCCATTAATGAAATTGTGCTATTTGCAATAGTCTCATGTCAAATTACTGGCTTAAAAGCCCTATTATTTGATTTTACAGTATAGACAAACTCTTCTTACAAAGAGTATACCTTCCTACCTTCCCTTTAGTTCTTCTGACAGAGTATTATAAAATAAACTTTGAAAATGTCTAGCTTCATATTTTGCCATTTATGAACATAATTTTTTTCTAATTACTCCTTTAGTCTTAGAAATTAAATATACTTTTACATCCAGGTAAACTCAAATGCTCTGTTATATAATGTAACAAAACTAGGCAGCACGTTTTCCCATTTTTCCCAGTCCTGCTCTGTGCCTGTCAGTATGCAGCTCAGTTCATGGGAACCTTGAGAAAATCACGTTTCAAAGTCTCAGGAAATATTAATGTGGATTTTTTTTCTGCAAACAAACTTGATTTAACAAGAAGCTGTTGGAAATATGCAAAGTCTCAGACCTACAGCATCCAGCTTGTATGTCAGTCAGCTGGAGACTGAGATAAAGCTCTGCCTCTACAACAGGAGGTAAACACTTAATCTAATGTGTCAATATCTGCTGATTTCTGTTTCCAAGATTTGGAGTTGTTTGGAAATGGCATTCAACTTGGTTTTTTCTCATCTGTCTTTAAGAACCCTTGGAGGGTAAAGTGAACTGTATGCAGAAGACATTAAAGGCATTCAAACTCATGCTCTTTCCTTGTAGGTCACTCTAACAAGTTCACTGTTCCTTTACCTGCTTGCAGAATTCAGTTTCACACTTAGAAGGTTAATTTAGCTCACAGCAGTACTACAGTGGCGGATAACTTTCACATGACAACACATGAATGTTCTCATATAAGAAACTCTGCCCCTAACTCTCACATTTCTTAAGCTACATGATAGTTGAGTTGTGAACACTTATTGCCATCTGTGAGGATGGCATGTAGCCCATTTCTATTAGGTACCAAATAAACAACTTTTTCGATGGGAATCTTGTGCAATACCGCAAATGCTATCTCAACTACAGAAAGGCCATGCATTGTGACAGTTTTGCCAAGCATCTCTTTATACTAACACACCAGAAAAAGACAATTTATCTTATCAGTGAGAGTAGACACCTGTGCCTGCCCACAAGGAGTGACCTTGAATAGTAGAATTTGTCAGAAAGCGAGCATACAGAAGTCCTGTTGTAATTCTCTAATATTAATCTGATTCCAGAGTGCATTAGTAAATTAAAGAACAGGGCATAGATTTCAAACTTTTCAAAGAAATTGGTAACTGTTAATGAAAACAGAAAGTGCTCCCTCCCACAAATTGTCATCTCTGACTTTTTGGCATTGTGGTGGGATGACAGAGTATATTATGGATTTGCCACTTGTCATGACGATTAGTCATCTTTGTTACAGCCAGCTTAATGAGATTTTTAATTCAGTTCATAAAAGTTGTAACCTTTGGAAAATATCTAATTGCTAAAGTTAACTGATGAAGTGAAAATTTGTCGTTTTTGTTATTGCTGTTTTTTTCTTTGAAACACCTGCCTTCTAGTATTTCTAAAGGAGTTACTTGTAAACTATCATCTGCTGTAATTTTCGTCATCATTCAGTGCACGAGCTTGCTAACAGGGTGCATTTAAAATGTCGACTTGTCATCATATAGAAGCCTTTGAGGAAATTATATATCTTAAATATTATTTTTTTTCCATGGGCATAAAACCCATACTGTGGATGGTTGTCAGTATTTAGAAGTTTTGCTAACATCAAGAAATATTGTATGTTTAAGGAGCCTTATGCATATTTTCAATCATATTTTGTCATTTCTAAAACTATTTCAAACTAATTCCCTCTCTAGAATCTTTATACAAATTTGGAAATGTTTTTACCCAGAAATGATCATAGGTGAAGTTACCCTAAAGAGTACCATTTCAACCAATTATTTTTGTCCAAATTTGGCATCATCCTGTTTGAGCTCCACTTTTTTCTTTTCTTTTTTTTCTTTTCTTTTTTCTTCTCTATTATGCAAGAATATAAGACTTGTGAGAAGAATTACTGGTGTTAACACAAAGTTAATCAAAACATAAGTAATTCTCATGCAGTCATAACACTGCATCTGCATAGTTTTCTCATGACTGAAGTACCAGAAGAAAGGATTAATTTGTCAGTTTGATTACCTGAAGAGAATAACCTAACTTGCAAAACAATGGAACTGGTATCATAATTCAAATCCAACTTGTGTGTCTGAATGAAAGTGAAGATAAAAATGAGCTTTTCTTGGACAGAGAAAAAAAAAAAACTTCTCCAAAAATGTTCCATTTTGAGTAGTGAAAATTTACAATATGAACATAGAATCATAGAATCATAGAATGGTTTAGGTTGGAAGGGACCTCAAGGATCATCCAGCTCCAACCCCCCGCCATAGGCAGGGACACATAGATGAACTTACCTATTATTTGTGAATGCTTTTGTCTTGACTGCTGATGAGCTGTGATGTTTTTTTTGTCTTTTCGTGGCTACAAGGTATTTGTACAGGTGCTGTAAGATCTACTCTTATTATTTGTTGGCTGAGAACATGGTCATGGTCTGTGTAATTAGTACTACTAATGTCATAAACTGCAAGGACATGATCTGTACCATCTGTAGAATATCATAGCCTATAACTGTATCTCTTCATTGGTATGCAGTTGGAGTTAAGGTACTGTCTCAGTAACAAAAACAAAATTGTTGGTTTATTTGGCCTTAGTTATGAAAATAATTTCTGCTCTTTGAATACAGGAGAACTGGTGCAAATTTGCTTCATAGAAAGCTAGTGACAGGCACTGAGGTCGTAGCTTCAGACAAAACGGTGAAGCAGAAAAGAGCCTAATATGTAGTCTATTGAAGAAGTACTCGGTGCACAAGAGGGTGATCATTGGAAGCAGTGCTGAGCTTGCCTTCAGGCATCTTTGGGCAGTTGTGTTCTTTGCCACTGACCTGCTTTGTATCTTTTGGTAACTATATTTTATGCCTTTAATAGCCATTATTTTCTGATGAAATCATATATGCAGGGACTGTGTCTGATATAACCCTTCCCAAACTTCATTAGCTCCATCTCATATATTACCCTAACAGGCCTTCTTTATCATCCCACTCCACAGCAGAGTTTTGCGTTCATTACTCATCACTGTTGGTACCACGTCGTTCAAGGATTTAAATTCGAAAAATTAATGTTTGTGGAAGAGTGTTTCTGTTATCATTGTTCATACTGATATTAAATGTAAGTTGGAAATAGCCTTTTACTTTTATCTGTATAGCTGAAGTTTTAGAAACATGTGGTGTCAGTATAATTATTTTTGAGCCTATATATGTTACCAGGTATGTAATGAGCAAAACAAACCATAAACTGATATTTAAATGACTTTTTTTTTCCCCAGAGTGTTAGAGATACATTGTCTTGTGCATCTATGCACACTGTTTAGTGGAGTCTTCAGTCTAGGATTTCTTAGAAAAAAAAAGTCCTTCCTAGAAAAGGGCTAATCATTCACAGGATTGAAGTACAGACTTTGAGAGCATCTTAAGTACATGATGAGAATCATAGCCAAGTTTCACTTCACATTGCTGCTGTTTGTCTTCACTTTCATTAATTTCACCACCACTCCATCATGGTTGGGAGCTCCAAATCATAGTATTTTTCAATCTCTAATACATTTTTTTTCCCCCAAGGAGATGCTACTTTTAAAAGTTAATTAGTTTCCTCACAAATGTGGAAGTCAATAAAATTGAGTTATGATTATTAAAATCATAAAAATCACATCAGTCTTACAGGTCTGGAGTATTTCTGAACATGTATTCGTCACATGCAGACTTCATTGGGATACAGATCATCTGCATTTCCTGCTTTGACAAGGTAATATGCTAAAATAGGGATAAGCTGAAAAATTCAGAACAAAACCCACCCAAAAGACAAGGTCATGTTTTCTTGAAAACAAAAAAAACTCCCTGAAGTTACGTGCTAAATGATGTTAGCTTGCAGAGCTCTTTTGCTGTGTGACCTCTCCTTTTCTTCTTTTTCACTTCTTTGGATAAATTAAGAAGAGCAGTTATGTTACTTGCCTGTGTAAATTTGCTAATAGTAACAAGAAGGTAGATGCTTGAACTAGTAGTGAATAACTTAGCTACAAGTGAAATATGTGAATGAAGAAAGACAACAACAGGAAATAAACAAGTTGACAGAAATTTGTGTGTCAAATACGTTAAAGTTCCAAATTATTTTTAGCATCAATCCAAATTATTTTTAGCACTTAATCATTCAGGAAATACAGAATTTTGTGTGAAAAATACATATAATTCAGTACATGTATCTTACATAAATAGCATAAGTCAGTGGTAGGACTACTGTTCCATGCTATCAGTAGTGCGACAGTATTGCAATATTTAAACCTAACGAACACATTTAGGAATGGAGAAAGCATGCATGTTTTCTGAAAAGATTATGAATGGGTCGATGACTTCTTTCCATTTGCTGTTTTCCTTTTGTTGAGGAAGATCAAAATAGGCCGAATATGTGTCCTGGCTTGTCCAGGCATGATCATAGAATCAGTCAGGGTTAGGAGGGACCACAAGGATCATCTAGTTCCAACCCATCTGCCATGGACAGAGACACCCTACCCTAGATCAGGGATCCCCTTTTCTTCTTGTCTTGACTGTTGGAGTGGGGAGCAGCACTGAAAAAGAACAAAAGGCTTAGAGCTACTGAGTCTGCTCCTGTAGTAAACAAGGTGCATACACTTGTTTATGCATGGTCTGTGCTTTCCCAAATAAAGGTAAAGCAAGCCTCTGGCTTCACCTAATGTGGTTAGCTTTGGAAAAGTGCCATTTTGATTGGCTAATCTCTGTGGCCAGATGGAGCCATCAGACTCATGCAATTGATAAATATGGTCAGAGGTTGTAAACAAAACATTTTGCCGTGCCATTTTGCCTTGCTTTGCCTTGCCACACTGTCACGCTTAAAACCAGTTTTCCTGTGTAACAACAAGCTTTGATGCTTTGAGCTTGTTTAGCTGGAAACTTTACTGTGCCTCAGTTTACCAGGGAGAGGCATTAAGTGCCTTCACACAGTAGGCAAGAGTCATTGCCAAAAGCTGCCTGAATTGGCCAGCCTTATCGTGAAAACCCTGCCGGCAGGTAATGACAGCCTAAACTGTGCAGAAAGGGTTTACCCAGAAGGACTAAGACTGGGAGAGCCATGTACCCCCAAGAGATTTCACTACAGCCTGTGTGGTAAGAGAGGGTGGGTTACTGCCAAAGCTGCAGTACATCATGTTTGCCTACACACCTGCAAATTTCCGTGAGGAGTCCAGAGCCCTGGAAAGGACACCCTCCACCCAAGAAGTGATCAAGATCAGGTCAGAGACCATATAAAATCCAGCACCCTGCCATAGTCCTAGAGAAATTCAGAAGCTTCCAATGGTTACCATGCCACCAGCAGCAACTCTCCAAGTGTTTTAGGTACTGTCTGAAGCTATAATGCAGCCCCAGAAATCCCAAGATACTATTTTGTGAGTAAATATTCCAAGAAGCCTCTTTGTAATTAAAGCTTTTGCTTTTTTCTGTTACTCTATGTAACTGCCTTCTGCCTTGGCAGAAAGGAACCTCTCGAGTCCCCCTAGAGGGCAAGTGGCATATTGCACCACAAGAATCTCCAAAAGCTCAAATTGTTATTTACGTTTCTGGTTTTGCTTGATTGTTTACATTGCTTGTTCCCTGTGTAAATACCCACAGTCATGCATTAGAACCTTATAGATAAGTTTTCTGGTGAGATTTAATATTAATACTCAATTGTTGTATTAATGTTTTTGCCTGGTTATTTATATTAGTAATTACAATAATTATTATTATTACAAGACCTTTGTATTAAGCTATTTTATTTTAATCCTTTATTCCTGTTTTAAGCATTTCCCAAGCTGCTGCTGTGGCTGCAATTTGTGTGGCTGTACTTTTGTAGAGGTTTATTTACTGATAATTTCCACTGTGGCTGACAGTGTCAAGATACGATTTTCAGTCAGGATGTCTTGCAGTGTGCAGTCTTAGCACAATGTCATGCTGGGTACGCAGGCCAATCACGTGGAGGCATTTAGAGCCTGTTCCTGGTAAACTCAAGACTGTGTAGTTTCCAGGCAGTTCAGGGTGCAATAAGGCAGAACACTGCCAGAAGCAGAGAGCAATAGCAGCAGGCAACAGGCATGAATACAAGGGCAGAGCATCCACTGTGTTACCTCCTCATCTCTTTTTATCAATACGGCCCAAGACTAATGGACCTTTGGACACAGAGTAGCCAATCAGAATGGCAGTTACCCAAGCTTGAACATACTAGGTGAAGCCAAAGGCTTGCTTTACCCAACTTTGGGAAAAGCATAGGCCTTGCCCAAGACAGTCATAAACTAAGCGTGTCTATCTTGTTTACCACAGGATGTAATCAAGTCATTAGTCTCACTGGCTCCAGGTTCTTTGTCCTCTTTGCTGCAGTTGCTTCTCCCCAGAATAGAAGGAGGGAGAGCAGAAAAACATGTTTGGGCAAACCAGGACATGTATAAGCCTATTTTAGCCTATTCAAGCCTACCACGACAATCTGTAATTATAGATATGTTGTTATGGTACAGACTTGTATTTCAGCATTATAGGATTATCTTTTTGCAGCATTACTTTAAGGAAGTAATGAGGCATTTTTCAAGAGCAGCAAGGATTTTTAATTTTATTCTAAGAATATGTTCAAAATCCTGTCAGTTGGTCTTAATATTTGCCTTAACTGTTCATGTCACTTTAGCCTTTAAAGCTGTCTTTCAAGCTGACATTCTTATGTAGAATCCTCCTTTAGATCAACTGCTATACTACCCTTGTTCTTACTGAATTCCTCGGATTTCTTATGCACTTTTATTTTTAATGTAATAAAATACATTGGCATTTTGGTGTTTTTTTAAATGTATTGTTACAGGTGTATCTTGATGCTAAATGGATACTACAAAGTCCAAGTTTGCCTGCTGGTAATTAAGCATACTTGCACATCCTGACATGAACATGATGGGAATATATTTAGCACCTCTTACTTAATAAACATCATTTATAGTGTACAATAGATAGAGATTACAACTTGAATCTGACAGGAGCTGGTCCTAAGTAAACCATAGAAAGAGCAGATTTCTATGGAGAAATAGATCACACAGCTGTAACAAGTAGTTCTTTGTATACCAACACTGTAGATGGGTTTCAAGGCAAGACTTGGAAAATTTATTCAGAATTACGTGGCTCTGAAACTACCTTTAGTGAAAACAGTTTACTCTTAAGGAGCTCTGGGGCAAGTATTGTGTACATTTGCCTTATTTTTTTCTTTACTATTGCCCGGACATCTTCTTGTGTTTTTTAGAGACAGGATGGTTGAATCAAGTGGCTGCTTAATCTAATCTGTAGGTCCTTAATCTAATTCTTAACATTACAGCATGAGCAATAGCTGAGCTTGCTTTTTGACAGAAAATTGTTGATGCATTCTTTCTTGCTCCTCAATTTATTCATAATCTAAAGTATTTACAAGAGTCTCTTTGCACCAAAAACACTTCTAAAAGTTCAGTATTTGATTTTGATCTGAATGGAAATACTGCATTAAAGGGGAAGTTGATTAGAAAGTCAAGGTTCTTGTTAGCTCTATTGTGGAAATATTAATAAATTTACAAATTAAATTTATTATGTGTATACACAACATACTACAGTCCTAATGTGTAGTATATATTTGATTGAGTTTTGTTTATTTGTTTAAACTTTCAGTGGAGTCTAGAAGGTTATTCCTGACTCTCTCCTAAAGCATAAAGATCAAATTACAAAGTAAAATGTTGTAAATAGACCAATTCAAAATAATTAAAATTGTCTAGGTGGAACGTGACAGAGAATGGCAGACACTCCGTAAAGCCCTTGAAAAGAGTCATTTGTGAAATGTTCTAAATTGTCATTGTAAAATGATGTGCTTTTGCTTTTTCTTGTTCATGAGATTCCGTCAGCCTACATCTTCACATTTCCTGTGATTCAAAATGTGATTGGCATTGTAAAGTGTGTTCAAGCTTCATCAGTACAATGAACCTTATAGAAAAACTGATGTAGCTATTAGGAAAAGAAAGTACCCTTCTGAGTAATATGAGTCTGAGTTAATTTGAAGAAAAAATTTAATCCTCTTTGGTACTTGCCAAGAGAATGAGACACTTTTCTGGAAAGTATGGTGAAATGAAGCTTTTGACCATTTTATACCCTGTAAAAGGTTGTGATAATATTCTCTTGCAATACCCACTTGGTGCCTTAACGAGGCTTAAGAGAATCCTGCAGAAAAAAATTAAGATTATCGAGTGATAGAATGGTAGGGGTTGGAAAGGACCTGGCGATCCAACCAGGCGATCCAGTCCAACCTCTCTGCCATTTAGTGCAGTCTGCACAGGAATGTGTCCAGGTGGGCTTTGAAAGTCTCTAGAGAAGGAGACTCCACAACCTGTCTGTGTGGCCTGTTCCAATGCTCTGTCACTCTCACAGTAATAAAGTTTTTCATTGTGTTCAGGTTTGTGTCCAGTGCCCCAGGTCCTTTCACAAGGCACCACTGAAAAGAGAGTGGCCCATTCTTCTTGACACCTACTCTTCAGAGATTTATAAACAGGAAGATTTCCCTCTCAGCCTTCTCTTCTCTGGGCTAAGGAGTCCTAGGTCTCAGCTCTTCCTCATAAGACAGATTTTTCAGTCCTTTAGTCATCCTCATAGTCCTCTGGCATTCTTTAGTAATTCCCTGTCTCTCTTGAACTGGGGAGACCAGAACTGGACACAGTACTTGAGAGATGGTCTCACCAGGGCAGAGTAGAGGTGGGGAGGAGAACCTCATTTGACCTGCTCACCACACTCTTCTTCCTGCACCATTGTCCTTCTTTGCCACAAGGGCACATTACTGTCCCATGGATAATGCTTTGTCCACCGGAACTCCAAAGTCTTTCTCCATGGAGCTTCCAGCATCTTCCATCTGTACTGATACACGGTGTTATTCTGCCCCAAGTGTAGGTCTCTACATTTGTCGTTGTTGAGCTTCATCAGGTTCCCCTTCATGCAGCTCACCAGCTTATGCAGGTCTCACTGAATGGCAGCACAGTATTCTGGTGTGTCAGCCAATCTTCTCAGTTTGGTATCATCAGCACTGACAGGAGTCTACTTTTGTCAGAGATGCAGATGCTCTCAAACTGGAGTTGTGTGTGGATCTATTGAGGGCTGAGGAGCACAAATCCCAGTGATGGACAGTGATGTGTTTGGGATTTAGTGTACTGTTTTACAGTGTAAATATTTAATCCAGCATGTTGGCTTTGTATTATATAAGATCATGAAATGTCAGATGCACATTTGAATTTTTGGCCTTTAAAGCTGCTTGAAGCAGACCTACCAAAAAAAAAAATCCATCACTATTGTAATGTTATATCATTGACATTGATAGATTTTGCAGATTACCTCATTTCTCTGCCTCCACATAACCTGTGTCCTGTTAGCTGTTTCCTCAGCTCAACCAACTCTGTCACAAGGATCTGCAAAGGAAAGGAGTAAACAGGAAAAGGAAGCTGTACAGTCTAGACTGAAATTGAGACCATGTGAAAACCTCTTTCAAAATCAGCACCTGTATTTATAATATTCCAAAGGCAAAAATTATTTCATAGTTATGGAGTGAATTCTAAAATTAAGTATGGCATACAGAGGGGTTATTTATTTCCATACTCTTGATTTAGTAGGTTATTTAATAATATTTCAGTAACAATATCAACAAACATCAGGGATAGTCTTTGTTTTGTGCTGACCTAGACTGAACAACTGACCAGGTTTTCTGGGTTTATTTAAAGTGCTTCAGTGCAATACAGCAATACAAGATCTGGGCAGAAGCTGTTCTCACTGGCAGTGGTATGGAAAGATTCTCCAATGCCTGGTTTTATTAACACTTCCAAGCTAATCATGTTCCCTCATGTAAGCTTAAGTAGTTAGGTTATGGCTATTTTACTAAGGTTTTTGGGGGGTTAATTTCTTTTGCTTGCCTAGAACTTTAATGATTTCTGAAAAAAAAAAATTTGTTAAATGCTATGAGCTGTTTTTATTGAAGGCTTATATATTCAGCTTTTTTAATTGGTTCCAGCAATTTCACATACCAGTCACAGACATTTATGGACATTTCTTTTCCTCATTTATAAACAGAAATTGAAAACGTGATGTGGAAGACTGTGATCATACCACATTTCTTTGCAGTTGTATTGAATGCTTCTGGACTAATACCACAGGTTTAAGCTTTCCTAAAATAAATCTGTTCAAATGTCACTTGAACAATTAAGTGAGTTGTAATTATACTAGTGACTAATGAACAGCCATCATAAAGCGTTCTAATCAGAAATGTTACTGGTGCTAAGTGAAAAGTAATGAAAAGATCTCTAGGTTTTCAAATAGAAATCAAAGTGAATACTTGAATTAGTCAAAATAATTGCCTAATTTGAAGAGCAGAGTCTTAGGTTTGATAACTGAGCCTTGAATAAGAATCTTCATTGGTAGACAAGAGGTAGTGATTTCTAACTATTTCCTATAGATACATTTTGACATGTTCATTGGATGTCAATGGATTAAATCTTATTGAATTTTGATTGCCTAGCAGATTTTTAGTAGATTCCATAGCATGAGTAATTGACTTCTATTTACAGCTACAATATACCACTTAAAATTCAGCTTCCTCATAAGCAATTTAATGATTCTGTTTGGCATATTAGAATCAACAATGAATTGCAAGGACTTGCCTATTTCCTATCATAAGCATGCTTTTGTAGAACAAGAAAATAAAAATTTGTTTCTTTAGTTGTGTGAAGGGGGAAATCTACTTTAATTATAACTGACTTATTAGTGTTAAATAAGGAATGTATTGTATTTGGAAGATGGCAAGATGAGCAAGAATTTAATTATTTTTTGTAATCTCATTACATTATGCAGCAAACCTTCATGTTCTCCCCTTCATTTACATTATTTTTCTGTCTATATTTATTATAGCCTGTTTCCAACAATAACTTATGAGCAGATTTTCAGTTAGCACATAATTTGGTAGCCTCATGGACTTTTCACCAAAGCCACTCTGTGAATGTTGCTAATTTGTAAATCTTTCAATGATATTTTTCCAATGGACAAAAGCACATCAGGCAAAAGTACATGTTGTGGAGGCAGGGAATTAACGTGGCCAAGTCAGAAAATATATAAAAATAGAATTATTTTATTTTCCTGAAACCCCAGCCCCAAAACTATATACAGAAATTAATTTAGTTTAATTAGCAGACTCAGTTTCATTGAGAATATCTTACAAAGGCTACTATAGATAAATATGGCTATTTTAGAAGTCAAGAAATGGAAAAAGCTAAGCTATAAACACAGCTTTCCCCCACTATCAATCAGGCTGAGCAGAAAAGCTTACAAAGTGAGCTGGGCTGTCTGAGAGAAAGCAGTCCAGGTGCTTGCCATCTTTCTCTCTCTTTCAAAAGGGGGCTCGTTAAGCCTGTTAAGCTTGCACAACAGAATGCTTATGGTGGTGGAGCCGTCCTTCGCAGTGCCAGGGTATTCTCTCTACAGGAACTGCCCAGGCGGGGGGAACTCCAAGGCAGGAAGAGCTCCCAATATTTATACCTGTTCCTAGACAAAGAGTTGATTTACCATTTCCTAGGCCCGAAGAACACAGCCAGTCACCAGCCCGATTTCAGTGCAGGCATCTGCATGGGTCACCCTCCATGCCGGAAGGACCCTTTGCTCGCCCCCCACCCCCCCCTGCTTCAAGCCTGCAGGGCAGGCGGGGAAACAGGTTTTTCTTGTCTTTCCTCTCCCTTCAAACCACGGAGTGAGAGGAATTCTGGGGTATCCAAGGCACCAGGACAGTACATTCTAAGGACTTTCCAGAAAGTTCCTGTTCGTGCAGAAGTGGAACAACTGAAGTATCAAATGGAAAAAGTAAGTCAACAACTGCAATAGCAGACCTGGAGTAAGCCACCATATTTGGGTGGGAGGAGGAAAGCACTTAGCCTCTCACCTTTGTAGCCAAAATACCTTGGTAGCCAGATCTACCCATGCTCGCGCTTTTTCTCAGGCACTGTAGGTCTTCCCCAGCAGTTAGAGTCAATACTGAAAAGAGTAAGTGTCATGTCATGATGCTGGAGTCTTTCTTATGAAGCTTTGAAATTAAACAAAAAAGAGTTCATTTTCAGGGGCTGATATTTTTACCAGGAAAGTTTATCAGTGTGGTATTCTTTCTGAATTTTAGTTCATATGCCTCCTTTCTGGTGTGAAGAAGGAATTTTCTCTGCATATTTCTCTTCAGCTTTAGCACATTCTTCTGTTGATGTACAAACTTTGATTTTTCAGCTGTAAAATAAGCAGTAGCAGCAGGCTGCTCATTTACCTTGAAAAACAGTCCCTTAATGTTTTGCTGTATCTGTAAATGTGCTTTTAAAAGTTCCTTGTGTTTATTACATGGATGTTAATAGACCTTGAAAAGAGAAGTACTTGTATTTTTGTATTTTCATTGTACTGCATAAATGTTTACATAAAATACTGTGAAACAGTTGTTGCGCTGCCGTGCCCTGCAGTTGACAGTGCTGTGGATAACCTGAAGTATTCTGAAATGATAAAATTGGTTATGTTCTGTAGAAGGAGCTTGAGTAACTAATTTCCAGGAGTATTCAATGTTGGGAAATAACCATCTAAAATAGAAGATCTACATTAGAAGGCAAATTATTTCTCAGACCAGTCTTTATAATCTTAGGGGGAAGGTATGGATTCTAACCGTCAGAAGTCATTTCATCATTAGCCATTGGTAGGGACTTTTTTCTGACAAAACCTGCTTTAAAATGTGTTGTGACACTTCTGTTGCTGTTGTAGCTTGTACTGTGTCTAGTGCTTTTACTGGAGTCATTCTTTGAGGAGCTTTTTCAGTCACAGACTTAGAAACAGAGAAAGAAGTAACTGCTCATTGTGCAAGTATTTCTTGGGAGGAAGTAGGTAATGGCTTCATCTCTTGGTCTTTTGCTGTGACGCTGGTGCTTCTCATTCTGATATTCTTAAAGAGTCCACACATATCAAGTGGACAGCCAGAAAGCAGAGGAAGGGATTACCTCTTTTCCCAGGATGGTGCCACACTGAAGGTCATCTCCGCTAACTACTGCCGATCAGAGTCGTAGTGGGGTTTGATCGCCTTCTACTGCTACAGTAGAAAAAAATCTTTACCTCTCAGCATTTCCTTCTCTAGGTCTGGGTTAGAGGATAGCACAAATATCAGGGCACGAGTTAAAAGCTCAGTCTTCTAAGTGGCATGTGGATCAGGAGAGAAAGTGATAGAAGTCACTGGGTTGTGGTGATTTGGGAGGAGAGGGTACAAAATAAGATTCTAAAGAAAAAAGAATCCCGTTCATTTCTGGAGCAAATCTGTAAAGGTGAGCATTTACTTGACCCTTTGTTGGTCAGCCTCAGCATTTACTGTCATCACACTGTTAACAGATTTCAAACAGAAGCTGCTAAGTTGCCTTACATAGCAGATGAACATGACAGCCTTTTACAGCTTCATCCTAAAGAAAGCTGCTTAGAAGTTTGTCAAGAAATAGTTCTTGCAAGGAGCAAATTTCAAGTTAAAATTAAAAAAAAAAAAAAAAGTCTTGAGTTGTTCCATTTTTGTCTCTTGACAGACTGTGCAGTGCCAACAATAGGTCTTTACATGTGTCTGTTTGGTTTAATTGATTTTTTTCATGTTTCATCCTAGGAACTGGTAGTTTTACACACCAGGGGCAAATGTAGAAAACATGCAGGAGGTCTCACTCTGGCACTCTGTGTATTTGCTGGATAAGTAGCTTGACAGTTAAAACACCAAGATTTTCTCACAAGAATCTCTATTTCTGCCACAGAAATTAATCTTTCTGATGTAAAGATGTTATATGTGTCTGAAAATATATAAACCACATTCTTGTGAGTGTGGTGTATGCGACAGTTAACTATGTAAAGGCAAGATTTAGAAGTGTTTTTTGAAAACTTGATTTTCATTGACTTATATTGATATTTCTCTAAACACAAATTGAAAGTGAGTAGAACTTTGGGACTACTTGAGTAGAGAATAGTTGTGGTCTCTTTAAACTTGTTTGTATTTTAACAGAAATCTGTGTAGAGAGTATTTAATTTAGTGTGTTTTGTGCTTCTTCATTTCTTCCATGCTGGGAGTTTCTTTATCAGAGTGATATAACAAAAGCTTCTTCAGATACACTGGCACTTGTTTCACTACTTGTTAGTCAGATGGCGTAGAGAAGTTTACAGCGTTACCCTCATGTGCTAGCTGAGTGCTGTATTCACTAAATGGTTTGGTAGCAGAGGTTTAGGTTATGAATTAAAAATCTGATGCACCTTTGTTTTGACATGCTGAAATCTATGTCTGGCTTTGAATCTGTGCTTACCTGTCAACACCTATCTGGTTCATTTGAATCAAATTTGAGAGTGGTAAATTCTGGCTATTCTTTACCAGTCCTTGGGGAACAAAGAAGAAAATGTATTTTTCTGCTGGGTCTGTCCCTCCAGTTTTTTGTGAATAAAATTGTAGTAAATAAACCTCAGTTAAATGCACTTGCCTTAACCCTTCTGAGAGAGTGTTTCATGTCAAATAGAATTAGAGAAGCACCAGACTCTTAATTTGAGGTTTAGATTTGGCATACAAATTGTCCTTTCATCCTTTCATGTGTGAAATTGAAGGTTCCCTGCTGTCTTAATACAGAATTTAACAGCTGAGCACTTGGCTACAGTGCTCAAGCTGTGAGTGTCTTCCTACAAATAATTCCTCCCCATGCCTGTTAATCCAGGGAGACTGAGAGAGGCAGCCCAACATGTGCCTATTGCAGATTTCTATACAGTTCTGTTGGCACTTAAAGAGCTGAACTCTACGATTCAGTGGATTCTCTTTGTAACTAATATTTGCACCAGAGGTCTGTATTCAGAGGTCTCAGAGCATTGCCAAAAGTGACTGTTTGATAATTTTTAAATGAGAAATAAAATGAAGCTAGTTAGTGTAGCTATTTGTAAGTACCATAAAATTCTGCAGTTAACAACAATAGCTACAGCCAAAAAGCCTGTGTGTGGAAACCTGTGTGAGCCAAGTGTTCTTAGCATCAGTGTAGAAGATCAGTAGGTATCATTGCTTAATACTGTGATTATGTATTTAACAAATCAGAAAGATTTTATTTATTCACAGTAACAAAATTCTATAGGACTGAAACATTATTCCAGTGTGTCCGTTCCCTCTGTGACATTTTAACATGATAGCTGCCAGCCATTCTCAGTTCACTTTTCTTTTCATGTATGATCCAAATCTCAAAACCTGCCTCCAGCTGGGAAGGCTAACTTCTCACAAAAGAAAACACTGCCAGTTCTGATATTGCTACAGCAAAGATTGTTTCAAAGTATTATTACAGCTAAGTGAGTTTTCTTCATATTCTCATACTCTCACTGACACATTCATAGATACTTATAGACTGTGATGTTCTATTTGAAGTGATTTCGTACATACCTATTTTACTTCTAGATGGAAATAGTTTGTACTCTCTCTGTCTTCTTCCTTATTGCCCCAGACTTGGAAAGCACTCAGCTAGTAAAATCATGTCTTGTGGCATGGCCACCAGGCAAAATAAGTTTTAGCTGCATACACTGTTTCTGCCTTGTCACAAATGCTGTACAAATATGAAAGATACAGATAAAAGTAAAATAATTGCGTCAGCCTTTTTTAAATATCTAAAAAATGAGCAAACAAAAAAAAAAAACACAAACAAACATTTTTAATTGGAATGAGAAAAATAAATACAAGAAGCTCAAAGCTTGCACTCAAGGATCCAATAATGGTGTTATGAAAAAAGCTTACAACCTTTCAAGACTTCATAGATAAATTTACTCTATCTTGCTCTGCCTAAAATGCACAAGAATGTGATGCAAATGGTGATGCGTTAATTGTACAGCATTGTTTCTTTCTGTTTGTTTGTTTTGTTAGAGTGCTTCTGAATTCATCAGCATCATATCCAAAGTGAATTCTATGTATTTGAACCTGAGTCCGTATGATTAATTTTTTTTTTATGCCTATCTGGATATTTGAAGCAAATCTTATCAAGTGGATGAAATATATATATGGATATTCACAATTCAGTGTTTTCAAAAGCTCATTACCAGGTATTTTTCTGGGGCTTATATTTTGAAAATATATACCGATACTAAAGAAAGCATCTGACTGTTACAAGTTATGTTTTCTAATGAAAACATTGTTCTCAAATCACAGAAGTGTAGAATGTTTTGAGTTGGAAGGGACTTATAAAAGTCGTCTTATGGAACACCCTCTGCAGTGAGCAGGGATATCTTTAACTAGATCACATGGTTCAGAGCCCCATCCAGTATGACCTTGAAGGTGTCCAGGCATCTGTTGTCACAGCTTTAGGAATAGTGCCACTAGACTGGAAGTTACGATATTTCTTTCATCATGTCAGTGGTGAAATCCATCCTGCAGTAGATAACAGATGTAAAAGTTTGCATTGAAGGGCAGAGAAACATAATCCACACAGGCTATTACTTCTTGCTAAGATGCATCATTTCCATTCTAAACTTTAACTAGCAACAACAAAGATTTTAAAATTGCATCACAAAGAAACATATTGAAAGATGTTTTATGCAATATTTTTTAATATATATAAAATTAAACATTATTACATGAACAGTCCCTTGGTAAATTTTTGTCCCTGAGAAATTACATCATTGTTATAGTTCAAGAGGAGATTATTTTCTGTCCTCTGTCTCTTCCTGCATATTAGAAGAAAAAGTGAAACAATTTTCTTCTGTACTCCTGTTAACATTATTCCTTTTCTGCCATGTGTAATTTACACAATGTATTCAACAAATACATGGTGTGGGTTATTTAAAATTCAGTGATTGTACCTAGCAATGTATCTTTCAAATGTGTTTTTGAACATTAAGTTTTGGCTCCTGTGGTGTTGTATGCGGCAGACTCAAAAAGACTATTGCATTTGTCTCAGATTTTCTGCATTCAAATAACAGTTTAAGATGTTTTAGGAAAATCTCAGATAGAGTCTTATGTATTAACATGCAGTGAGCTGTGTAAATAAACAGGACATGATGAGTAGTTGTTAAAACACCTTAAAAAAACAATGTAGTGAGTCCAACTATTGTTATTGTTATTGCCTTAACTATACATTGTGGAGGGGAAATTAATTGATGCGAGATGATATTTCTTCCAAAATTAATATTGTCCATTAATTTTGCTATTCAGAACTCTCGCCACCCCCAACCACTAATTTTAATAATTATATTTCGGTTCTTACACAGTCATGGAAACATTCTGTGGATAATATCTAGTTCTAGTAATAACCAGCAAAATATATAAACATTTAATTAAACTGGAAGAGAAGATTCCCGTGGTCAATATGCAGCTTGCCCAGTAGATGGGCTCAAGCTCTTTCTGCTCAATGGCAGAAGGCAATGGAGAATTACAAAGAGGCCTGTAAGCATTTACTCACAAATTATTATTACCCACTTGCAGGGCTTAGCCACAGTCCAGACAGTGCTCAGATGCTTTCACGGGATTCGGTCTTGTCAGATGTTGAGACTTGAATGGCAAAGAGCAGGGAAGCAAAAGCACGTTGTTCACCTATGTATCTCCTCGTATCAATGTGGGCCAAGATTAATTGTCTTTTGGACACAGAATAGCCAATCAGGATGGCAGTTAGCCAAACCATACCACATTAGGCAAAGCCATAGGCTCACTTTTCCCTAATTTGGGAAAAGCACAGGCCTTGCACTAGGCAGGCACAAGCTAAGTGTGTGTACCTTACCACAGGACCCTGGGCAGGCCAGACTCAGTGGCTCCAGGTTCTGTTGTGTCTGTTTCCCACACTTGCCTCTCTGGTAGAGTAGGAAAACATGCCTAGGCAAAGCAGGACACGTATAAGCCTATTTTGGGCCTATCAGGCCTACCACAACACTGCATTAGGATGTACCATTAATTTTAAAGAATATGTTTTACTAAGGCTACTAGATGTATATGGTAGTTTTATGAATAGTAGTATGCAAAATACATTTTAGAGTAATTAAAAAAATGGAAAGAATAAAGGTTCTATGCAGGGCAACTTCTTGAGTCTTCGAGTTAATATTTTAATTGTATAAATTTTTAATAGTTACATTTCTAAAACTACATGTTACTTGATGTAGGTTAGTGCGTGCTCATCATATAAAGTATATTTCATAGTTATCACTGAAATGGCCAGAATTCTAAGAACTGCCAAAGTCTACTAACATGTGGAGGCTTTTTATTCTTTGCTGTTGTCATTTTCTTGGGACCATGCTAGAGTGAATTTTATTTTAAAAGGCCTACCGATCAATTCTCAAGTAAGAATTTAGTTTTCATTCAGTTTGAGGAAGGGATTGTTTGTTTGTTTTATTTGATGTAAGCAGTTGTCCATCTTAAATTTTGTAATAGTTTTTTTGAAACATATTAATTAATTAAAATTTCTTAGTTCACCTTTTGATATGTGTCATTTTAATGATTCCTCAGAATATTATACTAGATGGTTACTGCAGAAGAGGTTGGACTAAAATGATCTTTAGAGGTCCTTTCCAACCCTATTCATTGCATGATTCTGTGATTCTGTGATTCTGTGAAGGTGTTAGTGTTGCAGCTTTATTTGACCTCCAGGAAGAAGAACAGGAAGTAAAGGAGTTGTAAGTCTGTTTATATATATTTATATATGTATGTATTCGGTCTAGTTTTTCTTTCTCAAACTAGCTACAGCAACCCAAAATGAGCATGAATTCTACTCTAAATTGAAGGAGTGTTGTAGGATTTGGGTTTGGATTTGGGTTTTTATTCCCCTTCAAAGGAACTTAGTATTAGGCGAGACACAAATTAATGCCTTGTTTGCATACTCTCATTTGGATGCTTAAATCCCCAGTGGGTATAAATCTTTGCAGCAGTAGTCAGTTCTCAATGCAGTGCTTATAAGTGAAAATAAAAAACTGCAGAATCCCTGTGGGACACTTACATTAGCTAAAAAAAAAAGAAAAAAAATTAAAAGTATTTTTAAAGTAAGAGAACAAATTTAGGATTTCTTTTTACTTAAAATCTATGAAATCTCTATGGTCAGCTTAGCTTATGAGGTCTTTAGATTTTATTCTAGAAAAAGCCTTCTACTCTTGCACTTCTAGAAGTAATTTCCATTTGAAGTCATTGTGCTGTTCATGTCTCTATAATTAGATGTGTCTAAAGGATTTCTGGGTCAAGAAAATGATAAAAGATAAAAGCAACTGGTTTCTTTGTTGTTTCGTTTTCTTATGATCCCCTCTATTCACTAGAACTTTTTGTAAATCATTTTACTGAAACTAATAATGGAGATATAGATGACAAAAACCTTACATTTCTGCTTTGGGAAGAAGCTTGTAGTGCAAGTAGAAGTACTTTTCCTCTATCAAGGTCTGCTCCAAAAAAAAAGGTAATTACTTTGAAAACCTTCTTTCTGAAAATACTAGACTTTTACCACAAGTTTTAGGAGGGAAAAGGAAGATTCTCCTGGTTCTAAAAGATGTATATTATGTTATTTAAAATGTGAACAATCTGAATACTCATGGTATTATTCTTTTATTTCTGTAAATTGTTTCACTATACAAACATACTTTTGAGGAAGGGAGAAGAGATCTTCTGTTATACCTATATATTTTGGAAAAGAGAATTTGCTATCAAGGATCATGGCTTATTGCAAGGCCATATACACTCCTGAGCATTTTTCTCTTTTAATAGAATTGGGAAAAAATGAAGCTTAAGATAATACTGGAAAAGTTTTCTTTTAGAAAGTCCATCAGCTACTTTTTTTTTCATTTAAATATAGATATAAATTCCATGCACCATAACCAAGTTTTGTTTTCTCTGTAAGAGTCCAAGAGTCTAATAAAGCAGAATGATGCTAGAAGTAGGGAGAATTTTTCACATTTTGTTTTTATACATGTCTTAGGTATTTTTTTTTTCCATTCCTGTATTTGAGCAGTTTGAACAATGCAATTTATAAGAATAGGCAAAAATGACTAAATTACTACATTTCTCTATTTGGAGATGATAGGATTTTTCAAATCTGTTTTCTTGCTTCATGTGCTTTCATAAAGACACACTTCTCATTACAACAGTGATGATTTCATGAAAGTAATTTTGAAAGGTTTGGGTTTTTTTCCAAAGAAATACTTAAAATGTAATGATATTTCTATCTACCTTCACTATGTTTTGAATTTGCTTTTCACGTTACTGATTTCTGTCTATATGATGAATGCCAGTATGTCACATTAGCTTTTGGGAGGTTCACAGGGATTTTTTTTTTTTTTTTTTTTTTATTCTTCAAGATCTTATTGAGTGTCCCTGAGGAGGGGAAAAGGACCTGGGAGTCCTAGTGGATGGAAGATTGACCAGGAGCCACCAATGTGCTCTGATGACCAAGAAGGCAAATGCCATCCTGAGGTTTACTAGAAGGAGTGTGATTAGTAAATCGAAGGAGGTTCTCCTTCCCCTCTACTCTGCCCTGGTGAGGCCACATCTAGAATACTCTGTCCAATACTAGGCTCCTCTGTTCAAGAAGGCCAGGGAACTGCTTGAGAGAGTCCAGCACAGAGCCATGAGGATGATTAGGGGAGTGGAACATCTTTCTGTGAGGAAAGGCAGAGGGAACTGGGACTCTTTAGTTTAGAGGAGACAGGGGTGACCTCAATAATGTTTATAAATATGTAAAGGATGAGTGTCAGGAGGATGGAGCCAGGCTCTTCTTGGTGATGCCCAATGACAGAACAAGGGGCAGTGAGTGTAAGTTGAGGCACAGGAAGTTCCATGTAACTGTGAGGAAAAATTTCTACACTGTGAGGGTGACAGAGCACTGAACAGACTGCTCAGGGGAGTTGTGGAGTCTCTCTCTGGAGATATTCAAGACCCACCTGGATGTGTGATCTGCTGTAGGTGATCTTGCTATGGCAGGGGGGTTGGACTAGCTGATCTTTCAAGGTCCCTTCCAGCCCCTACCATTCTGTGGTTCTGTGGTCAGTTGATATTTGGGCTACTACACATTATCATGCAGTTTTACTGCTTGTGGTTCCTGATGGAAAAAAAAAAGATCAGTAAATACTTTCTATTCAAACAGATGCAGAAATATGAAGCAAATTGTTGAAGTAGTAAATTCCTTTTCTCAATAAATTTTCTTGTTTTATTTTTTCCCTTTCATTTTTCTTTCCAAATTCATTCGCATCTTTGCTGTTCTTTTTCAAAAGTAGCTGAGATTCCATTTCGTGGTTTTTTTTTTCTGTTGGAGCACTGAATCAGCTTGTGCACCACAGAAGAGCACTGTAGAAAAGCTCTTCTACCCTCTGATGTAAATAATAATTAATGCCATTGGTATAATGTAAATAATGTAGCTGATTGCAATAATTCTTGATTTTAACCCAGAGAAGGTCCCAATTAAATTAGGAGAAAAATAGTGTTAAAGCAATTATAACAACTTTAATGTGTAGTTCTATGGCTCTCAAACAACCAAGTGATAATAATCTTAGTACCTTAGATTGTGTGAAGAATGTTCACCATTAAATCTTTTCTTAATGCTTTGAGCCAGTTACCTCTCATCTCGTTTGGGATGCATGCAAGCAGGATTCAGCCTGCTAGTTCGAGCCTAGCAATTTGAATCACTAGGGTTAGAGTATTTGCTTGACAATGTTCAGACACATTTTCAGACACCTTTTACATGATCAAGTCTGTTAATTAATGTATTGCATCATTAAACTTCAGGGTAATAACTCTGGGACATGGACCAATGAGAACGGAGATAAATTTTCAAAGTGGTCACAACCAAATTCTTGATTTCTCAGGTTTGAAGCTAAGCCTGAATTCAGGAAAAAGTTCTTTATAGTGAGGGTGGTTGAGCACTGAAAGAGGTTACCCAGAGGAGGTTGAAGCCTCATCCCTGGAGATATTCAATGTAAGGCTTGACAGGGCTTCAGGCAACCTGATCTGGTTGAGAATGTCCCTGCTTGCTGCAAGGGAGTTGAACTACATGACCTTTAGAGAAGTCCCTTTCAACCCAGGTGATTCTGTGGTTCTATGATTTAGATGACATTGAAAACTGCTGGGTCAGCATCATCTATCAATTTATGCCTGTTTATGTTGTCAAGCAGAAGATAACCTCAGTGAAGTATCTTGATTCCTAGTGCACATCTATACATGTGCTGATTAGATTCTTCATGGTGTATACACCTTTAAAGGAAAACAACTTGTGATTCAGGAATTGTGTTAGATAGCAGTGTCAGACCAGATGTTATCTGACATTGCTGTCACTAGACAAAGCTTAGTTCTGCATTGAGTCCTTTTGCACATTCACCATCTGGTATCAGCAGGCAAGTTCCTTTTCCAAGGCTGCATTGAAAATAACCCTGAGGTTATGCTGAATGAGCCAGAGTTAGTGTCATAAAGGACTAAAATGAAGATGTTTCAAGAGGGAAATTGAATGATTTAAATGCCTTTTGTCAGTTTCAGCTATATATGTGTGTATATATATGTATATATGAGGAAGAGCCGAAGGAATTCCTTTCACATATGTAGTGTCATTTCACTCAATTTAAACTGCAGCATTTAAGCATTCTCTGCGCATGTTTGCAGAGAACATGAGATGTAGTGAATGCAGTATGCATGTGCCAATACAGAGAAAGACAAGTACACAGTATTGAGTCCTGAGAGGTAATTGTGACTAATTTCTTCTCATGCACTTTGAGGATGTTGGAGAACTGGAACAGGTTGCCCAGAGAGGCTGAGGTGTCTCCTCTGGAGCTATTCAAAGCCTGCCTGCACAGGTTCCTGTGCAGCCTGATCTAGGCATACCAGCATTAGCAGGGAAATTAACTAGACTAGTCCTCAGAGGTTCCTTCCAGCCTCTACCATTCTGTGACTCTGATTATCTTGTTTGATTATTCAACTTTGATACTCCTGAATTGTATAGAACTTCATGGAAGGATAGGAGAAGATGTAATGAGGCACAGGAAATTTTTCTGCTTAGCAGACTCACTTGTGTTTATTGAAGAAGCCCCAGTCTTTGTGTATTTAAATTTCCATTCTTATGTTTGTACAGCCTAAGACAAGAACCAAAGAGACAAAAGTAGTGGATAACAGCACATCTCTCTAATACTGACTTTCTCTTAATCTGTAGATACTAGCACTGATGTGCAGAATTTAATGAAAATACGTACAGCTCAGAGAGGACAGAATGGTGAAAGGTGGAATTTATTTCCAACTGTTGATAGTGCATTCTTGTGTAAATAGAAGTCTTTATATTAAAATAATGTTGACACTCAATGCATAAACTAACGTGTTTCCAAAGGCAGTAATGCCTTTCATATGAGAAGCAACAAGAAAAATGCAATGTGTCCTGTGAGAGGACACCATTTAGTTTTGACACATGTGTGTGTGTTTGTATATGTTTCCATATGTATGTATGCCCATACTTACTTAAAGTTAGGGGTGTTTTTATTAGGAATTGATTTCTTACCACTGACTTCTTTAGTTACTTTTTATACTCCAAGAAGATAATGGATAGAGTTGTATCATTTAGTTTCTGGCTGGACCTTTAATGTGACTTGTCCACATATTCAACACATCTAGAAGCGGGTTCTCACCTGATATAGTTGTAAGTTCCAGTGAATCACTGGACCTATGGCAATACTTACATATCAACTACATATATGGTATAAAATGACTCTTTTTCTCAATATTTTTTGTGCTGTTTTTCCATGTCTTTCTTCTGGATAGCCAATACAGAATCACAATCTTAAAATACTCTGCCAAAGCAGGATAAACTAGGCCAGGCCACAGAGGAATGCATTGAGACATTTTGAAAGTCTCCAGTGAAGGAGACTCCACAACCTCTCTAGGCAGCCTTTTCCAGCACTCCATCACCCTCACCATAAAGAAATTTCTTCTCATGTTAAAGTGGAAACTCCTGTGTTCCAACTTGTGCCCCTTGTTCCTTATTCTGTTGCTGCACACCACTGGAAACAGACCTACATCTTGGCACCCATTCCTCAGATATTTTATAGACACTGATAAGAATCCCTCTCAGCCTTCTCTTCTCCAGGCTGAACTGCCCCAATTCTCGCAGCCTTTTCTTCATAGGAGAGATGTGCAAGTCTCCCAGTTATGCTTGTAGCTCTCCATTGGACCCTCTCCAGTAGGTCACTATCTCTCTTGAACTCAGAAGTCCAAAACTGGACACAGTATTCCAGGTGTGGTCTCATCAGGGCAGATTAGAGAGGGAGGAAAACCTCCTTAGACCTTCAGGACACACTTTTCTTGGTATTGCTGAGGATGCCATTGGCTCATGGCCATTGCTGTCCCATGGATAACTTGCTGTTTACTAGGACCCCAAGGTCATTCTCCATGGACCTGCTTTCCAGCAGGACAACCCCTAGTCTCTGCTGGTACCTGGTGTTACGCCTTCTCAAATGCAGGACTTTACACTTGTCATAATTGAATTTCATGAGGTTTGCCTTTGCCTAGCTGTCCAAATCTCATTGGACAGCTGCACAGCCAGCCAGGGTGTCAGCCATCCAAGCCAAAAGAAGCTAAGAGAAGTTAGAAGCAGTTAAAAAATAAAATAAATGTGAGGTTCTGATTTGCATGTTACTTTGCTTGCATCAAGAGAAATCATAAAGCAGTAATGAAAACCACTAGTAGCTACTTATATAATGAGAATAATGATCTCTGAAAGTTTTTAAGGCCAGGCTGAATGAGACTCTGAGCAACCTGATCTTGTGTGAGATGCCCTGGTCCATGGCAGGGAGGTGGGAGCTAGATGATCCTTGGGGTCCCTTCCAGCCCCAACAGTTCTATGATTCTAATTTCTTTCTGTCTAAAATCACAGTTTTTATTCATTCCAATCTTTCACTTGAAGGATTTAAGTGCTATTAATTCATGCTGCTGTTTTGAACTGTCCCAGGCCAGGCTATTTCTTTTCACAATAGCAAGTAAGAAGTCATCAGTAGAGTAGGGAAAGTAGAAAACCACAAATAAACCTACATGTCAGGTTGAATGTACTTTGTATTTTCCCACAGGCCATCAACAGTAGGATGTTTTCAGTTTCTGTTACAGAAAATGAGAAACCACCATACACTCTCTTGAGCAGCAGATTTTCCTGTCACCCACCAGAGTCAGAGCTGACAGCCTGCCCTGCTGTTTTCCTGTGTTAGGTCCTCTCCAGAGTGAACATGCGTGTCCTCCTAAAGCAGAATAGACACATGGTTCTCCCGCTGGGAGTCTTATTACCATATCGCCCTATATTGTCTTTGTTTCTGATGATGTTCTGTTCAGATAAACACTACTGAGAAAGCAGGTGCTCTGATCTCTACAACACCTTTGCCATGGGATTCCCATCCTCTCAAGTATAATGCTGCAGGAGGTGACATTCTCCTATTTCAGATAATAAGTTGTGGTTTTCACTTTTAAGTGCCTGTGGATTGGTAGTGCTTCATCTTTTGATGTCTGCCTAAGACTGAAAGAGGACAGCTTTAGCCCTTTTCTCTTTTCCACCAATCAACTATTCTTCATTAATATCCTATACAAAACTTGCAAAGTTAGTTACTAAAGCAAGAGAACCCCAAGCTTTGTTTAATACCTTATTGCAGTAGCTTCACTATTTTTCTCAGAGAAACTCTTTCAAGTGTATTCACATAGATTTGCTGTAGTATTTGTGTGTGTTTGGGGGGAATTTCCTTTTGCATGATTTCTTCTTCTCTCCTTTCCTCCAAGCTGTTGCATGTTTTTTTCTGAATTTTTTATCTTTGTGAGTTCTTCATCCCTCTCTTGTGATAATCCTAGCCTTTTTCTTCATGTTATTGTTTGTATCTCACCATTCACCATAACTATATTCTTCCATGAAACTGAAGAAGAAATTAGATATATTTCAGTGCCTAACAGAATTTGCAAGCATTTGCATCTACTCTTGCGAGTCTTAACATTTGTGAAAATAAATTAGTGAGGTGCTTGTTGCTACAAGAGTATCAAATCCATTAAGGATTAATCAGCATTAAGGTATGCGTTTGGGTTTTTTTGTGTTAGGGCTGGGCAACTGGAAGATGCTCTCTATTAAACCCTCCCAGAAAGGAAAGAGAAAGAAGAATACAAGAGAGGGACTTACGGATTGCAAAACAAAACTAAAATCAACCTTAATGAAAATAGTATCAATAGAAGGGAATATGTACAAAGCCGATACTGAACTCACTCCACCCCCTAATGGCAGTTACATCACTGTGAATGCTCACCCAAAATTTCAGAGTTATCCTCCTCTGTATAACAGTAATGTGATGTGCATTGATTATTCAATTAAGAAGGTTTCCTAATCATCAAAATATGAGTTATTGTAGGTTCAGTGCCCTGACAATACTTTCCCTTCTAAGGCTGCACTACTCCCTGTGGCACTAAGGCAGACTGAGAGCAAGAATGACTCTACTCCTAGTGGGCTTCATTCTAGCCGCAGTTAAGCTCTAGCTAGGATGATCTTGTATTGTAAAAAACGCAGTGAGGAAAGTAGTTTTCTATTTCTGTATTATGCAAGAGTTTAGACTAAATGATAAGGTAGAGCAAAATGACAGTAAATGCTAAGCACACTTGCATAAATTAAATATCTATAGGATACTGAGCATCTTAGTGAAAGATTTAGTGCATTGTAGTAAAATTACCTAAATAGATTTAGTCTACCAAGATATGTGTAAAAGAAGATGAGGAGGAAGATGTTGATGTTATTTCTCTTTGTCTGGATGTAACAGTGGATAGACACTTAAGAAATTATAAAGCTGGGAACATGAAAGGAAAATTACTCTTTATCCCATGAAGTACAACTACTACATGGGGCTCATTCTTTCAGGCTACTGTGGATGCTCTATCAGTAACAGAGCATGCAAAAGTTTTGTCAGATGAAATCACACAGATCAGATTTAATCACTCAGATTTAATGGTTACTGAGAAAAATTATGTTCCAAATGTGACTCCGTAGTCTGTATTTCCCTAAATTGCTAGCCAGGAAAGTATTAACTGTGGAGGGATCACTTTACACCCAGCTGCTTCCTTCTCATTTTCTGCTGCTGAACAATATAAGAAGTGGGATGTAGCACCACTATGCTTTTTCTCTGGTCGTAGATTGGAGTAGCTTTGACTTCAGTGACCACTGTCACCCGGGTGGATGCAAGCCAAATCTGGTCCCTGGGTGACAATGTTCATCTGATGCGTCAATCCTCAATTTTCAGCTCCACAATTAGGCACCTCTTGGGCTGTCCAACCGGAAAGGTTTGGAAGCACCCAGCCATAAAGTCAATTTTGTAACATTTGTTTCTATCCAAATTCATATATTTGCTGTGGGACAGAAGCAATGCAAATTTCCTTTAACAGGAACCATTTATAAGGTGTAGGTGATCTGTCTGCTTGTGTAACACCAGACTTAATCTTCTGATTTCAGAGGAGTTGAGACAAAAGGATTACACTCCAGCACACAGTATTGACACATATATTTGATGTTGAGGGAAGTTGAACATGTAGGTGAATGTATTTTCATCATTAAATGATTCTATACTGGCTTTTTAAGTACTGTGGTATGGGTAGGAAGGTAGTAATTTCCTAGTTTGTATATAATCTGTATCTCTTCTGAATCTTTGCAAAGACAACTTTGATATGCATGATGTTGTGCAGAAAATAGCATATTTTTTCAACTCTTCAGCCATAAGAATAAAAAGCTTTTACAGATTCCAAATATGTCCTAATAGGTCCCAGAATGTTTTTGGTGCCTTTTTCTCCTATACTAAGTTAATCTGCAATTGTTACTGGTGAAATTGTCTATGTTCTAGTACATATTTACTTTTCTGTGTGCAGTAGGAAGGAAAACAGTCTGCTTTTAATTTAAATGAAACATAAAGACCTCAAAGAGGGACAGAAGCAGCATGCTGATGCACAAATCATGCTACTTTCAAGACATTAATATCATCTTAATACACTGAAGGCACAAACTCCTTTAGTTCTAAAAGTCTTTTCTGCCGGACATAGATTTCATCAAGACAGTTTTGCTAGCATTTTTTTCTTTGGCTCTGTTCAAGAAGGCCACTAACTTCCATTGTAATTCCACTGGCATCTTTCATAAATATTTTCCAAAATAGAAAGAGAAAGACATCAATATTGTGTAACTATAGTTACCTTCCATAATCAATAATATCATTAGACTGTATAAACTTACTATAACCTATAACGTGATTACAGTGATTTAATGCAGGATTATTTTACATCAGGCAGACCAACTATAGAATAGTTTTGATTCTGAATTCAGAGTGACTTAACAGCTTTAAAATAACTTGGGAAGGATGTGAAGATTTACAGTTGTTAGCCTATGTTACTTAGCAGTTAGTTTACCGTGTTGTTGATTTCCAGATATATGTTTAATTTTGGACAGAAATGCTCTCTAATCCTGCCTTCCAGTTGCATACAAAATCCATACGACATTCTACCCCAGATTACAATGTTGTTTAATGAACTATATATACAAATGCAATATGCTGTGTATTTATTCCATGTACTTTGATGTTATTTGCTCTGTTTCAGTGTTTTCTCAACAAATATGTTTGGAAATAGGCCTTGTTCACAGGGATTTGGGACACAATTACTGTAAAACAGGAATCCATAAATCTGCCTTTGACTGTATGTGTTTCATGTTCCCAGTCCTCCCAGGGTTATTTTGTTTATGGATTTCTCTTAGTCATAAATTTGATTATTCTACTACAGTGATTTACTCTAAGAAAATTAATATAATCTCTTCAGAACATTCAGCTGTGAGCCACAACTCTCTGAACTGCTGTTTAACTTCCCAAGCGTTATAAATGCATTTCCCCAGTTGCTTCATGTGGAAGTCAGCTCATAGCCTAAGTGTCATTTTCCCAGTGGACCGATGACATAGAGTAATAATAAGTGCAAACAGAAAATAATTTTAAGGCTTGCAGCACAACAATGACAGAATGCTACCCTGCTTGTGGGAAACATTCAAATGGTAGCTTTGTATTTTAAACTTTAAATCCTATCCTGAGTGTGAGGCACGATGTGACGTACAGGTTCAGAGCTATGTATCCGCTGATATAACCTTATGAATATAAACTGAGTAACTTTGTGCATAGCTTTTTGAACCATAAAATCCAGTCATGAAGAAGTAGGGAAAATATGTATATGAAAGATTCAATACATCAAAGAATATTCTGAATCTTAAAATTTTAATCAATAATACTTCCGTGTTCGTACCTTAAAGTAGAAAAGACTAATAATTAGGAGGACAAATCCATGTACTGTTTTTGTCATATACACCTCATCAGATACTTAATAAAATGCTTCAGATATTGTAATGTTTCAGGTAACAGGTGCTTCAAATATTAATTTGCAATTGCATAAAATATTGTGCTTCTGAGCAATAGGCTGCTTCTCTCTTTTTTTTTTTTTTATTGAAGTATTTACAGTTTATATGTAGTCAGGTTTTCATCGTAGTAGTTTGGAAGATTCTTTACCTGACTCTATAAAAGCTCTGAATCATGATTTCCAGAGTGATAAAAGTGTGAAAAGGAGGAAACTTCACAGAAAGGACAATTGCATGCACAAACACAGACACTCACATACGTTCTTTGTGTGTATAAAGGCCGCATGACTCTTTACATGCTTATGCAATGAAAAAAAAATCATTTTCATTTACTTAGGTGGAATTTAAGCATCTTTAATTTGTTACTAAGAAAAGAGTGTTAATATGTAGCTATAAGAACAGAGAAGTCAAAGGGTGAGTACTACTTAGAGTAGGAGGCTCTGAATTCTCATCACCTTGTCATTATTCTCTATGTCTGTACATATCTTGAAGACAGTTAAGACAGGAACTCTATATAGGATTCTATTTTGCTGAATGTTACTTGGAAATGTGAACTGACAAAAAAGCGTGCAGATTGACTGTTAAAGGAGTTTACTTGTTCTCTCCAAATCTGAAATGGAGACTCAAGAGGAATTTCTGGGAAGTATATGTTCTTTTGGAAGAGGAATTAAAAAAGAGAGAAAATTATTCTTTGTTTTTACAAAGTAGAAGAAAAAAGGTATCAGTTATCACACAGTTGAAGATTTTAGTTGCAGTAATAGAGGCTGTATTACCAGATTTGACTCTAAGATTATCTGTGACAGCAAGGGCTGTGGCCCAAAAGTTTCCTTCCAGATCAATAGTGTTAACTTGATAGTTAACACAATAGTGTTAACTAAAAGAAGAAATTAGATTTTCCAGTGTCAAGGAAGGCAGATGCTGTTCTTTAACCCTTTGCCAGGTGGATTTCCTCTTCTCTATCAGACATAAGCTATGGTGATAGGACAGGCAAGGAAATTACAGGAAGAATAGGAAGAAGGAAGACAGTTTCACCTTCTCACTTGCATTTTGTGGAAATTCCACCACTCTGTAGCGCAAATACCTTTAGGAGAAACTGTGACCTTTGTAAAGTAGTGCAGTTAGTGTCATGTGACAGGTGTAAAGCTGTACCATATCAGGTATTTAACAAATAAGGAAACAAGTTGTTACACTGATTTCTAATTATCTCTCATTTTTCTGAGCTCTACTGGTGATAAACCCTGTCAAAGGCAAAGCATATGCTAATGTAGCATTTGGTTGGGGCAGGATCAGGCATGGACTTCAGAAGACTTTTCCCCCATGAAGACATTTATTTGCAAAATTTATTTTTCTTCTGTACACTTCCAATTCTATTCACATGGCAGTCTATAGATAATCTTCAAATCACACCCTTTACTACCCATGCGTACTGATTACATTGGTTAATTACATCAGACCTACACCCAAATTCCTTCTGTTCGTACTTCTGTTTATCTTCTCTACCATCTACACCTAGAAGTACCCATTGCTTCATCAATAGTGAGCTGAAATGTGGCATTCCTATATGCAAATGACTGCAAGCCTTGCATTTCTGCTGTTTCTGGTTAGATATCTATGATATTTAAAATTAGCATTATGAATATGTTAATGCTTAAAAAAAAAAAATTTAAGAAAAACCCAAAACCACAAAAAAAACCAACACACCAAAAAAGTTCTCCAAGTATTCTTAGAATCATAGAATCAACCAGGTTGGAAGAGACCTCCAACATCATCTAGTCCAACCTAGCACCCAGCCCTATCCAGTCAACTAGACCATGGCACTAAGTGCCCCATCCAGTCTTTTCTTGAACACCCCCAGGGACGGTGACTCCACCACCTCCCTGGGCAGCCCATTCCAATGGCAAATCACTCTCTCTGTGAAAGAACTTCCTCCTAACATCCAGCCTGTACTTCCCCCAGCACAACTTGAGACTGTGTCCCCTTGTTCTGTTGCTGGTTGCCTGGAAGAAGAGACCAACTTCCACCTGGCTACAGCCTCCTTTCAGGTAGTTGTAGACAGCAGTGAGGTCACCCCTGAGCCTCCTCTTCTCCAGGCTAAACAACCCCAGCTCCCTCAGCCTCTCCTCATATGGTTTGTGTTCCAGGCCTTTCACCAGCTTTGTCACCCTTCTCTGGACACGTTCCAGCACCTCAACATCTCTCTTGATTTGGTTTATACAGAAGTTTCAAGTACCTGCTGGTGGGATTACTTGAAAGCATTTTAAAACTTTTTTGTGCATTTGTAGTGCATGCTTAAGATTGCTATTATCGCCACATTATTTTACAATGTACGTTTGGACTGTGAGCAGTTGTAAACACGTACACAACACACATTGCTTTGGAATATGCTGCATGTATGGACATACGTTCTTCAATTTATCCAGTGTTGCAAGTGTGCATCCATCATGAGTGCTGCAAATGTGCATCTATTATTTTTCTAATTTTCTGTTTCTAAAACAACACCACATTGCTCCTTTTCCGTCTATTACAGTGTTTCTATATTCAGATAAGCTGCTTTATTCTTGTATCTTCTAAGAGAAATCTCCACCTTTTTCTGGTGGGTACTGTCAAGTTGGCATTCTATTCAGTGGAAAACAGACTGGTGGCTGCAGTAAGAGGGTCTGGATTGAAGCTGGTTCTTATGTTTAGTATCCCATCTCTACCTGTAAAATCTTATACAAGCTCTGTTAGGCTTTGTAACTCCCCATGAATTATTTAAAAATGATCAGGTAAATAATGCATTCTGTAGTAATTCTGAAATGAGTATCAGCACATCTGTGACCAGCAGTAAAGGCTATGTAAATGAATTTTTGTTTTGGAGCTGACCATCCGAATACTAATTTGAGATTAGCTGAGGCTAATTCTCCAGTCTAGAACACTACTGATTTTCTCCTGTACATTTGCTCTTGGCTACTGAGATTCAGAGAATATCTTCATTAAAGGTATAAGAATTCGCATATAGAAGCACCACAAGACCATTGCTGCATACAGTTGCTTCAAGGTTGTTTTACTGTAGGCAATGACAGTGGCATTATTATACACATTCTCTGAGCTACTGCCCTAATTTTTATTTTAGATTTGTCATGCATGATTATTTTGAGGATGCTGTCCTGATGGATTTTCTTATAGCTGTCCAAAATTTCTTTGCCTCCTACTGGCTAAATGATAGTGGTGAGCCTTGGCTCTTCAGTCAGTAAGGAGCAGTTGGCACTTTTGTCACTCCCTGGGAAGGGAGCCACCTATCTCATCTTGAGACCTATACCTAAGTTCTTAGGTCAGAACCTCTGTCATCGTTTCAGGACAGTTTTGTTTCAACCAAACTAGGGTGTGCTTTATCTATCTTCTTTTTATTACCTAGCATATTTGTCTTGTTAATGTGTAGCATTACATACTCCATTTAGCTTTTATTTTCACCCTTCTTGAGGAGGTGTGGTTGGTAGTCTTTGCTTCTCCTAGTGTGCATAGCATCTGATTTCATGTTATGTAGTAGTTCTTTCACCACCTAGATGTGACTCCTCTTAGGCTCAAGGGTACAAACTGCTTCAGCTGCCTCTCGTTGATCTTGATGACAAACAGCAGCTTTAGGCTAACTGAACTTAGTTTGCCAGCCCTGAATGCCTCCCTTTCAAGTCTCTCTACCATGTCATACTTGAGGGGGAAAAGTGTTTATTGAAGGAGACTTAGAGAAAAGAATGGTGATACTGTGCAGGCTGTAACAGGGAACACTGGAGATAGGTCAAAATGAGACAGAAACAAGAAAGCACTCTTAGATGAATGATGGATTGATTTGTCAGCATCCATTGCAGACATAAATTAGTTTATTATTCATAAATGTAATTTTTAATGTTTAAACAATGCTTGTAAGTGAGATATTCTGAAAACTAATATATTTTTGATCGTGGTATTCTTGGAAAGAGAAATATTAAAATACTTATTATTGACAGTTTTTTTTATTCCTGCTTCAAGGCCCTGTTTCAGTGAATTGCATCATGGTGGTGGCATCTTATTTCTGTAAGATTTAAATGTTCTTATTATTTCAGGGTATAAATGCAAATGTCAAATGAACTTTCACTACACATAACTGCATCTTCTTGTCAGGGTATATTAATATAGAATGATTCCTGCTTAACTTTTCACTCTCAACCTCCTGCTTTTATGTGTTCTGGAACCGATTTTGCTGTCGATGTACACTGCTTTTATGGATAGAATGCTCAATTATGTCACACATTTATTAAATAATGCAGTTACTATTTCATTCACAAATTTTAATGCTGTTTTATTTGCCACATAAATTGTAGTTCAATGCATATGAGTTCCTGAATAATTAGGTACTGTAAGAGCTGGGTGAATATGTGGATGAGCAGTCAGCGTTGTGCCTTTAAACATACGCAGCTTGAAAAGCAGATGGAATTGTGTTCTCATGATGCTTAAGGACTTTCAGAGCACTGCATATCACCGACATCTGGAGACCAATTACTGAAGAGACTCCATAGGGGTCCTGCCTCAGGGTTTTTAGTTGGATGAATAATATATAAACTCTATAGTTTCCCACAGAGAGCAACTGGAGCAGTATCAGAAGGAAATAAGCCTTTTAGGAGTTGAACTGAAAGTGAAAATAACAGCACAGGGTTTAAAATGAAGCAGTTTTGCTTATACATACAAAGTTGAACATAGTGTATTAGCTACATGAATTCTGATTATCTTTTTTTGCCTTTATCATTTTGGAATCTTGTTTTTTTCTAACTTTGGCACACATAGATTTGAATGCCTTAGCAAACCACTGTAAGGCTTGTTTACTCCATGAACTAGGATACTACATATCCTTTTAGAAACAATGATGGAAGTGATCGCCAGTAAGTGCATCATTCATTTTATAACACAGCCTCAGCATTCTGGTACTCAAACCATAATCTGATTTTATCTCACCTATCATTGTGTCTGGCTCTGGGTTTTTTCCACTGCAAATTCTTGTAACTAGAAAACAATTGCAAAATGGCATAGTTGGTACTATTGAAAATGCTCTTTCAACTCATGATAACCCTTCACATTCCTAATCATTTATTTTGTTTGAAAACAAAACTCATTGGACATTGTGCCATTGATCACCACTCTCTGCGTGTGACTGTCCAGCCAAACACTTATCCAGCAGTGCTCCACCCATCAAGTCCATGTTTTTCCAGTTTGGTGACCAAGATGTCATGTGGGACAGAGTCAAATGCCTTACTCAGATCCAGGTAGATAACATCAGTTGCCCTTCCCTTGTCTGCTGTTGCTGTGACTTTATCATAAAAAAACACCAAATTTGTCAGACCTGATTTGCCCTTGGTGAAGCCATTGCTGGTTACCACCAATCATCTCTGCCTTGTTTTCCATTTGCCTTAGCAGAGCCTTCAGGAGGATCTGCTCCATGATCTTGCCTGAATGGTGAGACTAACCGGTCTGTAGTTCCCTGGGTCATCCTTTTTTCACTTTTTGAATTTGGGCATTATGTTTCCCCCTTTTCCAGTCAGCAGGAACTTCACCAGTCTGCCATCACCTTTCAAATATGGTGGACAGTGGTTTAGCAACTTCATCTGCCAGTTCCCTCAGGACCCATGGGTGGATCTCATCAGGCCCCATGGACTTGTGCACATTCAGATTCCCTAGATGCTCATGAAGATGACCTTCAGTAATAGTGAGCACGTCTTCCTTTTCCCAGTCCTTACTTTTGCCCTTTGGGATTTGGGCATTGTGGCTGGAGGCCCTGCTGTCGAAGACTGAGGCAAAGAAGTCACTGAGCACCTCACTTTATCCATGTTCTTTGTCACCTCCCTCACCCCATCTGGAAGGGTCCCACATTCTCCTTAGTCCTCCTTTTCTCACTAATATGCCTGAAGAAGTTCTTCTGTTCCCCTTAGAGTCCCTAGCCAGATTTAATTCTAGCTGTCCTTTGGCTTTCCTAACCTGAGCTCTGGTTGCACAAACAATTTCTTTGTATTCATCCCAGGTTACCTGTCCTTGCTTCCATTCTCTGTAGGCTTTCTTCTTGTATCTAAGTGTGTCCAGGACCTCTCTATGCATTGCTTCTGGGCCTGGAGGAGGTGATCCTTGAACATTGACCAGCTTCCCTGGGACCCTCTTCCTTCCAGAGGTTTTTTGTCATGGCACCCTGCCAAGGAGTCCGCTGCAGTACCATCATCTATTCACCTGGTTACGTCCTTATAATTAGTTAATTGTTGAAATGCAGTGGAATGCTAAAGCTACCAAAATAATCAGGATGTAGTTGTGCTAGATTACATCTCAAACCGTATTGCAAGTATGTGAATTGTTTTTTTGCGTGAGAAACTTCCCATGTAATAAAGAAAAGAAGCTACCTAAACTAAGTAGCAGGCTGAATTGACCCTAGCTAATATAGCAGAGCTCACATTTCACTTCTGAGTTCTCAAATGCTGATAATCTATTTCTGATCATTTTTAAAAGGTCATTAATCATCTCTCCTCCATCCCAAGATTTTTTTTCCAGCTTCTGTTTTCATTTGTAAATATTGTCTGTAGTGTTACTTTGTGGTACCTGATAATCCTTTGTCTGTCATAATCGGTGCACTGTGCCACTGCGTCTTTGTGAAGGCAGAGTCAAGAATGTTATTGACTTTGAAGCTTGAAAGTGGCTAGTGCTAAATATAGTGCCTCCAAATTTACTGTGGAAGTTTAAAAGGCAAAGAAAAGGTTTATTTGGTCACAGTAATAGAAATGAAAAAGGTTTCTGACTGAGTAGAGATAGAGTAGCAAGGAAAATAAATTATGGTAAGTGTTGGAGCAGAGTACTGAAATTTGATGAAAAGATTGAAGGCTTCCAGGTGTCAACTTGAAAAATAAAATTATGCCCCATTACAATTACAGCCTAAAGAGCATAGGTCAGTCTCCAGTTTTTTTCTTTGTTCTCTGTTTCTCAGTTCTTATCCCTGAGTTTACAATACAGATTGAAACATGATATACAGAAACCACAATGAACTGCCCAGGATGTCTGAGATGATTCAGTAAAATGAAAGGACCAACAAAGTTATTTCAAAGTCAATTGTGATAGCTTTCACTAAAAACACTCGTGATGTGAGGAGGGAATTCAAGATGTGCTGTTGTTGTTGTAATATGTTGGGGGTTTTTTGAGTATAGAAAACTAAAGACTTCAAAATCAAACAACCAAAACTTGATTTATGTGGAAATAGAGTCTCTTGGCAACTTCTAATACTCTCCCAGAACATGCAGGTGAGCTGAATCTAAATCCTTGAGAGCACAGAAGTATGTAGTTCAGGTATGTGCTGTCTTTTGAGCCGGTAATCTCAAGTGATGCTGCTACAAAGCACTAAGGCAGCTTAGAATCATTTCTGCTTCTACTGATGTTATAAAGGAATTCAGAAACAATGCAAATGGTCCCTGTAAGTCAATCACTTTCAATTTCTCTGTAGAGTGCTGGCTTAAGTCCGGCCAGGAGGAGAGGACTTGCTTTTATCTGCCAGCTTGTGTGCAGGGACTTAACTGTTCCATCTCAGGGAAGATTGTACGTAAGAAATTTCCATTCTTTATCCATTGGTCAGCCTCAGAGGCTGCAGCTGAATATGTCACCTTTCTTCTGAGCATCGTCATGGCAAGAAGAAAGCTTTGTGGGCTCAGCATAGCAAGTCCATAAAATGAGAAGTCTGTAAAAATAGTCAAGTAATAAGGCATGCTTGATCCCTCTAGGCACAAAGGCATAGGTCTCCTAAGCTGCTGGAATGAGTCCTTGCAGTCTTTGGTATAATATAGTTATGATTTTTACAGTAAGGACTGTTGGGCTGTATGTGGGAAATGCACTCACCAAATTAAAAGTATAGAGTAAAAAGCTATCTCACATTCATTTTGAATGCCTTTGTTTTACTTATGACAGCATTTTTAATATGGAAGACAAAATAATACCTGGTTTAACGTGTCATCTTAGTAGCTGTTTCTGCTCCATGCCCTCCCATCTGTGACAGCTTACCCTGTTTACAGAGAAGCTGTGATTTTAAATAGGCTTTTATCTATCTAGCACCTCTACACACTCATTTTAGTGTCAGATATACTTGAGAATCTAATTATCAGTTAAACATCATTCATATCCTAGTTTGTCTAATATGATTCTTTTGTTGTCTGTCAGTTTCTACGTAACCAAAACACGTTTTCAAGGAAGTTATAGCTTACAGACATTCTTTTGTGTGAAGTTGTATTCAACTCAGTTAATGAAACATTTGATTTGCAAAAGCAAAACCATTTCTAGCAGTGGTAGAAAAAGAACAAGTAGAATTTTGTTTCAGTTCTGGACTTTCATTGAATTGAGGAAAAGACATGCTTCCTGATTTCTGAATTTAACAACTGTATTCCACCCTTTTGGGAAAGAAGAATTCATCTTTATGATTTGGGTTGCTTTGGTTTTGTTTGTTTGGGGTTTTTTTTTGGGGGGGGAAGTGGTGGTGGGATGGTGTGTGGGAGGAGCCTAGAAAAACAGACTTCAGAGTGTTCCAGTAATTTCAGAGATGCTTTCTTCATGGTCTGAATCTCATCCTCTGGATAACTTGTTTTCTCAGTAGCCTGTAGTAATGAACAGGGTGATCAAGACTGATTTTCATCTTCTTGTAACTTTAGCACTGGGCAGTTCTTCTGAAAGTTTCATGAAATATTGAAAACTTGTTTCCTCTGATACTTCTCATCTAATTCAACATGTCTGTATATGTGTCAAATAAATCACTTGTTCGAATCCCTTTCAAAACTGATTGGGCCTTTTAGGAGTGCTTTTGACCAATCTCTAATGATAAAAGTCTGAGACCCAAAGGCAGTCTGTAACTACTAATCACGAGGCAGCTTTTTTATTTTATTTATTTTTATTTCAAAAAGACTTCACTCATTACTTCTTTATTCTCTTATGTCTCTGGAAGAATTCTTGAGTAAAATTAATTGAGTTTGCAAGTGTGTATATATGTATACTTATGTATATACATAAAAAGCACATTTTGATCTATATATTTCCATCCTTTTCACAGTGGCTGTAAGGTAAAATTAAGAATCATCATTGATTTCATAGCATCTAGTATGCTATGGTTTAAATGAAAGGTTGCTTGAAAAATACGTTGATCAACTTGTTGATGATGAAAAATTAATTCTACCTTTCAATATGCTGGAGTTTTACATGTTTAAGGTATGTTTAACCTTTTAAAGCTGATTTAGAATCTTAAAGAACAAAGAAGTGTTTTATCTTATGTATGATTGTACTTCCGTACTCCTGCCATGTTTGTCAAATGTAGTATTTTATATCTATTACATAATCTCTCTCTTTTTTTTTCCCCCTGATGATTGTTCTGTCAAGTCAACAGCTAGAATTTTTCCAAAAGACTAGCTCTTTTAACTGGCTTGTCCATTGCTAGCTGAATGTGGCATTGTGACTTCTCAGCTGTTTCCTAGGAGGTAAATCGTGAGGTTCCAAGCAATTGCATAATACTCCTCATATTTTTGGCATTGTATTACTGTAGACTGGTCACAGAGGAAAAAAGCAAAGTAGTCTTGCAGGCTACTTTGAAGAGCAGTTACTTTCCTTTCCTTTCCTTTTTTTTTTTTTAACAGTTTACCACAGTGTGGCAGTAGGGAGTCTTTTTGACCCTGTCTGCTTTTGCACTTCTCAAGCGTTTACTACTTGGCATCTATTTGATACCTTTCAGGAAATTCCAGTTCTTGTCCTCCTGATACTGGCCAGGTTTCAGAGACATTAACTACGTATAGTAGAGATATAGTATGACCTTTTAGCATCCATAGTATTTTCCATTTCCCTCTTTATATGGATAACCAATGTGGAATTTCCTTTATCTATTAAGTGGGTAATCGAAACAGGGATATATTAGCAGCATTTTCATGACACATGCACGCCTTCATTTCTACTGGAAGTTGGTACTTTTAGCTTTGAGCTGCCCTCCCCTTTACGTGTCCTTCAGACATTTTGCTGTTATTTCCTCCATTTCATCTTTCTTAGTGATGGTGGCAGTAGTCACACTATATTTCACTGTACCAGCTGATTCCAAAGAGCGTTGAAGACTTGAAGCTTTCAAATTATTATGTGCTGCTTATTCTACCCTACACTATTACTGTGCTATGAGATGTCTTTGTGACTAATTTGGTTTTGGTCCAGTATTACAGTCTGATCTAAGTCCATAGAGTAGAAAGAAGACTTAGGGTACGAAGTAGCTGTGTGTGTATGCACTGCAATTATGACTATAATCAACAGGTAAAATCACTGAACTGTTAAGGTCATGCCATCTTTCTTTCAGTAACCCAGTTCTCTAGAAATATATTCATTTGTGTAACTTCTAAAAGTGCAGTCTCTCTAAGCTTGCAAGAAGCAATAAAATAGCACCTGGTCATGTGTTCTCTCAAGTCAGTTTGGAGGTAGCAGCCTGCTGCTTGCTTTGTGCAGGTACCTGAACATGCCTGACTGTGGCATGGAATGTATGCAAGAGATACTTTTGATATTGGATGTTATTGTTTGTTATTGTTTTTTCCTTTACACTCAAAACAACTAAAGAAAGGCCAACCAGTCTGCTATGTACTTGTAAGTAGAGAGAGTGTGTTATGAACTGAATGTTTGGAACAAAAATGTATTTCCTTTTGAGTTAAATTTCAAACTCTGATGTGACTGTTGCCTATCCACGGAATCATCCTTATGGCAATTTCTGGTCTGTTGACTGAAAGTGAGAGTATCTGAGGCAGACTTGTTACTCGCTTTAAGATACAGAAAGTGAAATCATTTGGTTTTTAATTCCAGTTCTTTTGACTAGGCATGCTGCACACCAGTATGTGCTGATGGAAGTAGCTAGACGGTTTTGTCAGCAGCCACGCAGAAAATAATACTGCTTTGTCTTTGGAATAGCCATTATGATATCGGCAAGGCAGAAAAGTGTTGTCTTTTGTTTTCATTTTAATTTGCAGAGCTGGTATATGCGTTGGGATTGATGAATGAGTATCTGTTTGTATTGCTTGTTACAAGAGGGAAGTTTGTCGAGAGGGTGCAGGATTTTTGTAGAAAATGCTTTAAAACATCTGAATCCCAAGAGTTCATAGAACTTGATGTGGAAAATTTATTAACAGAAATTAGCTAGAGGGTTTTGATACTTTCTCAAACTAGACTGTAGTTCAGCTGCTGAAGGTTGAAAGGATGAGACAATTGCTGATGTTTGGGTGGCATGAGTGATGTTGTACCTCGAGACGTATCAGCAGTGATCAATGGAAATAATTTTAACTGCATCAGTTGTATAAGATTTGCTGGCAGTTCCAGAAATGCAAGGTTTCTTAAAGGGAAAGCAATGGTAAATTATCTTAGTAAATTTCTACAAAGCTATAAAAGTATCATAACTCTTTCTCAGAGGAAGAGGAGAAAAGAAGGAAGGAATGAGTATTGTTATCTGAGAAACCAGCACTGTACAACAGTCAAAGATCTGATGCATCCTCTTTGTCATCTTTCACGTTGGTGACTTCTTCAAAGAGAGACATTGTGGTTATTTCTTAGCTATTAAAAATGAACCAGCTGCAGAAAATAGATAGCAATTTTAAAATGCCCTCTGATGTTTTGCTGACTAGAAGATGGAGCTGTGCGGACTAAAATTGATTGCATGCACGGTGCTCGGAGTTTAGTGCATGCAAAATTCTCATGTAGTCCTTCATCTCACATAGTATTTTCCATAAAGAGTGTGTTCCTATTCCTGGAGTTATATCATTCTGCTTTAGGGATTTTAAGATTTTTTTTTCCCTTCTTCTTAATCTAGTTTAACTTGCAGACACCAACTTAGAGGTATAGCTAAAATCAGGTAATTTTGACTGAAAGGTTGGCACTGAAATAGTGGCAAAAAATGCAAATTAGGAAAGGACTTGAGTAAATAAAACAGACACATCATTATCCCGTTAATGTACCCTTGATCTATCCACAAGGTGAGTACTTTGTGTGATGCTGTCATCTCAAAGATGGAAGAGCAGAATGTGGATAGGGTGAATGCTCAGAGATACGAAATTGCTTTGCTACAAGTGTTCTGGATTCTAAGTTATTATATTGATTTGTAAGACTGGAAAAAAGGCAGATTCGTTGATGTTTATAAGTATGTAGGCAAACTCTTCATCTCAAGACATGGGAGGTTCACACTTGCAGAAGAAGAGAGGAAGTATAATGGTAATCATCTACTCTTACATGTTTTTGAAGTTAACCTTCTATTGATCACTCAGAAGATGATGGACTAACTGAACCCACAAAGGGGGCTCAGTGCCAAACTGATTCAAGATGAAAGTGAAGCTGAGAAATTACATACATTAAAAATTAATTTTACAATAAAATAAGATTAGAATAATGTACAGTAGACGTTGGATTTACAAAACCCTTTCATACAGGCATGTAACCCTGCCTTAGAGCACTTACATATCCTCTCTGAATTGAATGAATTTTTCCCTGGTTTACAGATGCAGAGTTAATCTACTCTTTATTTTTCTAAGGAAAATAATTTCTAGAAGTGTGGTCTGAGCAGAAAAATATATAGATCAGTGAGTAAATATTTAATGTCAGATGAATTTTTCTGGGAAGAGTTGCTGTTGTTTTAAGAGAGTGAAAGAGACCGAGTTTAATGAATACCCTTTTTTTTTTGTTTTGCTAGTGCACCTGAAGTATCATGATGATTTACTCTTAAATGGCCATCATATTGATTCTTTATGAGAACATTTAAATTTAATGATTCAGGGCTGAATTCTGCTGCTCACAAATAAAAATGTGGAGACCCTTGGGAAATTATAGGTTTACTCTTTAAGTTACTCAAGGCCCAGTTTTGAGCCTGTTTTATCTGGTTTAAAAAAAGATAAATAAAAATTTTGATTATACAAGTAACCCAAATATAACCTGTTTTTCAAAAGGTAAAAAGAAATGTTCATACATAGTGCGTTTTCTCAGTATTTCATTGGCAGCTTCTCTCTCCCTTTGTCACAACAGGAGTTGTAGACAGTGTTGACTTCAAAAGATTGATGTCTTTCCAGTTCAATGAAATATGGACATTATTTCATTTATGTCATACAAAATTATTAGCTTATCTTGGTCATTTTTCCTTTTGGTCTGACATCTGCTGCAAAGAAATAACATTTCAGGAAAACAGTACAATTGGAGTTGTAGTTTTAAAAAATTCAAAGAATACAAACCAAAACTATCTACCAGGGAGTGAAGTTAGACTGAATGTAGAGGAAGCTGAGCTCATGGCGTATTGAAAGCTCATAAAGGAGTAGTGGAAAACTTAGGAAGAAATGTTAAATAGAACTTCATATTTAATTGTGGAAATTAAAGTATTTTGTCAGCATTTTTCTAGTTTTATTCTCCTTGTATCCTAATGCATACATCTGATACTAGTTGTGAAAACTGTCAAGAATTTGAAGCTTTCAAATTTAGAAAGCCCATATAATTTACACAATGCCGAGATTAAAGGTTGAGACCAATTGTCCTTTATTTATTGCTGCTTTTTAGTTCATACTGTAATTGTATGCAGAGCATGTTAAACACAACAGAAAGTATGTTTGTGCCTCAGGACTTACCTGTTTGTCTTTTAGGTTTTGCTTTTGACTGACATTCACAGATTCTGTGGCAAAGATACTAATTTGAATTTGACGTTTAGTAGCCAAGAGAAGAAAAATAATTTCTGCTGCAAAAATAATACAGAAAGTTTTAAATTTTTTTTTATTATTGAAATGCTTCCCCTTTGGAAAATCAGGTTTTTCTGAAAGCCAGTCATTTCTTCATGAAGAATTACCACTTTCTTTGTGGCACTTCAACAGTGTAATAATAGAAAACATTAAAAAAAAAAAAGAAAGAAAAGATATGAAAAGATTTTTCAAAAGCAATTTCACTTTACCTGGTGTTACAGTTCACTCTTGGAAATGAAAACAGTTCTGACTCATTCTCAGGTTTTGGTGTTGCATATATTTTAACTTTATAGCTTTGCTAAACAGTTTTGAAGCTGTTCAAAGAATTCAGTCTCTAATTATCCTTACATCCCCACTTATTTTTTGCTCCTGTTGTTATTTTGCTTAGCTTTGTAAGTAGACAAATACAAATAAGAAACAGTAATAAATTGTGAAGCATCCGAACACAAAGGTGTACATAACATAATGCTTTGGAAGCTTTATAACAAAGACAAATCAAAGAGTAGCCCTATTGTTCTATTTAAGACTTGGGAAATTTAGGGTTTGAACAATATATTAATTGAAATAAGAGTTTCAGCTGCTAAATAGAGTTTAAATAAAGTCTAATTAAAGTGTACTGAATGTAGAAAACTTTAATAATATATCAGTGTTGTGGTGTATATGTATGCTGTAGCAGTGCATGCTGCTGTGAATTAATTGGCAGAACATGGACTTTTACAGTTTGCACCTACAGCTTTCATAGAACTTTCTTTTGATTTTGCCAGTTCTGCATATCTGTAGGAACCTGTTTGAAAAGAGAACTTTGTAATTTAGTGCCAAGACTAGAAAAAACTTCTCTCACTTCAGTTGCAGTTCCTTATTTCCTTTGTACTTCCATTATATTTGTAGCATGTTGGACCTCTAAATTAATTTTTACTGTAGCTGTCGCTCTTTCTAATGGTTTTTTAAAAACACATGCCTGATAGTAGAATGTTGAACTATTAACACTAGCAGTAAAACCAATGAAGACTATTCTGGACTGTCCTAAGAGTGCCTCATAAAAAGCAGTAAAAATGTCATAATGCAGAAGGCAATTGGGCTCAGTTAGAGCTAGCCTACATGTTGTCAAACCCCAACAGCTTTGTAGCTCCCATGATACCAAATCTCTCTATGGCGACATCATGAGTATATCCCACCATACATCACCAGGGTACTGGAAACTCTAGAAAGTCTCTTTTTACTGCTTTCCCATATACAAATTTTGTAGTTTTTTTCACCACTTGCTTGTACAAACTGGATGAAGACTGGCAGTCAGGTACAAACTGACCGGACTTTTTCAACTTAAGCTGTCTGTTAGGCTTCAGCAGCCATCATGATAGAGAAATGTTATGTTTGAGCAGCTTTGAGAACTTGATCATTCTTATAACCAAATGGGTTAACCTGCTAGAAGTAGTTACAAAAACAGGCTCCAGGATCCACTTCACAAGGGAGCTGGGGTTGTTTAGCCTAGAAAAGAGGAGGCTCAGGGGTGACCTTATTGCTGTCTACAACTACCTGAAGGAAGGTTGTAGCCAGGTGGGAGTTGGTCTCTTCTCCCAGGCAACTAGCAATAGAACAAGGGGACACAGTTTCAAGTTGTGCTGGGGAAGGTTTAGGCTGGATATTAGGAGGAAGTTCTTGACAGAGAGAGTGATTTGCCATTGGAATGGGCTGCCCAGGGAGGTGGTGGAGTTGCCGTCCCTGGAGGTGTTGAGGAAAAGCCTGGTTGAGGCACTTAATGCTATGGTCTAGTTGATTGGACAGGGCTGGGTGATAGGTTGGACTGGATGATCTTGGAAGTCTCTTCCAACCTGGTTGATTCTGTGATTCTGTGATTTGTATGTATGCATCCATATAGATAGTACTTTGTGTATTTCCAGAGCATTTCCTGTTCTGGAGCTTTTTGTTTCATATCTTTGGAAAAGAGGACATTATTTTGCAAACTATACACACCATAAGCCATTACACTTGGTATAGACTGTTATAGAATTTCCATAGTTCAAATAGTTGTCATTAAAACAATGATAAATTACTTATAACACAATGACTTCCTTCTAAACTCGTAGAAAAGAATCTAGAGCTAAAAACAGAATAGATGTTTTATTATGCTTACACGTTTTGTGGCATTAGATACAAGCAGAAAATTGTAACATTTAACAGGCCACTTTGATGACTGCATAGCTATGAAATATATCTGTGTTTTCAAATGTTTCAGAATTTTCTGAACCTCTTTTATCTTAAGGACCTCTGTCTTCCTATTAGTTACTCTTCTTGCATTTTCACCACTCCACTGGAGTAACCTTTTAGGCTTTTCAAGGATTGAAGAACTCTAAATTTAGAATTTAAAAAAAACAAGGATCTTTTAGCGCAAACAGACCTCTGGCATGTTTAACACATCCGTAACAGCTGTTATAATTTGCCATAATTTTTTATGCAGCATCATAAAGAAAAGGCACTAACTCCCATCTCTGAATGCAACTGGCATATTTCTTCCTGTCTCTCCTGCTGTGGACTGCCAATTATCAAGAGTGAGTAATGAAAGAGTGAAGCCTTTGGAGCAGCCAATTCTCAGAACCATTAGTTTTCTTTTATACTCCAGCCTAATTCCAGGAATGTGCTAGATGAGAAACAAGACATATCATGTCATTTCAGGGTAATGCCATGTAATTTTGGGGTAATAAAAAATTCATTTCTGGAGAGAGAAGTGATCTGATATGGAAAAGTTCAATTTCTTACTCTCCAGAGAGCTTTATCTCTTCAGATGTGACCTTGTATAATTAAATATATTTCAAGTATCAAGAGAAATGGCATCAGAGCAGACAATAGAATTCTCTATTTTATGTAGAAATGAAATGAAATTATATGAAGCCGTCAGTGTAATATAAGATGAAGTAGATTGCTGCTATTCATTGTTTCCAGTGGAATTCCTGCTGTTCTGTTTTATTCATTACAGTTTCATGAGAAGGCAATTGTATTGTGTCTGTGTGACTAGAGTTTTAGATTCATACTTAATTGCATTAATTCAGAAAGTACTGAGAAGAATTAGTACTTAATCACTGTTCTTACTTGAATATAAAAGAAAAAAGAGATGATGTCCATTCTACAAGAAGTTACAAATTTCACACAAGAATTAACACAGGTGCTTGGAAGCTACAATTCTGATTCTTAAAGGACTATGTGTTTATTAAGAGGATCTAAATCTCATTTTATTTCAATAACAGATAAAAAAAAGAAGTAATTTCTTTCTCAAACTACCCATTTTTCCTAAACCTCTCTAATCCATGACAGATGGTTTTGTCAGGTCTAAGATGACAAGCTTAAACACAAAAATTCCTTTATTTTCTCTAGTTTGAATCCTATTACATTAACATACTTGATAATACAATGACAAATTGGGATTGTCTCAAGGAGGTTTTCATTTTAAATCTGGTTTTGTAAATGTCAGCCCTCATTAGAGCCCTCATACTGAAATAGGTGTACAGGAGATAACATCTGGTGATGTGAACTGCTAAAAAGGAATAAGAATGGATGAAAATATTTTTCCTGAAACTATCACGCATCCTCTCTTACATTTTCACATTTCATATTCAGCATTTTGGAGCTGTTGGTTAAATATAATGGTTAAGGGTGCTTAGCTAATATTCTTTTTAATGATATTAATACTTTCAGAGCAGAGGCATAGGGTTCTTTCTCCAGCTTGATTTGAGTAGGCAATGGAGCACACAAAGATGGAGGGCCCGAGATACCCGGTGTCCTCACACTGTGTCTCCCATGCTTGCAAGTGGCTGGACCGGTCTTCAGGCCACCTAGACATGCCAGCTCTGAATTAGCCAGCGCTTTGCAGGTGGCAGTATAGATGCTCAGAGTCTGAGTTAGAGAAAGCACTGCACTTTAGCCTGCCTTCTGACACAGCAAACAGTTTTTACAGATGTTTTCTTTAGCTCTGATTTTACAGCTTTGGCACCAAGTGATATGGTAGCATCAGATGCTCTCTTGAAAATACATTAGATCTGAAGCCCCTCGCAATGGACTGTCCCTAGACCTTTTTATTTATGAATGATGGCATTTTTAAAGCAATAGAGTAACAATGTAACATGTTAACTTTTATTCTATAAATGGAGCCTGCTAGGAAATCAGATTTCCATTCACTTAGGGTACTAGTGGTTAATGGCATTTCAATACTCACTGAAAAGGCAGGTTTAGGAATTTGTGGTCTGCGGTAGATTAATAACACAGCAAGGTGACTCTTAGTGTTGAGAACTTTTTGATTCCTTCACATCATATCAAATGTTAAGGAAGGTAAGACCTGAGCATTAAAAAAAAAAAAAAAAAAAAAAAAAAGCATGTTTAGCTACAAAAAAAGTGTCCAGGTTTCAGTATAAGTGAGGAGTGGATTTTTTTCTTTGGATTTTTTTTCCATACTATTGATTCTGTATTATCCTGCACTCTGTTTTGGAGGGGGCAAATAGTATGTCATAGAAAATCTGTCACAGAGCAGTATCTTGTATTTTGATGAATACAGGTTCATGATTTAACACCAGTATAAAGGCATAAGCCAGGCCTTACTGTTGTGGAAAGCACATTTTTGAAGTTGCATGGAGAGACAAACCATTAAAATCTCTTTGTAGAATCACAGAATCAACCAGGTTGGAAGAGACCTCCAAGATCATCCAGTGCAACCTATCACCTAGCCCTATCTAGTCAGCTAGACCATGGCACTAAGTGCCCCATCCAGTCTTTTCTTGAACACCCCCATGTTCTGAGCTCTGGCGTGGTAGCCTTCTACTCTACAAACAAATGCTAGTTTTCCATGATGTTATTTGTTTTGAGAAAATAATGGGATTATGAATGAGGTGCAAGAGATAAACGTTTTGAGCTGATTGACTTTGCTGATGTCTCAGGTATTGCTGATGCATCTATGTTCAAAAGAAAGTTTCTTTTACCTTCTTTTGCAAGCACCCTTCTGTGAGCATGATCTAGAATTAGAAAAGGGAAGCATTTCATTGTTCATAGCATAATTCTGTCTTGTAACTTCAGAATCTAGAGTCTGAGGAAGTTTTCAAACCATCACAATATATTTGTCAGGCAAGTGCAGTGTCTTCTGCCTGGCATCCTGAAAACTTCCTGGTACAGATGAGTCCTACTGGTAGATAAGTTTACACTTTAGAAGTTCTCAAAAATGGCCATAACTGATACCATAAAGACCTAATTGTGACCTTCTGTTCAGGTTTATCCAAATTTTATTTATTTATTTACTGTGTGGTGGCACAATGTAACTTCACTACAGACTGGTTTTGTAAAACAGTTGTATTGAGAATGGATTTTGTGAATAGTCACTAAAGCTACAATCACAAGGAATATAAAGTGAAAGCTCCAAAGACTTTAACTGCTAAAATCTTTATCTCTAAGGAACGTATGCAAACTATATTGAAAAGAATGCCAGGGGAATGATAAAAACCAGACTTCTCACCCCACATCTGTCAAAATTGTCAGTTTACTTTAGTGAATCAAATTTCTTGAGATAATTTTTTTCTTTTTCCTTTTTTTTTTCCAAAACAAAAATGCTGAGAATTGTTTTTCTTAAAGTAATAAATGTCTAGTTATTCAGAAGCTGTTGAACCATTCTGAAGTTACTGTGATAACTAGAAAGAGAAAATAAATCTTCCTTAAGTCTTTGACATGGAAAATTTCAGTACTGATCATTAAACTTTTGAAAGGCTGACATACTGGAAACAGTCTTGTAACAAGAAATTGTTGAGAAACATTATTAGTAAATAATGCTACAACTTCTTCTATATAAAATAATGAGCAAGCATTTCTTAATATAATGCATTAGGCCTACTAAGGATTGTACCATTGCATGATACCATTTTCTTCAAAAAGGCAGATATCCTGTGAAATATAGAATTTGGTGAATTACAAAGAGTTTTTGTAAAGTAGCCAGTAGAAGGGTCAATTTTTTTCAGTTCCCTGCACTTTGACTTACCTGTGTAGTCATAATGATGAATTGAGCAAATTACTTGAACGTAAGTTTTCCATGGAAGTTCATATGTACTTCTTCATTTACAACTGTAAATAAGTTTTTGTTCTTACTGTTTTCTCATTCTAATTGGAAAGCTGATTGTCAGCAGCATACTTTAATATCACAGAGGGGGGGGAATCTTAAAAAAGCAAGTTTCAGAATAACTATATGGAATTCTTATATTCATGAGCTACCTTAACCTTGAAAATGAAACCATGAAAATGCCTAACTATAGCCCTGGATCATGCTACTTACAAAAGAACAGAAAAAAAATCCTTTTATTCTGATTATTGTTTTCCTTTGATCTTCCTTTTGAAAGGTAAAGGAATTTTTAGTGCAAATATTATTGTTCCCATTACCCACAGTTCTCCTCCAGTGACTCCTTTCTCCTGGGTCCCTAAGAAATGCCTTGATACATACCTGAAAAGTTTGCCAATTGAAAGTGTAGAAATTAGTATTTTTCTCATCAATTTGTGAAACAGTATGTTTCCAACGTGCCTTTTTCTTTGGTCTTTACCTTACAGAGTTATTTTTATGGAGTTAGAATATGTCTTAAACACTAAAAATGAGACTCTTTAAACTATATAGTGGAGTATCGCATCATATTGATTTTTTTTTTCTATTTTAATAATAGCTTTCCATTATTTACTTTTTGAATAGAAGAGATAACAGAAAAGAATATGGTAGTAATAAATAATGTACAAAATAAACTGAGTTTTTATGCTAACCATTTAAACAGCATCTCCAGCCGTCTAGGTGTAGTATATCCTGAAAATGTGACAGTCAATATCAAGAGCATTAGTGAAACTTAAGGTCTTACAAATCTTCTGGCACTATAAAGAGAAGGATTTTTTTTTCTCTGCAGTGTATGTGGATGTTCCACATCAAATTATCCAAGCAGATACAAGATGGTAGAATTGTGCATATTGCCTTTTTTAGTGTGCGAACCCAAAGCAGTCATAGAAAGATTGGACAGTAGCAAAACTGATGCTTTCACAGAGTTAATTATTGGTTTTTAAAGTGTTTTCTGCAGTACTTTAGAAGGGGAAAGGAAATGAATCTCTGAATATTTGCTTTGATAAAAAGAAAGCTTGGTATAACAATTTGTATAATTAGTCCTTAAGATTACACATGAAAGCTTGTAGCCAAACTAAAGTGGACAGCACCCAAGTGGAAAGCAGTTGTGCTCAGAGCTAAGTCCTGTGTAGATCTGAAGAGCTGCAGGATCTTGTTAAGTTTTTATATAGTCTGTAACATTTCAGTTAAGGTTCTAATAGCAAAACTACTCGTGGTCATCCTTGGCTAATGCATTCTTCGTACCAGCAAAAGCCTATAGGAGTTGTTAAAAGTGGTTGTGCCAGGTTTAAAGCAATCCCTGTGGGCTATCTTAAACAAAATGAGAGAAACCCACTTGAAATTCTAAGCTTGTGCCCCCTTCTGGCTTTCACTATTTGTGTTCAGTCCAAAACATCACATTACCTCTTTATTTAGACAACCATGCAATGAGGAGGTGTTAAATACTCAACTGTCTCTGGAGGACAATTGAAAAATATTAGAGTTGAACTGTTCCTCTTTTTCTCTGTTGCTATCTTTAATGATTATTTTATATTAGCTTTAGTTGGCGTATACGGTTAACACTCCAGGTGGAGTGTCCCTGAACTCGACACTTGACCTCAGGTGGTCTTGACCCCTCCCCGGGGTTGGGTCTGGACACCACCAGGTGATGGTTAGCCCACTCCCCCCTTCCTGTCCCATAAAAGCAGGGGGACTTCCTTTCTCTCTCTGGACCACTCCGCAGCTCTCTCGATCGCTCTCTGGACCACACTGCAGACCTCTCTGCACCCCTGTACCTCTCCACACACGTGGTCACCACCATCACAAACTCGGGTTGTATTTATACCTTTTGTATTTGTTATTCTTCCTTCCCTACACCTCTGTAACCTCCCTACCCTTGATACCCTTTTAAGTTATTGTTAAACTTTTCCTTTTTTTTATTTCCAAATCGAGTGAGATTGATTTTATTTGGATGTGTTTACCTTCCCTCTCTACTTCTGAACTCCTTTCTTTGGGGAAGGAGGGAGTGGAGAGGGAAGGGCACTTTAATTGTCATCAGTTCTATCACATTTATTAGAGTCTCTGGGAATTTAAATCAGAACCCGAGACAGTTGGATATTTTGAAAGATTTATAAGAGGAGTCAGAACTTGTCCCGTGTGAAATCAGAAAGGTAAATGTTTATTCATAACTATTTTTATATGGAAAACAATAAAAATCTCAGATGTCTACATCTGTTTTTGGTGTTTTGAAAGTGTTCACCAGTACCGAGTTTTGGGGTTTCTTTAGTGAAAGATTTTATTTCTTGCAATGTAAGATTTCCCATCTACAAGGTTAGCTGTGCTTTTGTCTCCTTCTGCATGTCTCTGAAAGCTGCTGTATTGGATTTTAGACATGAATCTTTATTTCCCGTGTAATGTTTTCAACTGGAGATGGTAGTGTGGTATGGCAACCACTTTTATGCAGCAGGTCTGACCATCTTTAGTGCTTGTAATTCTTTTCTTGGCTGAGCGCATAGCATATGTAACAATCAAGAGAAGCCTTTTGAAACAGTTTAATATAAACAATGCTTTTATTAACAATAAAAAAGGCCTTTCAAGAGAAAAAGCATGCTTAAAAATCTCCATGTTTATTTTTGTAGCTGAACAGACTTGCTTTCAGTTAACCTTAGCAAATTCTATGTCTATCTTTGCTTTCCTTGTCCCTAGATCCCTACTTTGCCTGCAGTGTTGCTTTTTAAACTTCTGCATTCTTCTGATGTCTGTTATGCTTCAGCTGTCACCTATAACCAGTCTTTTCCTTTACATAATTATCTCTTAGCACTCTTAGTACTTGCAGAGAGCTAACATATCCCTAACAGTTTTTCATTTCTATCTTTATACCAGGCCATAAAGAAACAGACAAAAAGTATGTATGTAGTAACCTGTGCAGCAGTGTAGCATCACCTGTTGTGTGAGCAGTTCCTTTTGTAGTTCTTAATTTTTGTTAAATATTTTTAGGTTAAAATTATTTTATTAACTGTCAACTTTGAGCTTTGAGTCCATTCTACATCTTGCAAAATAAATTGAGGCAATGTGTTTCAGCTTCTAAGGTGAGCTGAAGTGCTGTCATGCAGGACCTAGCAAAAAATAAATAGTGTTCTCTGTTGTGTACTGATAACCTATATTAAGTCATAGATTAAATTCTTATTTTACATAAATAAGTAGAATACTGTTTAATTCGATGTAGTCAAGTGGATTAATTCCAGCTGTGCTTCTGTTAAATTCCTCTTCAGCTTACAAGTCTGTAAGTCTGGACCACCTTGGAGTGATGAAAATGGAAAGCTGTTCTCTAAAAGATGTTGTTGAACGTTTTCTGTAATTCTAATATATGAGACAAAACATAGCTACATCATTATTAGCTAATTCTGGCCCTTGCTAACAGTGCCAAATACAGATTCTGAAACTTTATAACTTGCTGCTCTCTTAGCAGCAGTAGGACAGTCCTACATCTTTACCTACACCACTCATGTTGCACTTGGTAGTATGCGCTCTGCTTGAACTCCTTACATATCATGAGGATAAGTCAAAGTAAGATCTCCTTTCCCTTCCACACTGCTCATGGTATCCAGGACCTCCAATTATAAAACAAACGGTTTTAATTATTCTGGCTTCTCTTCATAAGAAGATATTTTTAGACATTGCTAATTGACAAATATTTCAAAGACTGTCATGATACATCAAGTGGAATCTGGGTCTGTAAAGGGTTCTGCTCTGTTAGGGGATTTATTTGCTGCCCTTGCTGGGCATACTGTTTGCAGTCATTCAGCTATCACCGTAGGTAGTGAATTTTTCATTGAACTGAGATACCCTCTATAGATTTTAGTTGTTATTACCAAATTGTGTGAAATGCATACAGTTGAGAATTATAAAGACTTGGGAGTGTGATGTTTTGTTTTTTAGAAAACATCATAATTTGTGCATTGCAAAGCAAAAGATTTTGCAAAAAGATTAATACTCAGGCCTTCCCTTCCTGAAACACAACCAGACCGGGCTTATTTACCATCTTGGTTGTAAATTAATCTTACTAATGAAAAGATACCACTCATCTTTTCAGAGGCATCTATTGTTACATATATCAAAACAAAAAAAAAAATCTTTTTAATGAACAAAGCTTAAAAGTTTTTTTCTTATTCTAATATCGATACTAGATGAGTTTGGTAACACATGTGCAGGCAAAGCAAGATTAAGCGCTTTTTTGCCCTAATTATTTCTATGTTTCAATTGTTTGTTTTCTTTTTTCATCTTCATTACTTGAAGAACAAATTACTAGTTTCCTGGATTTTAATTGCTGTTTACTAAGTGGTAGATACAGGAGGAAGATGACAGAATTGTGCAAAATCATACCTGTAAATTCCGTGAATGTGAAGCATATGTGTTGTTCGCTCTTGCATATAACCAAAAGGACCTTGCAGTGACTAGCTTTAATGTTTAATCACAAGGTGATGTTTTTATTGTAAGACATAATGTAAAAACTAGTTTTATAATACTTAATATTGTGAAACTTTAACAGCTACAGAAGAATTAAATAATCTGATATTTAAAGAATTAGATCTTTTATTTAAAGAGTTAGATAATCTTTGGTTTCAGTTAAATTATTTTCTTTATTATTCCTTTATTTTAATGGTTCAAATATCTTGATATTATGATCTATTACTCTGTTTCCTGTGAAAGGTGCCTTGATAAAACCAAAGTACCTGAACATTTTAATAAAGTAATTGGTGAAAGGAAGGTGAAAAAAAAGGGAAGTCACAGAGGAGGTTCTAACATCTCCTACAGTTTGTAGTAGTTAGTATAGCTTCAAGTCCTGCAGTTGTAAGTGCATATGCACTTGCACTGAGTGTATTTCATGGTAATGAATTAGGGATGAGATCTTTGATCTAGGAACTTTGTGAGTTTGGTACATTATTATTATTAGTGGTTGTTTGAAATACTGAAATACTCTTTGGCTTACATAGCTCAAATAGGACATACAAGTGCTTAAAAAGTGTTTGTAAGGCTGCTTCACAGAATCACAGATCAATAGGGGTTGGAAGGGACTCAAAAAGATCGTCTGGTCCAACCCCCTTGCCAGGGCAGGATCACCTGGAGTAGGTCACACACAAATGCATCCAGGCAGGTTTTGAATTTCCAGAGAAGGAGACTTCACAACTTCTCTAGGGAGCCTGTTAGAGTGCTCTGACACCCTCCCAGTGAAAAAACTTTTCCTTATGTTCACATTAACTAACCTGAGTTGTTAGGAAGTACTGCAATCTCAATATGCAATTGACATTTGTCAGGTGCTTGCAGCTGCTTCTTTCAATGGATTATATTTCAGTTTTCTGTTGTTTTTCTTTTGTTCTTTGATGCCACTGGCTAATCAAAAGTGCTGCAAGAGTTGGAAGCTTTATTTGGGAAGATGATGTTTAATGGTTCTGTGATTGTGGTTAATCATAGAACCATAGAATTGTTTAGGTTGAAAAAGACTTTTAAGATCATAGAGCCCAACTGTTAACCTAGTACTGCCAAATCCATCACTAAACCGTGTCACTAAGTGCCATATCTACACATCGTTTAAATACCTCCAGGAGTGATGTCTCAACCACTTCTCTGGACAACCTCTTCCAGTGCTGGAAACCTCTTTTAGTAAAGAAATTATTTTCCTAATACGCAATCTAAATCTCCACTGGTACAACTTGAGGCTGTTTTAAGAGAGTGGTAAGATATCTCCTGATCCTTCTTTCCTCCAGGCTAAACAACCCCAGTTCCTTCAGCCACCTCTTGTAAGACTTGTGCTTTTAGGTCCTCATTGGCTCTGTTGCTCTTCTTTGGACACCCTCCAGCACCTGAATATATTTCTGGCAGTGGGATCCCAAACTGAACACAGTATTTGAGGTGTAGCCCCACCAGTGCTGAGTATGGGGCCACAATCATGTTTCTAATGTTTCTGGCCACACTATTTCTGATGCAACGAGGATACTTTCATAGCCATTTGGGCACAGTACTGGCTCATATTCAGCAAATGGTTTTGCACTTCTTCAGTATACTGTTACTCTCTGTGGTATCTCAACAGTGTAGGAAGTCTCTTTATTGGTTTGGTAGTATACAGTTGCTTCCATAGTTTATAAGCAGCTCACTTGGTGTATTATGTCTGAATAAAACAGTAGCCATTTCTACAACATCAGTCCCTGTTCGATTTGCACTGTGCTGCATCTATAGAATTTGGAGGGGGGGAGGGGAAGGGAGGGTTTTTTTGTTTGTGTTTTTTGTTTGTTTGTTTGTTTCCCAGAGGACTTGCTCGTAGTTGTATTTACTTCAGGAAAGTTGGTACAATATGATGTTACAGTCACAACTCTATGCAAAGCAGAGAAAAAGTTTTTAAAAGGCTTTAAAGCAAACTGTCAGAAATACCACTTGGTGAGAAAAAGATGTTAGGAAAATGTGATGGTGTTAGGCTGACTCAAACAGTGTAGTTTCAAGGATAGCAAGTATCTGTTATGGAAGTATGAGCAGAGGCTGACTGTCCAAGATGTCTCTCCAGACCTCTTCTAATGCCTTGAAGCTTTTTTATTTGTAAGAAATGGCTTAGGACTCATCCCCATGACAGAAATTTCATTTTTGCACGTTGAACTGCGGAGGCTTCAAGTAGTTGTGGCAGCTATTGTGAGACTCATACAAGGATTCAGCTTTCAGATTAGTCCCTGGCACTCAAACTGAAAACGATCTTAAGAAATGTACCGCTCATAACTAGTTGGTTAGCATTGTCTCTTGTATTTTTCTCCTGAATATTTGGGGTCCACTAGTGTAGTGTTTTTAAACGTTTGTTTTAAAATGTGGATCAGTTGCTTCTGTAGTAAATGTGCTTGGAAAAAAATATGCAAAGGAAGTATATTGTTGCTGGAGGAGGGGAGAGGGAACACTTTTTTCCCTGAAATACTGCTGTCTTTTCCAAAACTCTCTAGGGAGGTTCTATTCCCTTTCTACGCTAGTGAGACCACACCAGTTTTGTACTTCTGAGTTCAAGAGAGACAGGGATCTAGTGGAGGCAGTGCAGTGGAAAGCTACAAGGATGACTGGCAAAATTGAACGTTTCTCTTATGAAGAAAGACTGAGACACCTGGGGCTGTTTAGTCTGAAGAAGAGAAGGCTGAGAACAGGGGATCTTATCAATATAGATAAATAACTGAGGAATGGGTGCCAAGATGAAGGTGTCAGTCTCTTTTCAGTGGTGCCCAATGACAGAACAAGGAACAACAGGTACACTAGAACACTGGAGGTTCCACCTCAACACAAAGAGACACTTCTTTATAGTGAGGGTAACAGAGCACTGGAATGGGCTGCCTTAGAGAAGTTATGGAGTGTCCTTCTCTGAAGACTTTCAAAACATTCCTGAATGCATTCCTGTGGGGACTGCCTTAAGTAATCCTGCTCTGGTGCTGGACTTGGACTTGATGATCTAGAGGTCCATTCTAACCCCTCATATTCTGAGATGAAAGCACACATGGAATGATTCTAGAAAGAGTTAGAAATACCTAATACCAAACAAGAGAAAATTTGTGTTGTTTCCTCTAAGCATATGATTTCAAACACTTTGCAGAAGTGAGTTTGACGAAGAAATTTGTATTGTACTTGTCCTATAGAAGCAAGCTGAGAGCTCTCCGCTTAACAGAAAAAAAATCTACAAAAGAACATTAAGATTTTTAAGATATTGAAAGAATTAAGTCTCTGTGGCAGCATCCATCAAAATTAAAGTTATTGCATTTATGTGGTAAGCCTTCTAAAATTGTACAGCAAAATCCATGAGGATTGCATCTTGCAAAGTAGTATGTATTATCTGATTTCATACTTGCACCATATTGATTGTACTCATGTAGAGTAGCTAGCTTTGACAGTAGGCCATTATCACAAAGAATGTCTATTCACAAGAAAGCATGTCTTATGCAGAAGTCCATGTTAAATGACGGGGACTGGAGGCTGCTACTATTATAATCAAATGGATTTTAACAAACATTCCCTAGAAATGCAAGCCACTGAGTGCAACTCACAGCTAGACTGCTTGTACAAAAAAGGAAAAAAGAAAAGGAATTAATCACATCTGTGTGATACCACATGAAAAGTGGAGACTGGTTAGACACAGAATCATTTCTGTCATTACCTGATCAATAGTAATCAAGGCCTAAGAGTTTCTACTGCTTTTTGAAACTCATGGTGTCTGTATCAGGAAACAGGTCTCTGACATAAAAGAAAAGCTTAAAGATGCGCAACATTGCCCAAACACAGACATACTCCAGTGACAAGAATTCTCAATTTCAAAATTAAGAAATGTGATCCAGGTCACTAAACCAATGTTTTGCCTGAGAGTCTCAGACACCATGCAAGTCCATGACCATAACTAAAGTAACAGAATTTTTTTCTCAGTGCCCTCTCTGAAACTCATGAATACCTTGTAGCACATGGAAAGTGATTGTGTGTAGTTCTTTAAGTACGGTATACCAAATGGCAAAAACAGCTTTTAAGGACAAAACTGCATGCTGTGAGCTGTTTATAGCACCTGACAGCATCTTGCTGCTATATCAGATATTCCTCATCCATCATATTTCCTACAGTTTCTTCTCATATGTTGGTTGACAGTACAAAATGGTCCGTCTTTAAACATAAGAGACCCACTTCTTATTGTGAGTAATGCTTTAGCTCAGACTTCTAGCAAAAACATGCATATCACATTAGTGCTCTCACCAACCTTCTCTAGCCTTAGATATTTTTTTTTTAATATAGTTGATGCAATGTCACTTCAGTACTTTGCTGCTGAGATTCTTAGTTGTAAAAAAGGTGTAGATAGGCTAGGAAAATCTTAATCACTATCAGAAGTTATGTTCTGTTTCTCTTTGTAGTGCTTGGCTTGTATTAATAATTTGCACCTTTAAGAATGTACATATTAGCAGTTTACAGTGAATATATGTGATTGCCAAAGGAATTGTGAAAGAAACCTATTTTTTAATGGCATATCAGGAAAGCTTTTGCGATTTAAAAACTGATGGCATCATCAACAAAGTATCCTCCAGCAAACAATAAAGCAGAGAGAATTGTGTTCATCATGTCTTTGAAAGAACTGATTCGTGGTATGTTGTAGGATTTGGAGGTAAAGGAGAAGGTATCATAGTAAACAGGTCAAATACAATCAAATGGTAAGAAATAAAATGTGGTCATGAACAAGGAGCACAGTTCTTCATCTCTCAAAGTAAAAGCTGCGTAATTAAATGCAGTTATTTTTCTTACAAGAGATGGGTTATGACTAAATTTCTGATCATTATGAAGAATGCAAAATCACAGTAATTAGACTCATGTTCTTAATATTACTGTCTGTTTGTTGTTCTCTGGTCATATTAGTGTTCTAACATGCATAACCATGCCTCACTAAGTTTTATTTTCTATCGTAAGTCTACCCTATGCATTAGCTCTCCAAGACTTGGAGACATTAATCCTGTGGCCTAATTAAACTTATCTTCACGGCTAATCCAGACAGGTAAGTAATAATAATGTTTTCATATAAAAAACAAACTATTCCCTGAGTTGTAATGCAGAAGGGGTATAGGTGACAGTTTTACAGGCAGCTCCTGCTGCCAGATCAACTGGGGCAGCGATGGGTACCTGCCTCAGGGGAAGTGCTTTGTCCATGAAATGAGATCAGGGCTCCTGCACTTTGGATTTTAGAAATGGGAATAAAAGGCAACTGAGTTGTCAACTATTTGACTATAAATATTAGAAGTCTTTTAGTTCTTGGCAAGTTATTTTTATGCTTGCACAGTAGTGTATTTGATTACGTATCCTGCTAGGAGCTAAATAATTCCTTTCTGTGAGGATCTGCTGTGCAGGCAGTTCACCTCTGACTCCAGCTGGTCGTTCTGTAAATCTGAAATATCATCCCGTGCTGGGATGCCTGCAAGATACCTGGCTTTCCTCTACCAGTGATGCTGATTAGTTAGTCAGACTGGCTGCACTGTTATCTTCATTGTCCTCTTGTTGCCCTTTTGTTTTATCCATAAACTGCAGAGCATTGTATTACATTGTACTTTGTGTGGTGATGATTCTGATGCTTCCTGGTGCCTCTGGAGCTGAGTCTACCTATAGATTCCATGTTGTCCTGAATACAGTTTACTTCCATTCTGTGTCTTGAGAACATGTTGAAGGGGAAAACTGGGACAGGGCTGATACTCACAAAATTGTAACCTCAACTTGACTTACCATAGCCTTTACATCTACTGCATTCTTTCGGAGCCCTCCAATCTCACTCTTATCTACTGAGAGACAGAGGACCATGTACCGTGGTACATATTCTTTCTTCGCAATGTCACATCACTTCCATTATTTGGTATGAGGCTATGAGCAGTAGGAAAACAAGGTAAACAAAACTGCTGTAGCTGTGGGTTTAGAATTACATGCTATATAAGATGTACCTTTCTCTGTGTGCAGTAGTTCTCTGAATCTTCCTCATGGACAGGTAATGCAAATATTTATCTTTTTTCTGCTTTTCCTAAATTCCTGAGTTTCAGAAAAATAAAAAGGTGGAGAAGCAAGAAACTTGTAAGTTAGTTTAGTTTCTCTTCAACAGCATATGCTACTACATTAACTTTTTTTTTTCCTAGTCATAAAAATAACTTTTGCTGGTGGTGTTGATCTCTCAAAGATTGGAGGAGAGCTGTTTTTGGATTCATAGGCTTTTTTTCTCCTTTCAAGATTTATTTTATTGTTTTATTGTGTACAATTTTCTCTGTGTGTCTTCCTCGATGTATTTTAGTCTCCTAAAGTAAATGGTTGCCATTTTGTCTTCTTTCTAAGTGGTTTCAAAGCATTTTCTTCTGAGAAGGGATTCACTGACGTGCTCACTTTCCATTGTCAGTGTATGACAGTACTCTCAGTGGCTCCAAAACTGAAATGAGAAACTGGCAAGTAGTGCTCTGTTGGGATGGAGTTGTTAGACTTTGGATGCTGGATGATTAACAAGGTTTAGATCTAGAAACGAATATTATCATAACCTGATCTTTCTGATATGCCTGTGGTTTTTAGAGATCATACTCTCAGCAGCACCAGGGCATCCAGAATGTATTTCCTCTCCTTCTGCGGTGAAAATGTCAATAGTTTCAGATTAAAGAATCTGCTGTGTAACCAGGACACTACAAAGACAGCAGAACTTACCTGGAGAGTTAATCTCTGGTTGCTGGTGTGTCCTCATTATCATCCTGAGCAATCATTGATTTTTTCTAACAGAGCCTGAGAGAGAATAATGCTGCTATGATTCCTAGTAGCTGTATAAATAATAGAGTGGTGTATAATACTTTGTGACTGCACAACTTTGTATGCTCTTGTTTAAAATTTGTGTGCAGCTGGCATTTTTCCTACATATTTAATTAATTTGAGTCTATTGATTTCTTCAAGTAAAAGAGATCTTTTTTCTTTGAAACTCAGGACAGGAACAATGTTTATCTTATCTTGCAAAACCTACGTTGCATAGATTTTTGATATGCGGCTTTTCTGACTTTGGTGATGCTGTGGTTGCCAGAAGGGTTCTAAAGCTGGTCTCTTGTTACTTTCTCCCTTTTTCAAAACTACAGTGAGATAGACTGGAGAATAATGGCTGCCATAATTACTGAAATTGTTTACACAGCTATCCTATTTGTCAAATTTCATTCTGCTTTAAAGCAGGTGTTTATAGATCCAATTCACTGAGCATCAATAAAGAATAAGGACAATTAAAAACTGAATTTCAATGCAAATGTGGCCTTTTCTGTATTCTGCATGAGTGCACATTTATCAGGCTCGTAAACCCTGCCGTTGACATTGCGCCATTGAAATAACCAAGGAACAGCCATACTGTTATTGTTTTGTGAGACTTTGATGTCAAGATTCATTTCCCTCTAGAAAAGTATTGCAAAAGGTCAGTATCCTGTTGTAGAAGTCTGCACAGAAACAGCTGGGCAACATATTTGCCTAAATTTGCAGAGTCAACAACAGTGATGAGCCTGATCCCTTCAGAGTGACTTACTTGCAAAGCATTTAACACAAAACATATCTTGTTCTTCATTCATATATTCCATTACTATTGACAATTTCTGATTATAGAAAATGGTTGAGTTTGGAAGGGTGAGCTAGACTAGGTTACCCAGGACTATGTCCAGTCAGGTTTTGAGCATCTCCACAGATGGATACAGTGCAACCTCTCTGGGCAGTCTGTTCCAGTGTTCAGCAAAATTCAAAGTAAAAAAAGTGGGATTTTGTGTTCAGGTTGAATTTCATGTGTTTGCATGTGTGGTGTTAATCTGGTTCTTTACCTTGCAATAATGCTATGTATAGGAGATGATGTGACACAGTCCTTCAGGACAGATCTTTCCGTGCTTAGAAATCTGACAAAGTTTAAGCAAATATTGCTGCTTCTGATTTTCTTCTTTAACACATACATTACTTTTTAATTAACAAAACCTGTACCAACAACTTAGGCAAGACTATGCTTTTAATGAAGATTTTGTTTGCAGTCTAACAAATTGGTGGATGAACTTCACTGACAAAGAGTTTTTCAATTTCACATTCAAAGATTCAGCAACAGGGAAATGTAGACATTTAGATTTTAAGCCCCACTAATTGAACTTATGTTTAAAATCTGAATATTTATTTTTGTACAATAGATGCCCTGAAATGAGATCTCTGAAAGAGAGATGATGAGTTGTGAGATTTGTTGCATCTCAGAAAAAATAAGTCATATTTTCAAAATGAGAAGTATTTTACATTATCTGGAATCTAAAATTGTAAATTATGTTTAATGCATTGATGAATTATATACATAGCAAAAAGCAGACAATATCAGTCTTCTTGAGACTACCAGCAAGCAATTCATTAATACATAGGCAGAGTAGAGGTTAGAATGAGTGTCACTGGCTGTGATTCCACTGACTGGCCGTGCAATCTCTGAGAAAGCCTGCAGCTCTAGGTCAGAAACAGAAGCTCTGTGAGTGAAGGACAGAAGTGATAAGAAATTGATGGCGCTTTCACGTTTCCAAAGTAGGGATTTATTTTTTTAAAAAGTTTGTTCCTTAAAGGCAGTCATTAAAATGATCTCACTCTTTATCCTTATCTTCTGTCCGTTATCAAGTAGGAGCTTGTAGTGACTGTCCATATTTTGTTATTGGGGTTATTTCACTAGCATCAAAGCTCCCTTACAATTCAGTAGTTGATATAGTTGATATCCTAGCAATAATTTCAGGGATTTTTACAGCCAAGAGCTTAGAACTCCTTTTTAGCCAGCAACCCAATTCAGAATGGAATTATGTAGTATTCCATACTTGGAACTAAACCTGCCCTTTACATGCAATATTGGATTTGAATTTTGAAATTGTTACTAAACTTCATGGTTACCAAAACCAAACACAACAACAACAAAAAAAAACCCAAACACCAAAAAAACAAACCAAGAAAAGTTTGACATCAAAAGTCCTTTATTATATCAAGGGATCAATTTATATTGTGGGTTTTTTTGTACAGTTAAGTATAAGTATGTTTCAGTTAGATGAACATGAGATTGACATACATAGATAGACATATGTCATCCATCTAGGACTGAAAACATAAAAACATATTAGCTTCATTCCAGTAATGATACTGCTTGATAGATTGCCATAGTGGATGTCATCGTCATCTTATTTTTGCAGAAAGTTGTGAACTGCTGTCATCTGAAGCGACATGTCCACAGTGACCCATTTGCCAGCAAGATCTGGGTCCTAAGTAGTAAGGCCAGAGCTGTACACATATTTATTGCATGTGAACTACATTGCTGGTTTTTTGGAAGGGCAAAGTGTGTTCAAGACTCTGAATGTTTTCATCATGCACAGTTTTTTATTGCTGGTGTTTCTCTACAGTGATGCTCTTGTCAAATTCATAAGTACTTAAGAGGAGTTTTCCCTAGAGCTTGGAATAGAGTATTTATGGACACACCAAAGCTGGAGAAGGAAAGCACTCTGCCCCCTAAATTTTTCCTGTTAAAATAAAACTGTAGTTTTCAGTTGTATCATAAAGAGTTTTTTCCTAAAGGACAAAGTGTATGAGAATGTGTTTGCATTTAGGCATTAAATATAGTCATGGATCTATTTATTTTTCTGTAAGGGAAAAAAATACTTTAAATAATTTCCCTACTATTTGAGAAGGCTTGTACAGTTTCTACCCACATTTAGCAGTTGCTTCATTTATAATAGTAGTTTCTTAGATCGGCTTCTTATTTGGCTCTTCTTTTGCTTTGTAAACCCTTTGGATCTATAGAAACAACTATAAAATCCTACAGCTTAGTAAATGCAGAGGATAAAAGATCGTTTGATCTCAGAAGATGAAATGCATTTCTGAGTCCAGAATCTTCTTATATATTTGAAACATTAAAACTTCACCCTATTACAACAGGAAATAAAATTTAATCCATCGGAAGAAAAATGTAAGTGTTTATTATATGATTTATTGGAGCAGCAGATTTTTTCAATGGACTGAAATCCAAAGATGTAATTATCAAACTCTTAGTATTCTTGATTATCACTTGTGGAGCCGATTTGAGTGGGTTTGTCGTTGTGAATAATTACTTCACCTGCATAAATAATGGAAACAGAACAGGGCCCTCAAGCACTGGTCAGATTTTACTCCTTACGCTTCCCAACTCCTCCAAAACAAACCTCATACTGTAAGGAGGCACGAGTAAAACAATGGAGAAAGATTTTTTTTTTCTTCAGTAGAGATACAGAAGACACAGGTATTTGAAGGTCAAAAAACAGTGTGAGAAAATCCATGCAGATAATTTCAGTTAGCTTTAGTGGAGATTGATAGCTCAGGCAATGCAATGAGGGCTGGGTTTGCTGCTTGGTAATGATGAAATGTTCATTATCAGCGGGTTAGAATACTTTATAAACACAGCTGAGGACATGTAAATTCTTTGTGTTGGCTTCCTGCTGTTCTGTGTCCTGTTTTCCTGGGGTTTTTTTCAGCCGCACTTTTTGTGTGTCTTTTTCTATGCAGCAATCATATGAAAACAGAATTCCTCTTGTACATTTGAAGAATTAAAACAGAATGTGATGTCATCTAATTAATGAAAGCAAAAGTGAGAACAAACCATATGGACAGGTTGATACATGCTATGTCTAAAAATAAGTTTGGCCGACATTCAATGTCAGGGTAATACACATTTCAAGAATGTTCATAAAAGTAACTTTAGCTGCCTCTCAACTTTGTATCCGAGGGAAAGAACTGACAATGTAGATTTTTAAGGGATTGTATTGCACTCCTTTGAGAGTTAGTATGTCAAATTCTTTTAATCCTTAAGCTGTAGTCTTAAAATAACCAGACAGGCTGCAGTTCTGAGTGAAACCAGGGAAGCATTGTCAGCATTGTAAACTTAATAAGGTGGGTGATGTGGATCAATTTGTGCTGTCCTTTGCTTTCTGCTTCTATTAGAATTCTGGAAGATCATTAGCCACCCCTGGGATGTGTTTGATTAATAGGCATGGTTCAACAAAAGAAGTGAGGTCAAAGCGTGATCTGAAATTACGAAAAATGTGTATTCCAAAGGGAATTTCCACTTTGCAAATTACAAATGAGGAAAAGTGCTGTCTTTGTTTTGATTCCAATTAAGTTATTGGTGGTTTATCATTGTGATAACCTGTAAGAGCTTTGTTTTGCCATAAAGTTTTACGCTGTACTACACTGTTTAAAATCAGTGTGCTAAAGTATACACTACTAATAAGCATATTGAGGAAAAACAAAGATATTTTTAAGAAATGAGTGTGTTTAAAAACACCATGGAGATTCTTTAACTTGGGATAAGGCAGGGAAGTGCCTATCTTTATGATATCCTTTTTTTCTTCTGAAGATGATGTAGACTTTAATTTGCATTTGCCTAGTTTCATAGGCAAGACAGTTCAATCAATTCTCATTTTGTTATCTGTGTCTACATATTTACGTGTGCCAGAGATGGAGCTGTTGAATGGTTGTTATGGCAGTGTGGAAAGTGAAAATGAAAATGTGTTTTAACCATTAATAATTGTCTTACATTCCTCCTCAGTCCTTGCTCTTCCAAACTTTATCAAGCAATCTTTTATTGCAAACGGTGATGAAAAGCAGAAATTACATAGATGCATGAATAACACTATGGTCTGCTTATCAATGGCTCTGGTTTTATTCTGTTGCTCTTATTTTCTTCTTTTGGTCCATTGTCTTGTGCACATTAAGCATGTTTTGTAGCCAAAAGATGCTGTTTCTGTTTATTTAGTTCCCCATGAAATGAAAGCAACGATTTTGTCTTTATGTCTGTGCTATTCACTATTATTTTTATCTGGAATGTCTATGTCTTATAAACTCTGACTTCTCTGATGGTGTCACTGAGTCCCTGGAGATAGAATTTGATTTGATTTCCTAGTTACCGCATGCATTTGGCTTCTAAGTAACTGCTGTCTTAACAATTGCTGCTAACACAGGTAGCAATTTGCACTAGCTGGGTCTTAATCTGGAATGTTGCTATCATTCCTCTAATTAAAAACATGTGACTTTTTTTTTGTTGTTGTTTATTAGCCTCTACAGGCATCAATTTGTCTTGATGAAGTAGGTGGCTTTGCCTCTTTTACATGATTTTTTTTTTCCAAAACTTTGGTGATTATATTGAATAAATTCAGAATAAATATTACTCAGTCAGCACATGCTTGCTCCTAACTTATAATTTGGACCGGTTTCTATTCTAAGAACTTCATACCGAGATATCTTTCTGCAACTGTGTTGGTTGTCCTCTAGAGGAATGAGTCTGTTTTGCACTAAATACAAACGAGATACAATGTAATCACATATGTTTACCACAACTGTTTCCTTTATTGACACACTTCACCAAAAAAATCTATTTTCAACTCCATCTGCTCTTTCTGACACAAACCCAACAATATAGTTGCTCTTAAATGTGGTCACAACAATAAAGAAAGATGTACCAGAACTATTTAAAGTCTAGCATAGGGGTTCTACTCAGTTGATGCCAGTTTTCTCATTGTCGTTCAGATATTGCAATCATATGTTCTATTTTAAAACTCTGGTCTGTTCAACAGTGAGTCATTGTACAGTCAGACCTAAAAACCAGAAACTAAATTCTGAGTGCAACCAAAAGAAAAAAAAAACAATCGCCATAAGGTCTTAATCTAATGCATGTGGGAAGGTCTTTTGCTTTTCAGCCCAGAGCTGGATTACTGGATTACATTTTACATAGTATCTAACTTGTTACAAACTTAAGCAACCAGCACTTTTCAATTTTGTTTTGGGGTTTTTTGTCTTTATGCATGGAGAATCACAAGGAACAAAATCATAGGATCATAGGATGTTAGGTGTTGGAAGGGACGCAAAGAGATCATCGAGTCCAACACTCCTGACAGAGCAGGGCAATACCATCTAACACAGATCACAGAGGAACACATCCAGACAGGCCTGGAAAGTTTCCAGAAAAGGAGACTCCATGACCTCCCTGGGGGCCCTGTTCCAGTCCTCTGTGACCCTTACAGTAAAGAAGTTCCCCCTTGTGTTGAGACAGAACCTCTTTTGCTGCAACTTACACCCGTTGCCTCCTTGTTCAGTAGTGCCCTCACACCTTCCTTGTTCTTCCTTTTTCTGATGATGTATTTGAAGAAGCCCTTCTTGTTCTGTTTTACTTCCTTTGCCAGCTTCCATTCCAAGAGGGTTTTGGCCTTCCTTGTTGATTTCTTACAAGCCCTGACTACTTCTCTGTAGTTCTCCCAAGTGACCAATCCCTTCTTCCATGAACTGCAAGATTCCTTCTTCCTTGAGATTTCCTTCAGGAGCTTCGTATTCAACCATGCAGGTCTCCTAGCATGTCTACCTGATTTTTTATTCAGGGGAACACACCTAGCTTGGGCTTGGAGGAAGTGATCTTTAAAAATTAGCCAACTTTCTTGGGCTCCTTATCGTGGTGAAGGAAAATCTATTTATTACCAAAAGAGCTGTTTTCCAGTTGCCATCTCTGTGAAAATAGCATTTAAATTTAGTTCCAAGGAAATAAATGTTAAAGGGCAAAAAGTTCCATACTAGCTTTTTAAGAAGAAAACTATTTTTTTGGTAACAGTGGTTTTCAGACTTTTGCTGCAGCAGATGTAGTGGGTCCAGATATTGCCTCAGCTCATGTTACAGGTTCTATGATTCTTCACATCTGACCGTTGACTTTATTGCATTAAAAAAAAAACCGCTTTCATATCATCAGCAAACTAACATCGCCCTGCATTGTCTGGGTGATTTTTTTAGTGTATTGAATGGTGTATGTCCTAGTACTTAGTGGCAAAACTTCATTGGCAAATTCCTGTAAGAACTAACCATCTAATTTTACCCTGTACACCATGTATTTCAATCATAGTATCATCAGGGTTGGAAGAGACCTCACAGATCATCAAGTCCAATCACTATATGTTTATACCTGGCAGGTCTTTCATCTTATGCGATGGCTTATTCAATTCTTTAAGAACCTTGCAGAAATCCAGCTGAACTCTGTCAGCTAGGCCACCTTTATCTCTGTGCAAAGAAGTTTGAGATTTGGGCAAGGCAGGGTTTTTTGCAGGAGCCATGCTAACATTTTCTGTATTTATTCAGGTAAGTTGCTCTTTGGTTACACCTCCTCACCATTTGTTACTGAAGCCTGTAATTCCCAAGGTGTTCTTTGAAACCTTCTCTGAAGCCTGACACCTGAGCAGGGAGTTTGAAGATGGGCAGAATTCAAAAGCGTTTCTGTTCCACTTAACAGAAAAAGGAAACATCTCTTGTAGCTTTTATAAGCAGAGCTAATAGTGTTGTGGCTGTGCTTGTTTGAAGGCGTCAGGCAAGGAAAGGTCTTTTCAGTTAAAAAAATTAATAAATCCTTGAGTTAAGTAAATCCTTTTATGGTTACAAATGTGTAACCATTGATAACTTTTACTGTAGATTCTACCTGTAATTACATACACATACATCATACGCATGGAGTATACATTTATATTATTTTGTATTATATGTAGCCAGACCTATAGAAAAAGATGTATTTGTGGTTCTGTATTGTCTTGGTTTGAGCAGACACAAGCTTTTACCTGCTAGGTTGACAATGAGCTGGCAATGTGCTCTTGTGGCCAGGAGGGCCAATGCCCTTTAGGGGTTATATTAAAATGGGTGCAATTAGTATGTTAAGAGAGCTTCTCCTGTCTCTCTACTCTGCCCTGGTAAGGCCGCATCTGGAGTACTGTGTCCAGTTCTGGGCCCCGCATAGAACTGCTTGAGAGATTCCAGTGCAGAGCCACAAAGATGGCTAAGGGAATGGAGCATCTTTATTACAAGGAGAGACTGAGGGAGCTGGGGCTCTTTAGCTTGGAGAAGAGGAGACTGAGAGGTGACCTCATCGATGTTTATAAATGTTTAAAAGGCAAGTGTCAAGAGGGTGGCGCCAGGCTTTTCTTGATGGTGCCTGATGACAGAACAAGAGCTGATGGATGGAAGCTGAGGCATAGAAAGTTCCAAGTAAACATGAGAAAAAGGTTTTTTTCACTGTGAGGGTGACAGAATACTGGAACAAGCTGCCCAGGGGGGTTGTGGAGACCTCCTCTCTGGAGGTATTCAAAACCCGCCTGGATGTATTTCCGTGTGATCTAGGACATCCTGCTCTGGCAGGGGGAGTGGAATAGATGATCTTTTGAGGTCCCATCCAGCCACTATTGTTTTGTGATTCTGTGATTCTCCACCAAGGGCAATATCAAAGGAGTCTGGAACTGTCCGTCTGCTATTCTATTTCCTGTGAAAAAAGATAATAAGACCTTATTGCTGTCTACAACTACCTGAGGGGTGGTTGTGGCCAGGGGGAGGTTGCTCTCTTCTCTCAGGTGGCCAGCGCCAGAACGAGAGGACACAGCCTCAGGCTGCGCCAGAGGAGGTTTAGGCTCGAGGTGAGGAGAAAGTTCTTCACTGAGAGAGTCATTGGCCACTGGAATGGGCTGCCCAGGGAGGTGGTGGAGTCGCCGTCCCTGGAGCTGTTCAAGGCAGGATTGGACGTGGCACTTGGTGCCATGGTCTAGCCTTGAGCTCTGTGGTGAAGGGTTGGACTTGATGATCTGTGAGGTCTCTTCCAACCCTGATGATACTATGATACTATGATTATTGGATTAATATAACTAATGAAACAGAGTAAAAGGATTCATAACAAGGAGGATAAGAAGATGTATTTTCATTAGAGCTTGTAATAACTGGCTAAAAGATTTAAAAATATAGTGCCAGGTTGATGGGAAAAGAGAGAAGCAGCCGGTTATCCATGCTGGCTGTTTGAGAAGTTGTAACCTCTCAGACTTACTTTACAAATAGACTGTGTTGTGTTGCTTCATGTGATTTAAAATGTAAACAATTAGATCCATAACATTAAAATCAATCAACATCAGACATATTTATTTCACTTTTTATTATCTATTGATTGACTTTGAAGAAAATCTCCACAGGCTTTCATTGCCAAGTAAGCTGAAGATGTAGAGGATCATACATTTGACAGCTCTGAACAAATCTGTTATCTGCCATGACAAAAAAAAAAGTAAAATAAGAATACTTAACCACTTAAATAGCAGATGCTTTGAAGTTATACAGAAGAAATAGTCTTAAGCTCTACAACACTTTCTTTTAGTGCACAACTATTGCTAGTATGATTAAAAGAGGAATTATTGCTGACCACTCCATGCTGATATGTGAGATTTGGTCACTGCCATTAAAATAACTTGCACAGCAGAAAATTTAGTTGGAAGTTAGAAAACTGCCAGGCAGCTCTTTCAGCCCAGGAACCAGCAGCTTCCTCCACTGTTCTCCCTGAAGTCAACCACCAGCTACCTTTAAACTTCTTGTTTAGTCTGGGCTGTCCATCATAAAGCACTTTGTTCCTAAATTGACTCGACTAGATTTACATGGAAAAGTGTTTCCAGGTGTTTCCAGGGATAGGTGCTTTCTTTAATAGCATATTAAAGAAATTCAGCTAATGCTTTGCATGTTTCTCTTTTGAACCTGTGTATAAAGGCATTCTTTCCTAGGTATTAGCCTAAAAATTTAAGACTTGTATGCACATGGATTCAAGTACTTCTTTTATGTAGAAAGTCATGGTACTTCATGAACATTACATGCATTCAACTTGTAATTTAAACTGATAATGGAGATGCTATAATTTCAAATGTATATAGTAATTGATATTTTTTGAGGTGCTTGAACATGTCCAGAGAAGGGCAATGAAGCTGGTGAAAGGCCTGGAACACAAACCCTATGAGGAGAGGCTGAGGGAGCTGGGGTTGTTTAGCCTGGAGAAGAGGAGGCTCAGGGGGGACCTCATTGCTGTCTACAACTACCTGAAGGGAGGTTGTAGCCAGGTGGGGGTTGGTCTCTGCTCCCAGACAACCAGCAATAGAACAAAGGGACACAGTCTCAAATTGTGCTGGGGAAACTACAGGCTGGATGTTAGGAGGAAGTTCTTGACAGAGAGAGTGATTTGCCATTGGAATGGGCTGCCCAGGGAGGTGGTGGAGTCACCGTCCCTGGGGGTGTTCAGGAAAAGACTGGATGAGGCACTTAGTGCCATGGTCTAGTTGACTGGCTAGGGCTGGGTGCTAGGTTGGGCTGGATGATCTTGGAGGTCTCTTCTAACCTGGTTGATTCTATGATTTTGTATAATAATGATTTCTTATACTTGAAGTGGATTGAATTTTTATTAGTATATTTTTTAGAATGAAATAATGTTATGCTTCTGCTGTATACAGTGACACGACCGAGTATTGACAAAAGAATCTGACTTGCCAGTTCTACTTGAAGTTTTCAATAACTCTGTGCTCAGATTCTTAGAGGTCTTTAAGAGAAAATGCAATACAGTTTGCAAACTGATTACTGAGGTTTATCATTTCTTGTGAAATAAACCATGACTAATATTTAGAGACTTTTGTTCCACAGATTTCTTTCACAGAAATAATGGGTGTGTTTCTGTCAGAGTGTAGCCAGCCACCTGGCTGGAAACTTGCACGGCCTGTTTCTGTTCTAAAATCTTCTTCATTGCCATATATGAAGGGCTCAGCGCTTCCTGTCAGAAAGAAATTTTGTAGAAACACTGTAGGGGCACAAGGGAATATGTATTTCCTTACCTAGTGGAAAATAGGCCCTACATAATGGAATATCTGTTGCCTGATGCCTGGCTGATATTTAATAAACCTGTGATATTTGAGATAATCAGGTACATTTCTCATTTTCATTTATAGGCTAAGGTTTCATGCATTAATTTGTCCACAGTTTGAGATGTTTTCATTGAGCTGGTTATTGTTTTGTCGTGTTGCAGTATTTTTAGAGGTCTAATCCTTGGTTGTTGATCTCTAATAATAATGAGTTCTACATTTTAATATCATCATCATCTTTACTGGTAGTACAATAATTACCATTTTTTTTCTTGTCTGAGGTCATGCCTAGTAAGTAGATAATGATAAACAAATGCTGGGATTGCTGAGTAAAATTTCTCAGTGTAATCATATTAAAAGCTAATCAGATCTATGTTTTTATGCAATGCAATATCCACAACAGCTCTGAGCAAATGCAATCTACTACTGTCTTTGTGCCCTTACCATGCTGATTCACTATCTCAATTAGAGAGTGTTGTCATTGTTTTATAAAAGTGGAAAACTCTTCAAGAAAACATCCTTACTTTTAAAAATAGCAGCAACAACAAAAAACCACCTCCAACTCTTTTTGTTTGTTTTACCCAGTTGAATATATTGTGACTAAATTCTGTACAGGAGACAGTATATATTTTGGTGTGCATAATCTCATTTTGTAATTTTGCATCTGCAGATAATAGTGCAAAGGCACAAGAATCTGTCAGAGGTACTGAAGATACTGCATACGATGTTCTAAATAGGGAGAACTTACAGTTTTTATTCCTGATTTACCCAGTTGTGAGAGGAGTTGGGTCATTGAATGGCAGGTCTGATATGTATCCAAGAGCAAGGTATCTTATCGTTATAAGAAAATTACCCAAAGCCTTGCTTTGTTTTGTTTCTTTTATTTCTTTCTTTTTCTCTTGTTTTTCTTCTCTTTTTTTTTTTTTTAATACTATTTTCTGTTTTCTTTTTTTTCCTTAAGACCTGTCTCATTTTATCCACTCTTAGGAAGTGCCAACGTGTGACTCAGTAGCACACAGCAAATTACATTATCACAAAAGAACATGCATACACTGCACTCTCTGCAGCAAGATTTTTTTCCCCCCTCTATCCACACCATTCTCATTTCAACGTAATTAAGAGCTCCACTCAACATCTGTATTTCTGTTTAAAAAATAAAAAAATCACACTAGCAGAAGAAAAGGTTATGCTTTGAAGGACTAATTCATTAGCAGAAATAAAATATACCTACATTTACTGACCAGTGCAGCTGCATGCCCATTCCTCTGTCATCCATACAGCATATATGCCTGATTTTATCAGAATTGAATCTGCAAGGGGCATGAACAAGAGTAACATTTTCTGAAAAACTCACATTATATACTTCTTGAGATGTCTATTTCCTCTACCTACTTTCCTGTGCCCCATGAAGCAATTTAAAGGAAAAAGGTAGGCTCAGAAGGCAGACAGTCTACTCAAATTCTTCCTGAAAGCCACAAATACAAAGAGTGCAAACACAAGTCCGAAAGCAGCCTTTAGATATCAGACTTAAGCGAATCCCGTGACTGAATTTGCTGCAGACTACTGGAGGTAGTGACTAGCCCCATCAATAAGTGTCCTTCTGTTGACCCACTGACTTCAGTTTTAAGCTCTAAGAATAAAGCTTCAGCCTAAATATAATGCTCAGTAGTTTTGCTATTACTGTAATTTAGAATCCAATTTCACCTTTTTTCACTTTAAGAAGAAAGCCACAGTCACATAAAGTTTTAGAATTTTCAAGTCTTATGACTGCAACCATAGTTCATTCTGTTAAGAAACAGCCATTTGACTTCTGGAAACAATTAAGCAGCACATTCAGATTCTAGTGTTGCATACTGTATAGTACAGTGTCTATAGACTCAGCATCTAAATATGCAGCATTTCCTAACAATTCCTGTTGTGAATTATTCCCTTTGCTGTCAGCTTTCTGTTGGTCCCTATGACTGAGGGACTGTGCTAAATGCTTTGATTGGTCTTCGTTTTTCTAATTGCATTTCTTTGCTCTGTCTTAGAGAGTGTTCACCTCTCAGTCCTGCTGGTTGGTTGCTTCAGTAACGTGTACTGTCAATGACTGTAGTTAGTAATACTGATGTGGATAGACAGTCATGCTGTTGTTTGCAGGTATCAGCTGATAAGTAATCATAGGGCCACAGTGCAAGAACTACACAGAAAAGCGGAATTTTGTCTTCTAAAGGCTAGTTCTGAGTTGGAGCATAAAGGATAATGAGCCTAAACTCTTCTGTAGGGTTTGGTGAAATCATCTCTAGAAGTGATGATGATAATAGCACAGTGTTAAAAAATGCTTATTTGAATATTTCGCTTTTATCTTGGGTGGGATTTTTTATGTTTCTGTGAGATACTTCATAAACTAGAAAACAAATATATTAGTTTTGCTCTACGTGAGGGAGAAGAAGTTATATGCAATAGTGGAAGGTCTTGTTGCTATCCTCACAACAGACAGAAAGATCAATAAAAAATGCCTTGAAAATTACATGAATATTTGATATCACACTTTGGCGGTGTATCCAGAGATGACTGACTCTTGCTCAAGGCATCTGCATTCAGATTCATTGAAAATTCAGTATCTTGACTGTAGGTTATTATATGAAAATCATTAGAAAGTGTGAAGTTCTTTGTGTCTTGTTGCCTGAACTTGTACTGGCTAAGATGGCATTGTTCCAACAGCCATTATAGTCCAACATTTCCATAATGACAGGATCCCTCATCCACAATGCATGTAGTCTGGGAGAATAGATTGTCCTTAGTTGTAATATTAAAGGTTTATGGAGATTTAGAAGGTAGGAAAGAAGGGAGTACACCAGAATTAATTTTTGTCACTGAAAGGTAGTCTCTCAGTTTATTCTCAATTACTTTTGTTTTACTGTGAAGTTTCCTCTTTCTTGCAGGCTTTTCTACTCTTGCTGGTAATTATTTTTCCACCTTCTCCCACCCCTAGAACTGACTAGTGGTATCAGCTGGTAGTGTGTATCCTCATGGTGTTTGAAGAGTAACTCTTCGTGGTGTTTGAAAGGAATCCTACAAGAAAAAATGTCTCACTTAGAACTCACAGTCTTAGAGCTACTCATTTTTTTCCATTTAGTTCAGGATCCTACAAATAAATGCATTGCTGCATCTAAGTGTTATAGCAAAGCAGTAGCTAACTTAGGAACACATCAGAATGAAGTTTGGCCTAGTAATGATAGAGTAGGTAACAATGATTTCACTATTGCAGTCTGCTTGTTTCTTCCAGAATTTTGTCACAAAAGGTGGATGAGATTAGACTCCACTCTTTTTTCCTTTCTGATGAACACTGCAGCTAAAACTAGCCTAAAAAGAAAGCAAGTGCAAAAGATCAGTCTTTGATTTATTTTTCTTTAAAGTAAAACATAAAAAAAGGCAGTCTATAAAAAGCAGCACTTTAGAAAATCACTAAACTGAGTATTGTTTTTGTGGTGTTTTAAAAGTCAGTGTCTCACAGCAATAGGATACTGACTGAGATGGACCTTTAGTCTGACACTGTATGGCTGTCTTATCAGTAAGAGTGTGATCACCACTTCTTTGAAAGCTCCATGTTTACTTAGGTTCTTTAGACCAAAAGTTGTCATGCATCCGTTACATCCAGTAAACCTTGAATTAGTGCCCAAATGAACACTAAGTAAGCCTTGCCTTCTGGCCCAACAGATGAATGGGACTACGTTGTGTATGCTTACACAATGAGTCCTTAATTACACCATCCTTTTTTCCTGTTTCGTCTATCAGTATCAACCTAGACTACTTCTGTCACTGGTGGCGTTTCCAGCACTGAGTACTTCTAAGTTTACATGAGATAAATATTTGCCATGAGAATGAAGTTACAGTTCCTCTTACCTCAAAGAAGAGGGATGGGAATAGCTGCCTCTAGATCACTGAAGATACCTCTCAACACTGAAGAGCATTCAGTGATACCTCAAGCAGTTACGCTCTAAAAACATATTTAGAAGCTGCAAGAGCAAGACGCATTTTTGTTAAGGCAAACATGTCTGTAAAAAGGAGTGACTGCAAAGCTAAACAGACTGCAAAAATGCTGTATAAAACATGGAGAAAACTTCTACACTCCATTTTTATTCCTTACTTCTGCTTTTCCTTTCCTTTTCCTGTAGCAGCCATCCACCTCTCCATCCATTAAGTCCCTCCAGTTTATCTTTCCACAAACCTACAACTACCTGCAAAAGACCTTTTCATTTCTCTTCTCCACCTTGGCTTGTTTCTTCATTTGGGTCATCAGGGTCACAGTAAGACTAGCAATAGTAGTGACTCTCAAAACTGGTCTTACTGTTTTAAAAGTGAAACCAAGGAGATGGGTGCAGACGAAGTACAGAGAATACACTTAAAAGCAGTATAATGTCACACAGCTGTCAGATGATGAACCCTCCCAGTAAGAGTTTTACAGATTACCAAAGCGTCTTTATAATTTGATATCATTCACGTGCTGTAAAGCTAATTGCAGGCAATGCAGCTGACTTGTAAAGAGTAAGATTTTCTTTGTTCTGTTCATAATTCATAGAATCATAGAATGGTTTAGATTCATAGGGACCTCAATTTTACTCCATTCTAGTTTGTGCCATTATAGCATGGAAGCCCTTTCCCTTCTTGCCCTTCATCAACATCTGTCCTTGGTCGTTGAACAAAAATGCTGAAACAATTGTGGTAGTTGAGTAACAATGTAATTCAGTGCTTGAGCAGATGCCAAGAGGTTACTCTATCATGGGCAGCAGTGTAGCAGCAGGATTTATAATGCATCAAACTGACCTGCATAAAGCTACATTAATTGAAGTTGGTACACTATAAACTGGCAAACAGAGTGGCAACAATGAAATGTCGAGGTTAAAAATGTATGAGTTGGTGTAGCAGTTATCATTAAACTATAATAATCATTATAATAAAGACAACAGCCTCAGAACGTTTTGAGACTATCAAATAACTGTTATGGCTGCAGTGTTGGAATAAGGTTTGAAAGGATCCAACATGAGTTATTCTTAGGGTGTGGAAGAAGAGTCTAATACCATTTGCATTCTCCCGCTTACTATTTCTCACTGATTATGTACATATTGCCAAATTGTAGTAGTGTGCTGTGTTACTTATGTGGGGAGGTTTTCCCATTGTATATGCTGTAATTTCCTGCTAACCTACTTGTGATCTACTTAACTCCCCCAATTATGTTTACCCTATGGTATTTTTTAGAGTTGTATATGTAATTTTTTCAGGTGGTGAAAGCCATGATACTTGGTTTACAGACATATAAAACCTGGATAAGGTAATAGCCGAGAAGGGCCCTGGAGCTAGGCAGTTGTTAGAGGGGCTGAAGAGGATTATCAAGGTGATGTAGCAATGAGACGTGAAGAAAACTGAGTTCTATGTGTCTAGTGAAAGAGACAGCCGTGTTGACATCTCATTTCCAAGATAAGGTCTCTACAATATGTTAAACTTTAAGTGTGGTTTCCAAGCTTCAGTAACAGTTTTAGCTGGTGAAGAGGTCTGAAGCGGAGCAAACGGAATGCTTTTGTGCCAGATCAAAAGAAATTTGAATGGAATAGCTCCTGAGACCACTGCAGAATTGCAAAGCAGAAATGCTGTCTGTTTCTGGAAACTGCATTGCAGGAAGGAAAAAGTAGAAATTTTCTTCATGCTTAGGGCTGGGAAAAGTGGCAGCATGTTACTTGTAGGAAGAACATCATGGTGAATAGCTTTGCACACAGAAACTGCCCACCAACAAACAGGCTTGAAAGTTGGATCCATTACTGCTTCTTTTTCTTTCCATAAGGAGTTTCTAGAACTTGAGCCTGAAAATTGGTGCAAGACAGACTAGAAGCTGGTTAAGAGCAAGCTTCTGACCTTTAAGAGGGAGGTAGAGATCAAAGGTTCAAAAGGGCCACTTGACCTGCTTCCTGCCTTCCACATTTCTGCACCACACATAATTTCTGAAGATTTTAAAGTATTGAGAGCACAGTCCAACTCAAGAGAAATTGAGAAGATGTTAGTTTTACACTTTCTCATAAAATAGTATTGGGAAACAACTATTTTAGCAACAAACTTGGAATGGATGTGATATTTCCATGGTAAAGGAAGTAAAGTGCTTGAGTTAAGAAAGAACTGCTGATGTTTTCCACACCCTGCATTACTGTGTCCTCATCTGGGGACATTACTGAGAAGGATATTCACATTTATATATAAATATATGTTTGTTTCATGCTTAACAAAGTTTTACAGAAGTTTGACATACCTTTAGATGTTGCTGTGGGGACAGTAAAAGTGCATTCATTGCCTACAAAGATGTGCGTTAGTTTCTTGAGGATAATACAGAGAAGGATTTGTGGTTGCATGTGACACTCCCAGCCAGAGAAGTCAGGAGAAGACTGCTTTGTGTATGATCTGTGAAACAGACTGAAACAGTAAACTTTGTCTCTGGAAGAACTGCTTTCACATAGGTAGAAAATACTTTTTCAAAAGGTGACAGTAAACAGAAAAGCATAGTGCCAAATATCCCTTCCGATGTAACTCTATTTCAGTCATTACTTAAAATCTATGAAAGAAAGCAAACAAAAAAGCAAGATGACAGAGGGAAAAAGGCAAGAGTTAAAAACTAATCCTTTGTAAAGGTTCTTACTGAAAGCTTACAAAATGGGGGAGTGTGGGGGATGTGCATCCAGTTTTCAAGTTGTATCAAAATTCCAGATGTATAGCACTTAACAAAACTTTTCATAAATGGCACAGATTTCCACTGCCCAGGATCTTCACAGATTAGATCTCCACTCTTCTCTGGCCTCAGGTGAAAATGTGTAGCAGATGCTTTCAAAACATTAGCAATTATTTCAGAAGCATTGTAGCAGACTGCTTCTTTTTTTCTCAAGCGGAATACTTCTTGAAGTACTAAAAATTACTGAAAATTGGTTTGTACATTTCTCTGTGTGAGGATATTACCCAGAAGTAACTTACTTTTCTGCTCCATTTGACGAGAATAGCCTGGTAACTCTAAAATTGCTATTGTTAACTCCACATTTTAGGTAGATGTAGTGATGTAGTTTTATGTAATTGTGTATTACCTTTTTTTTTTTTTTTAATTGACTGTGTCCCCTGTGTTCCCCTTGCCTGGAGTTTGGAAATGCTAGGGGACAGCTTGTCTGCATTCTGACAATCTAGCGAAAGAACAGCATAACTGGAGACAAGAGTCTCCAGTCTGCATGTTCCTAGGCTTTGTTTAGTGTCCTCTGCACCTCTGTGAAATCAGTGTGAAGCATAAGCATACTGGGTTTTGTAGCATGCCAAGTTTTCACTCAGTTTTCATGGAATAAATTGCACTGAACAGTTGTCCTTTGAGCTACCAGAGCACAGCAAACTTTGACTGTCCTCTGATAAATAGTATTGTTCACGTATTTTTTTCTGCAGCTTGTAAAAGTACGCTTGCCATTTTAAATAACGGTTTTAGTAATAGTATGTATGTTGTGACCCAGAAGTTAGTTTAATTAGCCTTCATCCAGCAAGTTAATTACAGCAATGATCTGCTACACTTAAATTAAACAAAATGCATAAAGATGGGGTTATAATTGAGTAATTATTTGGAGACTCTCAGGGACATTTGTTGAGATAGGTGCACATAAAGCACAGGTGAATGCTGGAGAGGTGTCTGTAATCAGCATTCCAAATGATGGTTTTGTGAGCTTTGCACTGACTCAAAGTAAACTTTATGATTACTTGGGGAAGCATTTAGTTTGATATCATACTATGCTAGAGAGAAGTCTACTGAATTAGCTAGACTTCAGTGACAGCAAACTTTCAACACTTCAAAACCTTAGTGCAAAGATCTGTGGTTGCTGTCCACTGCTGCTTTCAAATGCATGTAGTCACCCATGCTAAACATTTGGGTACAAAGCCACTACAATGAAGGTACTAGATAGAGGAAAATACCATATATTATGTTAACCTAGACATTAAATACTGAGATTCAATTGTCATGTTACAGATGCTATTTTTCTTGGAATCCTTTCAGCTTTGGATTGCAAAGAAGTTAGTTGATTTTTGTATGGCAGTCAAAAAGAGTTTAACTTTGACAAAGTTTCCTCAGATGCTTTAGAACAATAAGAATATTTTTTCTCAATTTAAATGAAATGCAAGTATTTTCTGAACTCACTAACAATGTGTATCTCATACTTGCTTGCTGCATCTTGCCAGTGTCTTACCACTGTCAAGTAGGCTTATGGCTTTATGTTTAAAATATCAACCCAGATCAATCAAATTATGCATTATCCTGCAGGCTTAACTAAATATTTGCAGAGAGAAAAGCTGACTTGTGCATGGAAGGGAAAAAAGAGTGTGATTTGGTTTTAATTATTAAGGCAGAGTAAAGCAGCTTTTTGTTTGTTTGCAAGTATTAATATTAATGTGTCCTCCTGGAAATTGCTTAGTACAATTTGATTAATAAAATATAGTCTGTCTTAAGCAGAAACCTTTTAAGTTCTGTAAATAAAATAATTGCATTAAAAGGTAACTGAATTAATTACACTTTTCTGCGAAGAAAATACTGCTAAAAGGGAAAGGATTTGGGCATCTTGGTTAATTTCTTGCCTCTTAATGGCTTTCATGCCTAAATTTTGCACATTTCTGGATATCTGTATATCATTTCCTTTCCTTGTCTACAAAATCATCAGCTTCCATAATCTTCAGCCATGCTGTCACAAGTAATTCACTAATGCCTCTAAAAGCAAAATGGCCTTAAAAATAAATAAATAAACGAAATACTTTTGACCTGAATTTCCCTAATCTGATTTACAACACAGCTGCATAAATGGTTGTGCCAGCATAAAAGGAATAAGATCAAGTGGTGGGGAGAAACAGTGAGCAAATTGGCTTCTTTTGGATCTGTCATCTTAAAATGTTCGTGAAACACCACCTTTAATGGATTTTAGGGTCCCTGGATACACAAAGAGGAGTCAGAGCCTGTTTTAATCTTACACAACTAGTTCATACTCAATTTAGAAAAGCTCACTGGTCAGTTCAGAACAAGGAAAGTTTTAACTCACCTGAAAGAACATAATTGCCCAAGACCTTCCCTATCATAAGTATATAACTTGAGCTTAAAAATGCTTAGTAGTATACAAACTCTGCATAGGTACTAATAGTTTTCCAGATTTTTTTTTAAATCTTGTTTTTTTTTAAGAATCAAAAAGTAGTCGAGGTTGGAAGACACCAACATCAGAGGTAAAGCAGGTTGCTTTGATCCTCATCCAGTTACTTTTGAATATTTACCATGGTGCTCATTCCGCAGTCTGTGTGGTCAAATGTGTGATCCATGAAAAAATTACTTTGTAAACCTTATGCTTGACTACTATAGTGTTTCTCTCATAGCTGGATACAACTTTCCTGGTTTACAGTATCAGTGATTTTAGAGAAGTGCTTCAGATGATTTGCACTCAGTCTGGCTTGTTCCCATTCCTCATCCCTGTTTGAAAACAACACCTTTCCCAGCGTTGCTGACTTTGCCTGCAGGTTGTTGCCTGTGGGGATATAGCTCAGTAGTTACCCTTCAGGAAAGCCAGAGTTGATTTCACACAATTAATTCTGTAACTATGTCTCTTAATCTGGAGTCTGCAATACCTTTACAAACAGTATAATAACAACCCGCTCACTAGCAAAGATGCCTAAACAGTACAGTAAATTCTTTGTAAAACATTCAAGATTTGGAAAAGATGAACAGTACAGAACGTGTTTAATTAGGTGGAAATTAAACATTAATTTGACTAGTGTTTCTTCATCAATTCATTGAATTTTGCACATTGAGTTGCTTCTGTCAGTGTGCCCTTCTTCCTTCTCTGTCAGCTGAATCAAAATGGACTGGAGGTCTGTTATTGCTTCTAAAATATTCCAAGTAAAATTCTTCCGGTTCTGAATGTTTTTTGACAAGTATCCCAGTATGAAAAGTTGTCCAACTCCAGTGTTAAGATGTGGCAAGCCAGGTGTTAGGAGTCTGAGAGCTACTGTTTCAATTAAGAATGCTGCAATGTGTTATGTCGTAGTAGCAGCTAAACCAAGAGAGGCTAAACCAAGAGAGGCTAAAGAAAACCGTCAGACAGGAATCTAGTTCTTCAAGCTGAAGAACTGCATGAGGAGACTGGATGTAGACTCCGGCACTTGCACTGTGTCTCTCTGAATTCTGTGGAGGACCTGAATGTGGTCCAGCAAGACATTAATGCTTAGTACTGTAATATTTACACACTGGTATATTTTACAAAAGCTCTCATAAGTATTCTGTATTTCTGTGGGCTGAAATGGGAGTTATAAAGATGGATAATAACTATTGGCTTTGCTTCCAGATTCTTTTAAGATACATTACTTCTTCTATACCATTTAGTAGACAATATGTGTATGGCTCTTTTTGTGGAGGATGAAAACTAGGCTCCCTTTCCTTACTGTTTTGGCAAGGGAAGTTGTGTCTACTTTAGCAGATAGCTATTGACAAAATAATTATGCTCTGTCATAATAGAAAAAAAAAAAAAATCATGTCCCTTATGCCATAGCCAAAGAATCTGTAACTAGTCTCATCCCAAGATATCAGGATTTTGAAAGAGAGAGGGAGAATAAATATAATGGCTTGTGCTTCTTAGCTTTTGTTAATGTACAGATAAATCAGGAGATGTTTTGCAGGAACATGTGCAGCCAACAGTGTTTTTCATTTACTAATTCTACATTTGATTACATGTAATGGAAGGAGCTGCCAGATACCACAGAATATCTGATTTCATCCCTTTCCTTTATGTGGAAGGACAACAAAGCTTGTTTATATTTGAGAAAATGGATTTTTTTCATTTCTGAATTGCGGAGTTGACCTGATTTTGTAGTAAGTGGTCCAGAAAACCCAACATTACTGGGAAGAATGGCAAAAGATCTATTGGTGTAGATGACTGTTTTCATGTATCTTACGAAGTGATACCTGAAGTATTTGTGACAAGGTCTGTAGCCATAAACTGAACAGTACCAGGCACATGTACTTAAACTCAGTGGTCTAGATGACTAAACATGTTAAATTGATAGAAGGGGCTTTAGCCTGAGACAGCCAACCGTACAAAAGAGTCCCCATGCATGGTTTGGGAGAGGGCAGGGCTATTACTGTTACACAGTTTGGGGGTTGGTGTGGTTATTCTGGAGGTTAAGAGAGGTTAATAGCAGGATAGTTGCTAGTTCTCAGCTGACCTGAGGGAAAATTTGGCAGCAAAATATCTCATTAGTACAGATTGTCTGTGATCTCTGTGTTGTAGTTACCCTCATTTCATAGGCTATCTGTTTATGCCCCTACCTGCTGTTGAAGCTCCTGTACACCACACCAGTACTGCACTAAACCAACAGATATACCCAGGTGCCTAAAGCTCCACATAAGATCCTGCTTTCAAGTGAAGGCAGATGTAGGTCTAGGCTTGACTTTCAGCTATACCTCATACACAGTTCACTGGGACTAGCTTCCCATTCCAGATTTCTGCTGCATGAGAGTCGTAGGTTTGGTAGTAATCAAAAGACAGACACAGAAAATCTGGGAAAAACTTTAACAGGAGGTATGATAGCCACAGTCTATGGCTATTAATGAGACAAATACATAGAAACTTCCATGGTTCCACCTTGTTCCTTTCTTTGCTAGAATCAAAGTTTTGTGAGTTAGATGTTCATAATATAGCTCAAGGTTATACTTCTTCCCTGATAGGAGTACAATTTCATGTTTTAATGTTCCATCCCACTTCCTGAGGTCTGATTTTGTGCTATAGAAGAAGTATATTGCAAACTTTGAGAAAATAGGTAGATGGTGTGACATCTGTCTGATCTCTAGTATCACAAACCATATATGGATATGTCAAGTCATCTGAAAACTTCAAAGCTATGAATACTTCAAAGCTACACAGAGGAATTTGAAGAGAATAATGGTACAGCTCTGTTAATCAGTCTAATTGAAAATCTCATCTCCTGTGTTAATTCTTCTTTGTTTGCTTCCATTCCAGTATTATCCTGAAGTCATTTATGGTTAAAGAAACACCTTGTGAATTTCTCATATTAAAACCAGGCAAACTGTATCAAGTGGAACAACAGAAAAATAACCCTGACACAAGCTTTAACGTGACAAAAAGTAAAGGGACCCCTGAGGTTCCTTTAGTCCAAGATTTCATTAACACTGAAGGCTGATAATGCGCTCTGTTACCTGTTCAACCTGAGACAGGCACAGAGTGGTTCAATAATAATAAGTGATAAACTTACTGAACTCCTCTTTCCAGGGTTCCTTCTTCAGACTGGACAACCTGCTTGAAAGTGTTGGGACACGGTAGTGCTTTTGCTTTGGCTAGCAGCTGCCAGATACCACAGAATATCTTTCCTTAGACTGTATGGAAGCATCTGAGGACAACAAATTCTTTCACACATTCACAACCTCATAAATATTGAAAATCCTCACTTTCTCTCCTTAAGACAGCAACTGTGTATTTTTGTATCTGTAAATAGAGCTGTGAGTATGCTCACCAGGAGCTTTATCCAATTGCTGTCATTAGCACATATGGGAGAAAGGGAAAAAAAAAACTACAACAAAAACCAAACTCAGAGCCATAAGGATCTGGCATTAAATGATAGCAGTTAAATGCATTTTGATATTTATATGTAGAGAGAATTATGAAATGGTACTCTCAGGCACGTGGTATCTTGATGCTGTTTTCCCTGCACCCAGTCTTTTCACTTAAAGTCAGTTGGGAGAGACCCATTTAAATTCAGTAGAAGGATGTGGAAGCAGTTGTGCCAAAGGAAGCCTGCACAGCTTCTCCAGCTGCAGAGCAGCTGCTGAAGACTTGTGTATGTGCAGGTAGGACTTGGGTTTTTCTTAGTGTCTTGTGTGGAATATAGAAGACCACTGTTCTGGCTTGCAAATTAGAGGTTTCTGATGCAGAAACTTGCCAGATGAGAAGCCTGCTAAAACTGGAAAGAATCAGGAGATTACAGACCAAAGGGTTTGTTCTGTCCCACTGAGCTCATGAAAAGTGCTTCCAGCAGCTCCTGAATTGCCATTTTTCCTCTGGTGACAGAAAGGTTTAAATTTTGCTTTCACTGAGATCAATTACTTCAGCAATCCCTTATTCATCAAACAGGGCTTGTGTGTTTATCAATTTGGGAAAGGAATGTGTTAAAAATAATACATATTATCATTTTTAATCTGCATAAATAATATATAAAAATAACTAAAACTCAGTTTATAGGATAGCGTGTTTTGTGGTATAATACAATCATGCAATTTTTCTGTTTGTAAGCTACTTTTATATTTTCTCCTGTATATATTCCACATTTTTATTGTTTATTTGGGGTTCGAGGGAGGCAAAGGGATAACTTGTATTCCTGTTGAAAGCTTTCTATGTTCTTGAAACCTCAGACTGAGGCTTGCTCTTTCAAATGGAGTATCTTTAGTTATGGTGCATATTTGTGAGATAAATTCTACTAATAGAGGATTTGCCCCATTTGACAGCAGTTGATTTATCAACTTGTTCGGGGTTTTTTGGTTGGTTTCTTGGCTTGGTTTGGGGTTCGTTTGTTTGTTTGAAGGTTTGCAAGACTTTATTTGGAAACTTAACAAAATGCAGACTTTTAGACAGTGCTTAAAAAGTAGGAATGTTTAAATGCATCCTTTATTACTGTGACTTCATAAAGTTTGAGAGTTCTCTGTGACGTATCCAGTGGATACATAGGATGTTACCAGAAACTACTTTGGAAGTGATACGCTAATCCAACAGCTTCCTAGAGTTGAGGATATCTACATGCAAGTTATCTATTAGAAATCTTTAGGGAGCAAAGATTAATATTTCACCATTATTTTAGTACCTTTGCATCTAATATAAGCTTCGAGTCTTATGTTTTCTCTCAGTGATTGTAATGGGGAGCTCTAAGAACTAATTCAGAAGTATCTGTATATTGGAAGTGTACTGTATGTGTTGCTGAGGTAAGGTACCCACCATAAAACTGATTATTACAAATGTTAGAGTGGTTAGGGTGCACTAATGTGCGAGCAATATATAACTTACAGTCCTTAGACTTACCAAAATCATTTGGAAAAATACTCTACCAAGAAAGAATACAGACCTTGAACAGATATCTTTTTATTATTTTTGTAAGCTATGCAAGGTGACTTTTCAGGCTGTCACAAAGAGTATTGTATTTATCATATCCTTGTTTTTCTAAGATTCAGCCACAAATCATGCAGACTGTATGAAATAGCATTTGATGGCACAGGATGGTCAAGTTTGGAACTAGTACTTACTATATATAGGGGTATACTGAATAATACCGTATGAGCCAGGCTCGGTCTCCTGGCTGAGTCCTCATTGTTTGTTGAAACAACAGTGAAAAGTCTTTAACAATGATACAACTAGTTGCAGCAGAGCTGGCAGCAGCCTGTGAGCCTCCAGTTATATCTTCATACAACCATGACTTACATGCTAAAGAGAATTGAAAAAAAAGTAAAATACATGGAGGGGGGGGGAAGAATTTATTGAAAAATTCCCATGTATTGCACAGTGTTTCATGTACTCAGAATGTTTCCCTTTCCTCATCCTTTTTACAAGTCTTTGGGACCTTTGTTTAGGTGAATCTCCTGTAAAATTTACCAGAAACCTTTGCATTGAATTTTCACTTTGATTTGATAAATGCTTTTTCTGTAATATACATTAGAGGAAATTGTATTAAAAATTGATGTCAAACTTGTAATTATTACCAGTGAAATGAATGAAATGCAGAATGCTGGCAATCTATGCTTTCTGCAGTTAATCTATCTAAAACCCACTCTACATACAGGAAAAGATACTTCCAAAGACCTGGTGACACTTTCAAGGAACGGCATTATATAAAAAGTTGCTTGCAGATTCACCTTAATATAAAACATTTTTAAAGCTCTTCTTTTTTTTTTTTCCCCTTGGAGGAGGGAGGAGTTCATCCTGAGGGAAAAAAATGTGATTTTTAGGCTGAATTTTAGCACCCAGTTTCCACCATTTGAAGCAAAGTCTGCTTGGAAAACAGAAAATTTCTGGAACTCCAATAGAAAGACATATGTGACAGCAGAAGTAGTCTTCTGCAGTACTCCTTGCTATGATCATAGAATCATAGAATCAACCAGGTTGGAAGAGACCTCCAAGTATGCTCTGTTACTAGTTCTGACATTTCTCAGAAACACTGCAAGTCTAAATGCCATTTTTTTCCCCGTTCCCACCTACCACCCGCTGATTCAATTAGCGAGTTAAATGCATTTTCTTGATTCTGTTGTAAGAATTACTTACATAAGTATGACAATTAGCTTCAACTCATTATGACTCTTGGGAGCTTTTTGGTACTTTGTCTCCTCAGTTACTATGATACTGCTTGTTTTACTCCAGATTTTTGTTTATGAAGAGTGTATCTTTTAAAATTTGTTTTAAAATCAGTCCCCTTAAAAAACTTGTTTACTCAGTGTCAAAATAGCATGGAGAAAGAAACACCAAGTTGATTTTAAGGAGAAGGGTATCAGTTCTGTGTAGATGAAAAATATAGCCTAAAGAAAGCTGAAATAAAAATACAAGGTGAAATGCAATTTCAGGGACTAAAAAGAGAACAGAAGCAAAGTGAAACCTGTGCAGTCATTAAAAAGATAAAAGTAAAAAACTTCATTTCCTATTACAGATTGAATTTATCTCTATCATAATTGGGTTTGCCAGCAGTGTGCTCTGCAAATATGAAATAACATGTCATTCTAGAGTTTATAAAAACATTTGTATCCAAATAATTATGTGTGGGGCATATTTAATTAAAATATCATCTGCTGTCACAGATGCTGAAGGTGCTACATGTATTACAGCAAGACATTTCTAATATAGCTATATATAGTCAAATATCTCATAACATGTCAAGTTCAACCTTCAACAGTCTCACAGTGGAAGGTCCTCTGTATCTAAATCTTAATGTCAGCATATCTCTTTTTGTAGGTCATGTTAACAACACTATGATAAGAGTCATCACTTTTTGAATGTGAAGAAACTTGTTTTCATAACATAAAACTTGTGACATAGGAAACTTCTACAAAAAAGGGTAGAATTTGAAATATTTTCCATTTCATGGGCAATCGAGTATTGCAAGCTGAGCCTGATGTATGCTAATATATTGGAAGAAATTTGAAGAGTAAATGGTGTTTTTCTAGCATATGTATGTACTTAGGTTATTAAAATTTTTAGATGTATGTAAAGTAATTTGGAAGAAAGTAGAGTGTGTGTGATAGCATTCCCTAAATCGTTCAGGTGCCCACAGTGGATAAGACATTGTTCTCAGACAATGCAGCCTTGGGAAAAAGTCTTGAAACTATTTTTCAAATGTTTTCCCACCTTTGATCTCTTCTACTATTGCTGTGTGGATGAATTGTGGGTAAAGGCAGCATAAATTTGGCAGAGAGTGTGTGTAAGGAAGAGCATTTTAAGGTGCCCCAGTGCCTGTGAACAAGTTGTAACTGGTGCTTCTTTCATTCCTCTTGACTGTGCCATCAGCCCACACAGTGTGAATTAATCTGTCTGACTTGACACACTGGAGGAAGAGCTCTTGCAGACTCAGGCATCGGTTTCACTCTTGAGATGTGGTTAAGGGCTAAGATGTTATTTAAGGTGTGATGGTTTGGGTGTTACCCACCCTCCCCCACACACTCTTGTGAAATCACCCAGACTAGACTCAGCCGGCTGGAAGTTGAGGAGTGAAGCTTTGTATTTACAGCTTAGCACAATATACAAGCAGATATTTTCAATATATCACAAATATATGCAGCTATATACAGAAAATATACAAGTTGAAAGTAATACAGAAACACAATACCCCTCCCAGAAATCAGAGTCCCCAGGACGGGCTCCCAACCACCCTTCCAACTTCTTTCTAACCCCCCACCTTATCTCAGAGTTTATCTTACGTGCAAGATGTATTTGAAAGACTGGCAAGAGGGGTTAAAAAGAAGAAGGATTAGTTACGCAGAAAGCAGCACAGAGTGAAAGCACAGGCTCCCAGAAACACACACTGACTGTTTATCTGTGTTTGTGTTCTTGTTTTTATACATCTCAGCAAGCCTATGAGTGAAGTAGACATCACCATTGTTTCCTTTTTACAGGCTATAATCTAATTTCTCTCTCTAAAATATTCCAATTAGCCTCAAACTAGCACATAAGATGTTTCCTGCCACTGGCCACTGTTGCTGTTTCACTTCTCAGATGAAATAATTAGCATTTCAGTGTTGCATTGTGCCATCAACCTAACTCGTCAGTGGCTTTTACTCTGAACTTGTCAGGTTATTACAGGCAGAAAAGCAAATGCTTCTGTTCTATGAAAATGACTTTTGAGTTAGGAACTTCAGATTACTCTGGCTGAACTTTAATATCCTCTTGTTACTTAGTTTTATTAGCAATGTGATGTAGTCTGAAAATAGAGTTTTATTCTTCGTGGACTTGTGAGAAAATTTATCATACATTATTTTTAAATTGTAGCCTTTTGAATTCCAAGGGTCTGAGGTTTTGAGTTCACGTGAAGAGTATAAAATTGAGAAGTTACACTTCCATGTTAGCAGGTTTCAGGTATTTATCATCTTTGTATGAGTCATATCAACCCATTAATGAACTTTTATTAAGAATTCTAGGTAAGAGTTTTAAGCCAAAGCAGATGACTTTCTCATGGATTTTGATTTACTTGCATATACTTGATAGGGTTCATGTCACAATGTCTGTGCTATTAGTTTTTTTACAAATTTGCACAACCAGTTCCTCTAATAGAATCTTTAAGCCATTTTTGTGTCTGTATGTTGTGCACAAGAAGAATCAGCAAGAGTATTTTAATGGAATGATGTCCAGAAAATATGTTTGACAGTACCTTATAATTGCCTATTGATCTGTTACTTATTTTTGTTCTGTATTGCTGGTCTTGCATCAATGGCACAAAGTACTTTCTTGTTTGCAGGGTGTTCTGTGTTACAGACGAAAGTATGAGCAAAGTGAACAGCAATACACCCTGAGCTGACTCAGTACTTGCTTTTGTGTTTGCACTGAGATCCTGAGTTCCTGCTGCTTAGTAGTCTCCATGGTGTTCCTCTGGATTGCAGTTTTGAGCACAGATTTTATTGTCACAGAAAAGTCAGGATTTTAGCTAAATAGCAAGAAGTCAAACAGAGGACAAAGCTACCCGAGACATTGCCCAAGCTAATTATTAATTTGTTTACAACTCAAAGTGTTGAAAACACCATGACAAACTTTTAATTACTGGTGTGGAAGATGGACTTAATGGAGCAATGAGAGCAAGTGGTTACTAGAATAACCAGAGTTTACTGTATTGCAGCTATTTCTTGTGACAATGTAATCTAATTAGTATCATGTAAGATAACAGGAAAAAAAAATCATTTGAATCTGAAACAGAACTGTAACTGCCTTCTTGCGTGTGATCCCAGGGCTGATGATTTCAGCTATTCACTCCTGCTAGTCTTGAAAAGCCAAGGCAGCTATGAATGATTGAACAGTATTGAATTCCAGGTCAGCAGAATTATTTCTCAAAACAAAGGCAGCTCAATGAATAAGTTAGTAGAGATATTTTTGCTTGTATCTGCAAAATGCATTAATAACTTCTTTATTTTGGGAAGTATAAACAAGGATGAAAATGTAATCTACTCCTGATTGTAGTACACAACTTCTTCAGCTATGAATGTTATACCTCCAAAGGTGCTGTATGTCTCAGTTAGGCCTCCTAAGGGAAAAGCCTTGGAAGAGAGACACAAAGATTATTTCAGCAGCCTTTTCAGATGCTTTGAGATGCTTGCTTGCTCTGTTTCAATTGAGACATTTACTGGCTGTAATGTTGATGCATATGCATGTCTGTACAGTTGGAGATTGCTGCTGCTTGATGGCATTCAAAAGAACCAGCATACTGCCCTTTGCTTCTGGTAGGAAACTTTAATACTTTAATTTGAGGGATTTGCATAAAGTCCCTTCATTATCTTGGACAGGCTACAAGTGCCTGTTTTCACGCCTTTGGCAAGAGCTGCTTGGATCTGTCTTCTGGAGTTACATACTTTCTTCCAAAAAAGTAGGAAAGGCAGAGGCCGAGGGTTTTTTTAAGTATGGCAACTGTGGGTGTAAAAGTGATGCTGTATATACTTGCCAGAGGAGAGAAAAATTAGTGAGTTACCACTCTGTAGCATAGTTTCCCTATGAAAGTGGAAGCTTTTATTCCACGGACTTTGCAAATTTTATCTAATGGATATTTAATGTAATACCAGCAGCAGGGTGTGAGATAGCTACCCTGACTCAGGCAAAGTGGTATTTCCATATGTCTGGATATGAGCATATATAGGCACACACAGGAGTACACACACGTACACATAGTGCTGGAAGCCTTTGGAAATGTGTTACTGGCTTCTTAGGTGCTGTAAAGACTCCATGGATTCCAAAGACTATGGTCCTAGACAGAGACACATTTTCAGAGGAGGTTTTATGCATCTCTTCTTCATGTTCATTGCTATAGGTTGAGACTTAAAGATATTCTGTATGTTGGTTGTCTAAAAAGTGGTTGTAATTTGTTAGATTAAATCCATGCACATTGTTGGCAGGAGTACTTAAGAAGCATCCATACGTTCAGTATTCTTTAATCATAGAATTATAGAATGGTGTAGGTTGGAAGGGACTTCCAAGGGTCATCCAGCCCAACCCAACTGCAGTGAGCAGAGACATCTCTCCCTAGATCTGGTTGCTCAGAGCTTTGTCAAGCCTGACCTTGAATATCTCCAGGGATAGAGCTTCAGCTGCATCCCAGGGTAACCTGTTCAAGTGTTCCATGACCCTCATGGTAAATAACTTGTTCCTAACATCCAATCTAAGTCTACTCTTCTGTAATTTCTAACTGTTGCAGCTCATCGTATCACTACAGGCCTTTGTAAACAGTCTCTCTCCAGCCTTCTTGTAGGCCCCCTTAAAGCTACTACTAGGTCTCCCTGGAGCCATCTCTTCTCCAGGCTGAACAACCCCAGCTCCCTCAGCCTGTCCTCATAGGAGAAGTGTTCCAGCTCCCTTATGATTTTTGCAGCCCTCCTCTGGACTCACTCCCTCACGTCCATGTCCTTCTTATGTTGAGGGCTGCAGAGCTGGACACAGTACTCCAGGTGAGATCTTACCAGAGCAAAGTGTCAGAATCACCTCTCTGGATCTACTGGCCGTACTTTGTTTGATTCAGCCCGGCATGCAATTGGTCCTCTGGGCTGCCAGCACACACTGTTGGCTCATGTCAAGCTTCTCATCCACTGGAAAGCCCAAGTCCTTTTCCACAGGGGTGCTTTCTATCATGTCGTCCTCCAGCCTGCATTGATAAAGAGGATTGTAATCTGATGGCAGTAGATACAACTTTCTAATCTTACTACCTAGTCTATAATTTTTGAACAATATTTTGGCCTATGCTATCAAAATCAGGGGTGTATTCAGTAGTAATTTAAAATCATTATTTCTATGCTGCTAAATTGTTCTAAAATTCAAATCACTGTCATGAAACCAAATTATTAAACACTTGACGTTTTCCTCAGAAGCACTATGACACATCATCAAAATGGATATAAGCCAGTATTTCTCCCTTTGAAAGGCCTCTTGGCGAAAGTCTGGTGCATTTCCTGAACACTTTATAAATATCACTTACAGCCAATCTTGGTTCACAGCTTTGAAAGGTAACCGAATTCGATATATTGGACTAAGGTGTCATATACAACATTAGTTTATAGAGAAAATGTTGTTGTCTGTGGTGTCCAACAGTTTATATTTGTATTTTTTGTGGGAAGGAGTCTTTATGCTATGCAAGGTGTTAGTCTGAAACTTGCAGTTATGATTGACACAAATCATCTCACTACTGTGCATAAAGTCAGCAGCACCAAACCCTAGAACTTTGCCATCAGTCAGAAGGCAAGCGAACTTTTTAAAGTTGTGTTCCCTTTTTGAAAAGCTGCTTCTTGACTCTTAGATTCATAACTATCAATTATCAGCAGCTGAATTTTTGATGGGCCTGTGTTTGTGTTTGTAACTGAGCTCCCCTAGTTTGGAAGCTGCAGCCTTACCTTCACTGCTATATTAGGCATCTCCCATGAGAAGCATAATGAGGAGGGTTTGGTGTTTCCTGCCTGCCCAGCAAGATAACTTGTTTTCCTACTGTAACTCACAATTATGTTAAGTCCCTGGCTAGTACTTTTGCTAAGTTTTAACTCTCAGTGGTGGTTTCAGTTCAAATTATGATAAGTTGTACCAGTAAATTTACCTTATTTAAAACTACCAAATCATTTTACAGAAGGTGAATAAATCTTCTTGTTCTTTCCCTAGCCAAGAAAAATTATTGCATGCTATAAAGTGCTGTCAGACTACTCCTACACGAGCTCCTTGTTCTCACACCACTGGTGGTATCAGATTGTTGCCAGAGGAACCCCCAGCAGATGACACTGCTGCATCAGAAGTGCCTTGCCACAGCTTGTCTCACCTGCCCACTCACTATAGCAAATTAACAGCAGCTGCTGTGATTCTGGCTCTGCACTGTAAGGCTTACACACACCAGGTGTGTTTTAGTGGCTGAGTTCAATCTTACATGACACTACCTGGGTTCTAAAAAGCCCAATCTAATGTACAAAGACCTCCACCATGTTAAGCAGCTTCTTAAAATAAACACTAACAACTGATCTACAGCATACATCCCATCATTCTGTATAAAAGGATCTTGTCCTCACTTTTCTGCCCTGCAACTCCTTCATTCACCTATCAAATCTTTGCTTGCTTATATCTCTTTTCCCAATTTTATTCTCATGGGTATTAAGCCAATCATTCCAGCTGAGGCTACTCCCTGCCCTCCCAAGCTCTGGCAGTGCTTTCACTTTGCTACTTCTAAACATGCTAATGACAGGAGGAATATGTATTTTCTCTTTGACATGACTGATAAATTTGTTGCAGAACGTATAGTAAATCTGATGTATATCTGTAGTGTTAGGGTATTGTCGCAGTAGCCCTGATAGGCCAAAAATAGGCTTATACATGTCCTGGCCTGCCTAGCAATGTTTTTTCTGCTCTCCCACACTTCTGCTGTGGGGAGAAGCAGCTGTGGAAAGATACACAGATCATCCAGAGGAGCCAAGAGATAAGGTCAGAGTTAGTCTGCTTCCTTTCCCCAGAAGCTTGGGAAGAATCAGAAGTTTCAGTAGTCAACAAGACAGTAACAGAATTCCCTGAAAGCATTCGGGTTCGGTCTGAAATAAGATTTTATGAGTAAACACTTAAAGCCTCATGTAATTCATCATTGATGTCTGCCGTAAGTAGAAAGGAGCTCCTTGAGTCCATCTAGTGGGCAAGTGGTATATATTGACCGCAGGAACCTTCTCTTCCAGTTCACTTGAGTTCAATTAATGGTTATATATTTTTGCAAGTTATTTCTAGTTATTTCTCTGTAAAATGTTTCCATGGCCATGCAAAGAACCAGTTATTACTAAAATTAGTGGTTGGGGGTGGCGAGAGTTCTGAAGATCAAAATTAATAAGCAATATTAATTTTGGAAAAATATCATATTTCATTGGTTAATTACCCCTCATTATAGGTATCAGAAAGTTTCCTTAAGGCCTTTCCTGCCTTGAACTTAATACTCTGTCATGGACCAAAATCCCACTCATGACATGTGCTGAGCAACTTTATGTGTTGAAAGTTGTAGTGTCTGACGGGAGGCTGTGATGTGCCGCAATGCAGTATGCTAACATCTCCCTTTTTGGCAGATGGATGATTGAGGCCTATCCTCATAGAGAATTGCATAAACTCAGTAAAATGTTTACAGTCGTGAGATGTGTCTGAACTCTACAGTGGTCTGAGGTATATGCTTAAGATATTTGTGTTTCATTCAGGCCGAACACTGTCTGGAGTGAACCAAAAACCGTACAGAAATCGATCATAGTGTTAAGTCCAAACAAGCACAATTTAGTTATACAGATTTTGTGCTAGTTTTCAAGTTATACTGTGCCAGAGTGTCAGGTCATTTTGCAGTGGCCTGGGTGAATAGAATAGAATAGAATCAACCAGGTTGGAAGAGACCTCCAACATCATCCAGTCCAACCTATCACCCAGCCCTATCCAGTCAACTAGACCATAGCACTGAGTGCCTCATCCAGTCTGTTCTTGAACACCTCCAGGGACAGTGACTCCACCACCTCCCTGGGCAGCCCATTCCAATGGCAAATCACTCTCTCTGTGAAGAACTTTCTCCTAACATCCAGCCTATATATGCTTGAAGGCACGTAAACCTTATGAGCGATTCTCAGATCAAAAGAAACCAAAACAACCAACATTGTATTTTTAGGCATTCAGGTTAAGTTTTAGTAGTAGGTGTTGAAATTTATCCACTAAAATGGGGATGCACCAGAAACACTGCTATTGATTCTTACTATTTTATTTTTCTTACTTTGCCCTTGAGTCTTTTGGATGAGCAGTGAGGTCTTGACCACTTGGAAGAATGGGATATGATCTCATTTATATTGCTGTATCTTCTGGCTTGAGACCAAAGAAGTTATTTGACCACAGGACTTGAGGGCAGTGTGGTTGATTTAGATTTGTATTAGAGTATAGTGTGTGAAAATATGATATGTTTTATTTAAGAGTAATAAAATTACGGGCATTAGACTTAATATCCTGGGGATATTTGAGTTCTGTGGTATTTTTTTTAAATAGAAATAACATCTGCACTTACAATTATGCATAATAGTCCTCCCTTCCTCCTCTGAATTTCTCCATTGAGTACTGTGCTGTGAAACATTACTTAAGCTGCTTGAGAGCACCAGGTTTTAATCCTGAGAAGCAATTCCTCAGCTGTTAAAGAAAAATCTGCAACACTGAGTTATTCAAGTATAAATCCAGATTAGCTCCACTAGTTTTTGTTGCATATGTTTGTAATGATATAACCAAAGGCAAAATTTCATCTTAATTAAAAAAATCTTTGAAAGCCAGCTTTGACCTTTCTCAAGGCACTATTTTATATGCAGTTATTGCTGCTTAAATCATTAATCGTGTTTTACAATGCTCTGATAGGGACTTCCCAGATTTTTCCCTGGCTTACACCTTAATTTGTTCCCCAATATCGTAATGTATACTTGATTTATGCTGCAAAACATCTTGAGAAGTGTTGCCTCCTGCAGCTGAGTGTATATGTTAGAAAAGGGCCTTACTGCATTATTCTCTTCCATCCTTCTTCAGAAACCAGGAGAAATTTAAAGCTGTGCTGGCGAGTTCTCCTTCAACCTTCACACTTTTTCTCCACTTCTTAATTGTGTTTAATAAGCATGAATGGTATGTGGTGTCATAAGAGCTAAATATCATTTGCTCAGCCAGATCCCAGAATACATTTAACAACATATTCAGAGTGAAGTCATATCAATTCAAATGTTTAGTAGCTATGCATATTAAATGGATGTTAGTAGACTCATCAAAATCAATACTTCATTTGTGTCTCAGGATGTGACTGCACTGGAGTTTCATTCTTTCCTTGTCTAATTATCCCTAATCTGCTGCTCCACATGCTCCACATGCTCAGCAAGTGAAGCAATTGAGATAATAAAGTTGTAATAAGGCAGCCTTGGCAATAATACAAGTGTTTTGGATAATAGAAGATTTTTGTTCATTTTGTTGTTTAGCCACAAAAATATTGTAAATAGGTTGTATTAAAAAATGTGATTTTTAGTCAGGTATTCCTAGTCTGCATATTCATCGATTATGATTAATGTTGCTGCTCAGCTTTGACAAGACACTGTGTTTAGGTTTTGAGTTGGCAGTAAATAATGAAATGGAAATGCCACTTGGCTCAAAATGGTATTTATATGTTACTTTCTTAACATCCCACCATAATTCACAAATAGTAATTTGTTTGAGGGCAAAATTATTTTAACTTTTATATATATGGAGTGTTGTTTTTTTTTCCTGTAGAGCACCCCAAGTGTAGTTTCACTTTTACTGGTGTTTTGTTAGGCTAAGCAAGAGATTAATTGGTGTGAGTGCTGGCAGGAGAAGAATGCAGAGCATGACATAGCACCTGGCTTTCTGTACCATGAGAGCATCTCATATACAGTGAGAATGCCTTGATTTGTCCTTGGGTCCCTCATGCTGAGTACAGAATGGACACGTGAGCTTGCAACTTCAGGTCTGTGGATTCTTCTGCTTCTCTGATAAGTTGGACTTAGTGAGGAACTCAGAAATGTACTGATGGTTCTTAGCAGCATTTTCAGTGAGAAGAGCCCCAACATAGTGCTTTAGTAACACATTAGGGCTGCCCGTACTTATTTCCATAGACTAAAAACAATTAATTACATCATAAGCATAATCTTTTTTGGAGTACTACTGTCCCATTTTGCATATGAGCTTATGTGTGTGTTTTCTGCAGCCTTGGCCTTAAAAGCCAAGATCTCTCTCTGAACTGAGTTCTCTACCTGGTGAGATGGGAACTGTAGAGCTCATATCCCCTTGACCCAGAACAATCCTGCAGGGCGTGTTCTTGTAACAGAGCTGAACTGTAAATAAGGAGGTAGAAGTCTGTGTCTTGGTGTGGAGGAAGTTTGCAGTTGACTTTAGCAAAATCTCACCTGAGATTTGAGAGATTTGGACATCCTCCCACAAGTAAACAGCGTTATCAATGACTCATAGTGGCTGTTATGGAGGGTGTCTAAAAATACATCTTTTTAATTAACTTGATACTTGAAATACCACTAAAAAAGTTGTATTTATGACTTTTTCCATTATAGTTGCTATTGTTACTCATGCCAAAATAGCTTAGTGTAAAATATTTTTGAGTCATTTCACTTTTGCTGATAATAACTTATTTCACTTAACAGTGGAATTACTGCTCCCAAGAGCAGAATTTTGACCATCAGAAAACATGATAATCTACCCTGCTATGTGTTCCAGTAATACATGCTTCTGCTGACCAGTCAGTATTTCAAGAGGAGCAGTCGCTTTTTCTGAATGCTGTTGACTGATTCTGTGTTTGGGAGGTTTTTTTTAATTCACTTTTGAATGGTAATTATTTGAGATTGTATCGTTTTAAATATTATTTATTCTCCACATTATTTCTAAAAATTATTCATTATCCAAAAATTCAGTAGGAAACCAAATAAACTGTAAGTAACTGGCTTTCAAGGAACCCTGTTCTAATTATGACAGCAAAGTATAAGCAGTATTGATTTTTATTTTTAACTTGTCTGTCAGTAAAAGGCAGAGCATTGCAAAGGTGCTGAATTCTTTTAGCATTTCCACAGAGCCCAGGTTGTTAGTGCCTGCAGTAAAAGATCTGAAATGTTTACTCTTTGCAAAAGGTCAGTCAAAATAATTATAGAGAAACTATTGCTACTGAAGCACAGGAAAAATATTTGGTTTTGTAGAAAGGCAGTATCAGCACTATGCTGGGCCTGTTTGCTTTCTTGCAAGTTCAGTTACAATGACATTTTCATGCTATCACAGTTCTATAGAAAAACTTAGTGGTTTTTTGAGAGGTCCATTTCTGGAGGCTTAACACAGTTTTACACACAGATTAATTTTATGCATCAAAAATTAATCTCCAAAACCACCTTCTTATTTGGTTTTCAGATGTATTTGCATTCGAAGTACATCTTATAAGATTCAATTACTGTAAGTTCTGAGACACATTTGTCTCTTTCTCTATATATATAATTATACTATTTCCTAGTATTTTGTCTTGTTGCTTTGAAATATGCTGTAAGGACTGGATTTGAGTAGTGATTTCAGTAGCTTCTAACAAATATGTAACTGTTCACCTCAGACATGGTTCGTGTAGCAGGATACTGATTTCTTCTTATTTCCAGTTAGCTGGGAGGTGAAGTAACTGAAAATGCCATTGTCATGTCAAGTACAGAGAAAGCTCAGATGTGCTGCTTCAGAGGTGTATAAGAAAGGACATCAACGTTTATTAAGTACAAGAAGATGATTTCCTGTAGCGAGCTGACAATATCCAGTGGTGTTTGTATTGTTCATGCTCATAACAAGGAATAGTGTAAGCCTCATCTTAAGTTGATAGGTGTATGTCAATCAGTCATTTTGTCTATCTTGTCCTTAAGGACACTGACACAAATAATACATGAAAAATAATGCTCAATCTGATATAAGTCTTTAAATGGCTAAAAAATTGCTTGACCATCCTTGAAACAAGTGGGCATTGTGTTCAGTGTGTAAAATGTCACTACCACAATATCTAGAGCAGATAGACCTGCATCAGACCATCTTTCAAAGATTGTTTTTCTTCTTACTGTATACATGTTTTTCTGTTTCTTTTGACTTGCACAAGGGTAGATCATCTGTTGCTAGCATTGGTGGCAAAAGATCAATTCATCTAATAGGTCTGCAATCAGTCATTGAATTTTTTCTACATTGTTTATTTCACAGCAGTTTTCATACAGTCTTGTGTATCTAAAAATGTTAGAGCTATTGTTATTCAGCAAGCATTGAATTTCTCTTCATTCATTGTAAAGACAGTATTACATTGTTTTAATGCAAGAATCATAACTTATTTTATACAGGTCACTTCAGGACTGTGTTACCTGATAAATAAAAATGCAACATTTTGAATTATTTCAGAGGTGTTTTGTTTTGGTTTTTTTTGCATCACTTTGTATTCATCTCACTTATTCCTTAAAGTGAAGTTATTTCTTAATAATATTTAATTTGTGTATGTAACATCTTCTATTGGACCTGATGATCTATTTCTTAAAAACTCGTTCTATTGCCTACTTTAATGGAAGTCTTGCCTGGTTTTGCCTGTACTCTCAGAGTGTTGCAACTATATAACACTGATAATAGTAATTCTGATTTTCCTAAAATATCAGAAAATCTCTTGCCAGGAGTGGCATTAGGTAACTGAAGTTATCTATCTACTGTTTAAGAGAGTTTACATGCCAAGAATGAAAATATAGGAGACAACCATGAGCAGCAGTTTTGACCATTTTCTTCTTCCTTCTGACATCTGGATTTTATCTTGTGCCTTTCATGTCTTACACCTTAAGGTGTAAAAGAATGGGGTTTAGGAACTTCATGAAACTTGCTCTCAGCTCTCTTTCTATTGGGAATTAAACTGGATCTCTGTTCTTTTGGAGCAGCATTAATAGTTCCTGACATTGTGTGTATGCTACATATTTTAAATTACCAATTATTGTATAGGCATACTGAAAGAGCTACTTGGAATTGATTTCTCGTGATGTTCAATCAGTATCTCAAGTACCTATCACTCTTTTCTCTAATCACTACCTGAGCAGCAGACTATGAAATTCTTCAGCTAACTAGAGTAAGACTATTTTAAGGATGTCTCTGAAAGCTTAACATTGAAAGCTTGGATTTACCTGTTTTCTTAGTCTTAGCACTGACTCTGCAAGCTTATAAAAAAGGCACTTTAACGTCAAACAAAAAATCCCATTTACCTGAATAAGGCTATTCAGATTCTTAAAGGAAATATTGAGCATAGGTATCTGCAGCATTGTCTTTTTATAGTTGTCTCAAAATGGCTGAGCTTGGTCTCCTACATGATCACACCACATTTTCCAAGTAATATGTTAGTGGAAGATATTTAATATCATTGGTCTTCTCAGAAATTAACATTTTATTCATCTTTTCTAAGTCATTTTTAAGTGTACTTGGACATAATTTTTAATGTTCAAGCACTCTAGTGAGCATGTAGATAATAATATGAGAAGATCTACAGTACAGAGTGCAAATGTGGTGATGTGGTAAAGTATAAAAGTTTAAATTAGCAAGAGAAAACTGCCAGAATTTCTGTGAATCCCAACTTAATGTTTGCTAAAGCTTCTAGTTCACGCCATTAGCTATTTTGTATATGCCACATGATATATACAAGACACTTAAGAATTTTCTTAAGCTTTGAAAGATACATGTTTTTGACACCTTGATTCATCAAGTAAGAGGTTAGTCTAAGCAAAACATGAAATTCCCTGGAGTGGTTAATGTCTTTTACTGTTATTATTGAGCATGTAGAGATGTATGTCCATGAGAAACTCCATTAGCATTATTACCTTGTATGTTCATCATTACCATCATTTTCTTTTCCTATATCCAGTTCAAACAGCATAGATCTCTCACCTCTAGGGTCTAAATGTTGTTTCCAGACCCATATCATGATTCAAGTTATCAGCTCCATTTGTTCAGTGGACAGACTAGTGTCATTTTGCAGACATGGAAGGGGAGACACTTTCCTATGGAACTGTACATATTTGAGGGAGGAGTGGGGTGGAGAGGGAAGAAATTAACACAAGTGAGACTGTAGGCATTGCACTGTTCTGCTGGTGAAAAGTTCCAAATCACATCAAATGAGGAGTTTCACATAGCAAAAAAAAGTTTTGCCCAGTCGGATTTGTAGATACATTAATCTTTGAGCTCACAGCATTGACAAATACTGACCATATCAGTGCTTAGGTAACAGCATCATGATTGATTTTTTTGTGGTTAATGCCTTTATTAACATTGATAAATCCCTCTATCATATGCATTATAGCAGTGCCAAAATTTATTCTTATTTCAAAATCTTCTTATCCTAACCCTTCTTTGCAAAAGCAATATTCTAATGCCTAAGACATAATATGACAATGCAGGTTGTGCCCCGAATCATTGAATGAACCACAAGTTTTCTTCAATGCACAGCAGTAATTTGGAGAACCAATCTAAACTGCCCAACAGTGGACCAGATTCTAAATTCATTAAACTTAAACTACTTCAGACTGGAATTCTACTTTGCAGCAGAATGAAAAATGTAAAATGCAAATGCATATTGATATTTAGAATCCCTCATGGGCCAAAGTTCAGAATTAACAACCACAGGTACTTTATTACATGAGAACATTTTCAGAGTCAATAATATGATCTTAAGTTCAGCCTTCACATGCAGTCAGGGTCATTTCACCTCCAAGCAAACTGCAGAATCTCAAGTATCCCTGTTTCATAGAGCTACAAGTGCATGACTAGCTTCATCCCAGTTTCAGTACTTGCATGTGTACCTACCACATGATGGACTCTGGCTTCCGCTTGAAAGAGACCTACCTAGGTAGGGGGCTACAGAAGGCTGGCTCAAAATGAGGAGGAGAGTAGGATGGACCAGAACTGGAGGCACCCTCTATAAAATCTTGACTTCCAACAGCCTGACTATGTGAGCCGTGAATACTCATATAGCATGCTAAGTATTTAACAAAGGCTGAACTTGCCCAAAGACCTTGCTTTTTTTGTAAAGCTGATAATTCCTAATGACCAAAAGTGATTTCACCACTTAAATTGCCTTGTTCTACATTAGGTACATCAATGGGAACTTTGTCGGACTTAAAGCTGTTGGATCAAGTTATTAATTTGTGCAGATACAGAGACAACTTTGCTTGCAGTACACTAACTTCTGACTAAAGAGTTTCTTCTGACTGAACAGTTCCAGAGAAACATCTTCACGGCGTAAATCAGACTGATAACGATCAGAATAGCACATACAGTTAGCTTGGGGGCTGATGCTAAATTCTAAATGTCATGAAACATTGAGTGGTAATATTCACTACCAATGAAGAGTGCCTTCTAAGACCTTCTTTAGGATGTGCAGATTAACTTTCTACTTTGAGGGGGAAATTTGCCAAGATCATGGATCAAGTCTCTTCCTGTATTTTTTTTTCCAATGATAGACTGCTTCTATGTTATTTCTGGATTATATTAGCCAGTAACATGTGCCAACCTGCTTGAAAAGTTAAAAACTTGTTTTCTGAACATGCTAGAAAGTGTAACGATACTTCCTCATTGCCTTCATCTGCCTGGAGCTGTCAGTGTACAAGCTTTATTTCTGCTTGTTACCTACTATTCTGTCAATCTGCATGCGTCTGGTTTCCACCTCATTGTCCACATGCAAGTGTTGACACCTACAACAGTAGAGATGCTTTGAGTTGCTTGGGAGGGCATTTGAAATCAGCTAAACTTTGCTGTCTGCTGGTCCCATCGCGTGTGCTGTTGCAGCTGTTCTTAAGTGTATACTTCACACTTCAGACTCCACATCCCATTACTATGCTCTGCTTCGCTCTTAGCACCACTACTCATAGCAAACTGGACAGTGTATGGAAGAAACTGCCAATGACCAAAACATTTTGTTCACAAGGGGAGGTAATTGTAAAGCACAGATAATTCATAATGCAATGTTGGGAATGGTAGGACTTTCAGAGCTGTCCAGTTGCTTGATCTTAACATATTGGAACATAAGCCATGGGTTCAGAATGTATAAAGGGGCAAAGTAGTGAGCTAAGGGTCGAAATGACCTTAAAGGATGTTGCAGCAGACAGAGTTATGTGGAATATGAGCCTGCGGTTTCGTTAACCTTTGCTTACCTAGTTGCTAACGTACGAGGCCTGTCTTGGTGAGGTATGTACTGAGGTCTGTCTTAATGACCAGCTAGGATTTGGCATGATATTTTAGCTTGTATGTTAAGGTATATAACCAAGTGCTAAAAGTACAATAAATGGAACTTAGCTTGCATCAAGCTGCTCTCCCCCTCTCTCCAATCACGGCAATGCCATAAGCCAGTCAATGAAATTAACTGCTATACTCAAAATCCTGATTTTGCTCACAACTCTCCTCCTTATGTGAGTTACAGTTCTTGGATTTGAAAGTCCTTGTGCACTGCATTTAAGTCATTGCATAGTGATAAATATTGCCCACTAATTACATCCAGCTTCATTTTCCAGGCAGCTTTTACAAATGAACTTACTGAATAAAAATAGAAGAAAGTGAGGCCAGAATAGTTTTTTACCTATTAAGCTTTTTTGTTAGTAGTGAGAGTTTTAAAAGTATTTAAATACTTATCTCTCATTGTTCTCAAGAACAGAAAAAGGTGAGAGAAAGGATACTCTGGATCAGATTACTATATATAGCTATTTCTGCTTTGCTATGTTAACATTTCCAGGATAAATTTAGTGTCCTGAAGGATTTGACTGGTTTTATGTATCTATTTCTTCTTTAATACTATTTTCCAGGTTACTTTTATGAAGACATTATGGTGCATGTATTATTTTTCCACATGTCAGTGGGTAAATTCGTCACAAATAATTTTAAATACACTATCAAGTTCACTTCAGTGGATGAATCCCAAGGTATAGCTTACATTCAGAGGTTTCAGAGGTGCAACATTGTCAAGGTCCAGAGAACAGAGGTTAACAATATCTCTGTCCAGAGGAGCAAGATCTGTTCTTATGGATTTCCGTGTTGTGAAATTAAGGTACAAACCAGACCATAGATCACCACAAAACTATTTATTAAAGGATAAAGTTGGACAAAACAGAGGGAGAGAGAGAGAAGGGGGAGAGAGAGAGGGATAAAAAGAATGATGGAGAAGAAGAGAAGAAGCAGGGAAGGAAAAGAGCTGGGATCATATTACCATCAGTCGCAGAGAGAGGGGAGAGAGAGATGGGTGTGTGGCCCAGGGATTTTCTGTGGAGTTTGTGGACCACTGGTGGAGGTACACTTGGTGGTCTAGTGGAGATCCGCCCTTGGTGGTCTGGTAGAAGTGCCCACCTGTTAAGTGTGGTAGGAGTGCCACTGGAGGTCTGGTGGGAGTGCCACACCTTGGCAGGCATTCCTCCTGCCTTTTATACAGTTTTCTGCTCGGTGTCCAGCTGCAGCTCCCCAGGAAATAGGATAGGCTCGACTGTGTATTCTCATGCATTCGCAGGGGTCCGGCACCACCGGGGAGAGGGCTTCCGCCCCCTCCCTGGCTGTACCTGTCCATACCCTTTCATATAAGCCTGTTCTCTCTGGGGTCGCTGAGATAAGATGTAGGCATCCTGGGCATTCCAGCCAGGCTGAGGTCCAGGAGTTTGGAAGGTGTTGTCTGTTGGTTTACATCCCTGAGCTTTAGGCCAAGCACCTACTCTGAGTCCCAGAAGTTAACAAAGTTAATCTTTATCTTCATTGATTAGGGAGAGACGATGCGATCGTTATCTTTGTTGATCAACAAGAGAGAGGATTTAGACTCTCACAAACATAGAATGTTGCCTCTTCTGCATACATTTGCCATTATTGGTTCCTTCAGGTAACTGTCAATCAGAAAACCTTTCATAAAATGAATAGCCCTAAATTTGAGTACAATTACTTTTTCTCAGCTTTGGCCACCTGAGTAGGTAGCTTATTCTCTTCTCTGGTTTAACCAGCCGCCAAACTAATATGGGAGCCTCACAGGGAGTGAATTTCCCATCTGCTGTCACCTCCTGTCCTCATGTGTATACACACACAGATAGAGTGGTTTGTATTATTATTTGGAGGGAGTGTCTTAAATACGTGGTGCTACCTTCTGCAGTCCTTAGGCTACACCGGCTCATTGGAGACAGAAATTTCCCAGCCTCCCCAGTAGTTCTTAAAGCTTCTCTTGGTAGTGACACTTGATCCCTTCGTGCTCTCCAGAATTGAGGCCCAGGAAAAATTAAATGAGACAGGAACTGAACTGGGATCCCACAGTACCTTAGCAGCTCTAGTGAACAATAGGTCTTAGAGAGATTGGACCTGGCTGAGGTATAATGAAGCTTGTACCTGCCTGAGCCATCAAATAGAGAGATGGCATTATAAATTCTGCCTCCTGTTCTTCAGCGTGTGCTGAAGTTTTCCCAGTACAGTTCAAAAATTACTTGTAAGAAAGTCCTTTTCAGAAGGTCTTGGTTTAAAACAAAATACATTTTCATAAACTCACAAGATGTCTAAAGCTACAGCTTGTGTGTGTAAAACTGCCTCACTCTTACAGCAGATACTGAATCATTACTCTAACAAGCCCTAAGTCCCATGGCGAACAGTTGTCTGATGAAACAGATAGCTCTGGTGTTTGGAGACTGCAAAGGATCTTAAAAGTAAAAACAATATTGACGTTGACAAATAGATGAAATGCTGCCTTGCTGGCTTTGTTACTTGCAGAGTATTCTGCAGAGTTTTCCTAGAGTAGTTGCTATAGAAAAATGCAGAGTAGGGTAATTGAAACAAGGGATTATAAGAAGTCGCTAAGACATGTTCAGAGGACACTGAAGTGTGTTGGGTTTTGGGGTTTTTTTTCTTTTAGTGAAATCTTTCCAAAATCATAATGTAAGTGTGCAGTTATACATACATTTTAGTCGTGGAAAACAGAAGAGTACACCTTTGTATCCAAGATTTAGAATGTATTGTTAATCTGATGTTTTGTCTGATCAAAATACTGCAGTATAATTGCAAATTATCTAATTATTCCCTCTTCTTACTAATAATGCAGTTAAAATACTTGTATGCCAGCATCCTATTGGCTGTCCTTTTTTTTGATGTTATGCTCACCCTCCTTATATGTTGCTTCATTGAGTTGTTTGTCAATATGAAGTTGAGGATGAGGATTTCCTCCTCCCATGACCAGTGACTTTGTGGGGGGATTTATCCTTACATGTAAATGAAGGTATTTCAGTTTTAGGGGGCCAACCATGCAACTACACAAAGCTATACAAAATGCAATGTCTGGGGGTGGGAGGTGGTGGTGGTGAATCAAGTAACATAACTAAAGCTCAGAAACACTGGATAAGCAGCAGCCAATTTACCACCTGTAAATGTGGTATTATAACTAGGGCAAGCTCAAGGATAATTATCAGATGATTAAACAAATTGCGAGTATGGTCTATGTTTTTTGCCTATTATTAGAGATTCAGCAAATCAAAATACTGTAGCTTCAAGGCACAACATAACAAGTTACGTGTCCTTATGTGTTTCATTTGTTTTATAAAGTCCAAAGCCTGTTGTTGCCACTTGGCAATGACGAACTGACAGATCCACAAAGCTACAATATAAGTGAGCACCTTAGTCCCATTGCTTTGGAGAGCTGACCAGTAGTCACAATAAATGAAACACAAACCTTTGTACTATGGGAAGTGCCTTGTTAAGGAAGTCTCCTATCTTCAAATTTCCTCTGGGGAGAGTGACATATGTGTCAGTGAAAGAAACCAGGTAGTATATTATTCCCTTCTTCTGAGCATCTCCATCTGTTTGTTTGGAAAGTAGATTCATTTTTATTTAATTTGTCTGTAAGTTTTAAGGGTGCTTCCTTTCACTCCAAGCTGCAAAGAGAAGCAAATTACTAATTGTATTGCTAAGATGCAGTCTGCCTTTCACAACAGAACTAAAAGCCCAACATTTCCTTCGTCAGAATGGTAGTCTAGTATGAGGAGAAGTCATTGTCATTTTGGAATATTGTAATTATTTGTGTTTTACCTTTTGCTTTTGTACTCTGCTGCTTTAATAGTGGAGTTTTCCCACATTATGCTTTACCCCTTGTTATTTTTCCATTGCTCTTACTTTCTTTTAGTTCCTTCAAAAAAAAAAAGTATGAACACAGAAACATAAATGCAGGAAATAATTCAGAGGTTTGAGGTAACTCAGGTAGCTTTGAGATTTAGCACTGTTACAGTTTTCCTTCCAACTTATCATTCCAACTGATGATAAGTGAATCTAGGAACATTTTATTTAATCAGAAAACTGATTCAAAGTTTTTTCAGCAATCTTTACTTCTGGAATTAAATCCACTAAATGAAAACAGTTACAAAACTTCTATGGGGGTCACTGGTGGTACTGTTTCTCTGTACCTGCCTTTTCCCTACACCTGTTCTATGTGGTTTCTGTTTATTTTACTTCAATCTCAGTGATGCCAATACAAGAAGAGTTGAAAAATAAACCTCAGGAAATAACTTATTAAAAATTAAACAAAACCTGTCAAAAACTGAGAGAAATCGTCACGACATTTCTGTGGAAAACCCACCAACTTTACATGTCAAACTACAGGCAGAAACACTTGTTTTGCCCAGGCAAGACATAGCTTGAGCTGCGATAGAGGTTATTGAGTTGACTGTTGGAAAGGGACAGCTGCCTGTGTGACTCAGTAGTTGGAGGAGGCTATCTGTAACTCAGTCTGTCTCTTGCTATGTGACTCACTCAATTACAAGTTTCTGCCATGACTTTTTTCGGATTGCACTTACATGGTTGCTACAGTAGATCTTCCCACACCTGGTTTTCAGCTTAAAGAGGAAAGATTGATTACAAATATTAAATGTTTGCAGGCAATGGCACAACTTTTGCACACTTAACTTTTTATTACACCTGCTCTGCTAACAGTAGAAACCCTCACACTTGCACAGAATTGGGGGAAAGTGTAAGTGACATACTATGTGTGAACCACAACACTTCCAGTTCAGTGAAAAGATAGTAAGAGGAATGTCTCTCTCTGGTCAGGACCAGTGAAGCTTCTTGTATCAGGCAAGATGTTGACAGTATGCTAAATACTTTAAGTAAAAAGTTACTTTAAAATAAAATGGTTTTTGCTTTTTTTTTTTTTTTTATTCAGACATTTCTATTATAGATATAAATGCATTTTTGGACAAAGTTGGGTTTTGTATGTTAAGGAAATCTGAAGTATAGAATTTATTTCTTTTGTTGAATATATCATCTGTCGTTTTAACAGAGAGAGTGGTATGAAAATTGTGTTCAGGTCCTTACGAATCGGTAAAATGCTATAAAGCAGATATGACCAGTCTGCTTCTGCTTTTTAAATAGTTTCATGCTTTCCAAGAGCAACAGGGTATGTTCATGGTAATGATTTATTTTTCACTTGATATCTGTTAATCCATTAATTCTTAATACTTATGAAAGATTTGAGATGAGTAGGAGGAGACTGTGTTTATACATGTAAAGGCCACATGTAACAAGTTGTTGTGTTTGGATCTGGACTCAAATGGCTGTCCACGTGGAGATGGAATGATTCTAAGGCTCAGTTTTCCAAAAGAATTTAGAAAAGTTCATACCATTCTTACTCCTTGTATGCAGAGATGGCCATGTTACTGTCAGCAGTGTTAATATATAAAGTGAGAAAATACAAGATTATGTTCTCTATGTCCTCTGTTGTTTGATGGTGCACGGCAGACAGCCATTCTGGGGGAGGGGACTAGTGGAGTATTCAAAATAAGTTGTGTAGAAATCTATGGGCATGGTCTGAGCCAAAATTCATTGTCATTCTATGAAAACTCCAAGGAGCTTGGATCTGCTAGTTGACAGTCATGGTAATATTCATTTATTTATTTAACAAATTAATCTTAGCTGTTCATTTGATACGTAGTATGTCTTTCTGTTTCTTAAATTCACATCCTTAATGAGGGAACCTGCCAGACTAAAGAGGACCTGAAGAGCATCAGTGATACAGAACAGTCGTGACATCTGAGAGAGAGGAAGAGACAGGTTGTGTAAAATATAGAACTTGATGTCTCCTCTTCCAAAGCTTGTTTCATACAGCAGCTTTTTTATTCGTTCTTTTTTTTTGTTTTAAACAAAAAGGGAAGGCTTATCATCTGTCCATGAAAAAAATGCAGTTATTGTTTGATTAATAGCTCATACTGATGTTAGAAGATGCCTAATTATGCGTCAATATTTTCCTCATTATGTAGAGAATCATCATCATAGCAGATTAGTCTATGAACAGAGAATGGTTTCCATTTTGCTAATTAATTCTCATGCTTCAAAGTACATAATCCAAACAACAGTCTAGTTCTTTCAGTGTAACATTTCTATACACCTAATCTTTTTGGAAGCAAAGTGTTTGTTGGAAATAATGGGAGGGTGGAATGCCTGACCTAATACCAAAACATGACTCAAGAGTGCTTTTGTTTTTTGATGGGAAGTTGTTAAAGCATCACCATAGACTGTAGCTTTCTCAAAGCTTATTCAGAAGTATTAACTCCGTCTCTTGGTGCCCTCCTTGACATAGCAATGACTGCAAAGCTTACATCAAGAGTGTTGCTGGTTTGTAAATATACATGTGAAACAATTTTGAGAACTACCCTTCTAGTTTAGTAAAGACAAAACTTTCAGTGTCAGAACATCAGAGGAAGTGATGTATTTGCACTCTAGACAAAGTTGAAAATAAGAAACTCTTAACAATAAAGAAAACAAAGTGTTTGGGTGATGGTATGCAACAATCCAGAGAAGGAATGTGATACTTGCATTAACAATAAGTGTTCTTGAAGCTTTTAAAAAGTCCTGCATTCCAGCTTTGAAAAGTCTAGTAATGCCAGTTACTGTGTTGTAGAAAATAAAATCCAAGAGATACAAAGGGTATTTAGAAGTTTATGGCTATATTCTATGCTATGGCTAGCATTTACACTACTGGGAATTTAAGGCCTCTTTGCATAGATTAGAGAAATCTTGTTGGAAGTCTTTATGTTTTATCCTGCTGCAGTATGCACAGCTTAAGTAAAATCTTCACTTCCTAGTGAAGACTTGGTGCCTCAGAATTTCAATTCCTGTGCCAGATAAAGCATTTTTAAAAGGTCAAATATTAATATAAAAGTCAGAAGACAAGAGCAACTTCTTGACATAGTATCAAGCTTCAAGAAGAATAAGGTATTATCCATATTCTCTTTTGTATTTTGAAATCTGTTTCAAAGCATGATTCAGTTATTTATTTACAAGAACAAACTCATTTACTAGGAAAAATCATACACTGAATTCTTGAGGAAAAGTACAAATAGCATCACTGGCCATTTATTCACACAGATATAGATACAGATTAGATGTAGATACTTACATATATTCATATCCCCTATGTTAGCACATAGAATGGACAAGAACTGCAGAAGTGCTGCATCTTCAGCTGGGCAGGAAGTCATTAAAATAGTCTGATATTCTGTTAGGAGATGCCCTTATTCCAGTAACTTTAGGTTAGTAGAGCCTAAGGTTTGTAACAAGTTATAATGTCAATAGAATTACTCTGGGAAATAAGTGTTCAGTGCTGGGAGCTCTACTAGAATTTGATGTTACTTTAAAAGTAATTACAAGAATTGTATGACTTCTATTCCCCTTCTTCCTAAGGACCAGTGTTACTGTCCTCTGCAAATATAAGGTCAGTGCCATCCTTGCATCATTGTTTTATCAGTTCTCCAGTACAATCTGCTCTTGACTTTTGAGAGATTAAAAGGAGCAATGTGAGAGAAAACTGTTTTATGAAGGTAGCAACTACTGTAAAAATCAGCTATGTATTCTGGAGGAAGAACTAAAAATATGTCAACAGTTTCAGGCAAAACAGAGTAAAGACAGGTCTCAAAATCTGCAAGACTATTTGCAGTGTGTTCCAAAAGGAAGTCTGGCTTGACAGAATGCAAAAGTGCAGCTCTGAAAACAAGAGGAAAGCATTTGCGAGTAATGTATTGATCACAAGGAAAGTTAGACTTTCCTGGATTCACTTCAAAACAGCGTTCTTCTAATTAGCCTTGCAACCTGGAAGAAACCTCATGACATACTTCCTTGGGGATGAGTTTACTACCTGTGTAGTAAACATACCTCTTAAGAAGAATCACATTGTCATGCTGCAAGGTTACACTTTTGGCAGGTCTGTAGTATGTAATTGTGTCTAGAGAATTATCTGTAAAGACAGCTTTGTTATCTTACTGTTCTAATTTCATTGCCCAAATTCTTATTTGAGCTGTAGCCATAGTTCCATGCATTGAATTGGTGGTGTAAGGAAGTGCCAAAGGAAGCGTGTCCTTCTACAGTAAAATCTTTGTGGTAAAAAATAATTGTGTATAAAAATTGTTTGTGCAACCTCATCTGCCTTGCTTCTCATCACCTAAGTGGGCAATATGTCCCTGAGTGCACTTCTGTGCATCATGTGAGATTGAGGACTACCAAGATGATACTGGTGACAAATTCTTCCTGGTTTGGATTAATTTTATTCCAGAAAGCATGATTCTACAGCAGTGAGGCTATTCCAGGAGCAACATATTTCACAAGGTGTCGTGCACCGTGAATTGTATGGTTTCTTTATACCCATAAGGTCAGACACTAATACTGCTCCTAACCCGTACAATTAGCAGGAGGATAAGGGAAAAGGAATGTAGCTTTTGTTTCCTGTTTGTGTGCCAAGAGCTCACTCCTGTTTAATCTGCTGTGTCATTAATGGATTTGGTTTCTTGATCACACTCCAATTCAGGTGATTATTATATTTACCATGCAGCAGAAATAATTTCCTGCTAATTAAATTTTACTTCCCTTTTAAGACTACTTCACTTTATATTCTTAACCAACTTCCTTATCCAGTGTAAGGTAGTTGTATTTTACAATGTGTCATTCCTCTGGTGAATAAAATTAATCCTTCGTACTTTTTAGCTGGCAAACCATTTGGATACAACCAGAGGAACAGAGCTGTAAAAACAAGGTATTTCCTCAGGTTTTTTTTCCAAAGACAACATTGAGGAAGTGTTCAGACAGAGCTGCAAACACATCTATGAAGAGGCGGATTGTAGGCTGTCTTCCAGACAGTTCCAAAACCATTTTCTGACCATGGAATTTTAAGGGATGTGAACAGCCTAAATGTATGAAAGATAATTGCCTTAAAAATAGATACAAACAAAATATAAAGAAATAGTAACTGACTTTGTTATAAACATTTTAGTTAAAAGTTTTTTTTCTTTGGGGGAAGATGCATTTTGTTGTCATAACTGTGACACACCAAAAAGCAGTGGTGGGTAGAAGGGTTGGGTTGTTTTCTTTTTATTTGCTTTATTTTGTGTATTATGCACATAAGATCAATTAATAATGTGTTAGTGCTTAAGTTTTTTTGTATATTTTACAATTGTAAAATATATCCCCAAAATACATAATTTTAAGGTACAGAATGCATTGAGCATTGATTAGTTTCTGAAATAATTTAACTGTGACATTTAAAACAGCGTATTGGATTTTTGATACTTTGCAGGCTTTCAGATGATAAATAATTATTAGATAATTTAATCTTTGGGTAAAAGGTAGACACCTCCCCACCTTTCTCTCAACTGGTGACCCCTTTCTCAGAGCTAGACTCATGCAAGAAGAGCAAATGAAGGAGTCTGCTCTCAGCTATGAAAAAAAGACATGAATCATACTACAGCACCCTGTACCACTGGCAGCTGGAATAAATCCATTAAGACAAATAACCATCTTTCATTCTCTCTTTATGAAACGGGAAAATTCAGAGCTGTGTAAGCACTACCAACAAACTAACAAGCCAGCCCTAGCTGCTCGTGGTGTAGTCTAAGTTACTAAATTACTGCAACCTAAAAATGAAGTGCTTTACTCCTTTCCTTGTTCACAAAATCTGGGATGGAAAAGTACCTTAAGGGTTTATTGATGCTTTCATGGCATCTGTATAAGAATCATCACACCTTGTATCTGAGTAGCCACCTGTGTGTATTCAATTACTTGAACACTCACCTTGTTGACAAAGACATCCTAGTGCTTCTGTGCTGGTGATGGAACGACTGTGATAACAGTTAAAATTGTATGGGCTCAAGGAACTGGAGCAAAGAGATAGATCTCTGCATGTCTCTATTAACTGGATCTGTAGTCTGAGAAAATCACAGCAAATCCAACTAGCCTTAGAGATTCTGCAGTCACAGTCACTCCTTTCATGAACATAGAAAAATATGAAAGCCCATACGCTACAAAACAGATTTGCCTGCAGAAGTTTAAGTGTATCATTGAAATGTAGTTAAGCTGCTCTACTCAGCCTCCTGCTCTCAGTACTGCTGACCTTTTCAGGCTGTGTGTTTTCTCTTGAGTTCAGATGTTCTTTCAACTTTAACAGGCTGTAATACTGAACATCAAAAGGAATTATAGAATCATAGAATTGTTTGGATTAGGAGACCTTTCAGATAATTAGGTCCAATTGTTAAACTAGCACTACCAAGTCACCACTAAAACATGTCCCTCAGCAATGCATCATCAGTGTGCTGGCCACACTGTTTCTGATACAGATCAGGATACCCTTGGCCTTCTTCACTGCCTGACCCCATAGGTGGCTCATATTCATCTGGCTGTTGACCAGCACCTCCAGCTCCTTTTCCACTGGGCTGCTTTCCAGCAACACTTTGCCAAACCTGTAGTATTGCATAGAATTGTTGTGGCCAACACTTGGCCTTGTCAAACCTCATACAAATGGCCTCAGCCCATTGATCCAGTCTGTTCAGATTCCTCTGTGGAGCTTTCCTTCCCTTAAGCAGATCAACACCCTTGCCCAACTTGGTGTTAACTGCAAACCTACTGAGTGTGCACTCTATCCCTTCATGCAGATTGTTGATATTAAAGGGAACAAAAGGGTCTTTTTACTTCTACTATCTGGAAATTTATAGTTATTGATGTGTGAAGTGATGAGCAGAACTATTGCAGATTCAAGATACTTTATAGTCTTGTAGTATATTATCCAAGAACTTTGACTTAATATCAGAAAAAGATACTGCATTGTAGATTGCCCCAAGCTAGCTAGCTCAGACATTACAGCCAGGAGAACAAATTCCAAAAAGATTGGCACAAATGTTTCTCTAAATAGTGCTACTTCCAGACCAGCAGTTAACTACATAGCTTTTCTCAAATCATCTTATTCCTAGCTATGCAAAACTGTTTGGAATGACTGGATTAGCTAGTACTCAAATGAGATAGCTGTTAGTCAATTGCTATTATACCAAGCACTTATAAACTTTGCTCTCATTTATCAGTTTGTGTCAGACTTAACACATCCAACACTTTCCACAGTACCTGTCTGCTTCTGAAACTTCTTTTAGTCAGACATGCCTGTGGATCAGATGCTGAAGTCTGTCTGGCAGAAAACTTCCCCATCTTTCCTCCAGGACACTCAGGACTAATTAGAAGTAAAATACTTTAGATCTGGGTATCTGAAGAGAGAGTACTATCACACTCTTCTTGTTGAAAAGTAAAGGCATGATGGAAGATAACAAAACACTGGGCAACCACTGGAAATGACAGTTAATTAAAAAGAGTGCTGCATACATCTGTAATTCTGCATCTAGTTTTGGGCTCTGTGGTTCAAGAAGGACAAAAATCTCAAATCATTTCGGCAGGAGACTAACAATACTGTCATGGGCCAGAAGTATGTGACCTTTGAGGAGAGGCTGAGGAGCCTGTCCTTGTTTAGTCTGGCAAAGCAGGAGCTAAATGGTGATCTAATATTTGCCCACAGCAGCTTTAATGGGAATTGCACAGATGGCAGAACCTCATTCCTCTGCTACTGGCAGATGGTACAATAAGAGACAACCCCAAGATGCAGCTTGGAAGATTCAGTTTGGACTTTAGGAAAATGTTATTCACCAGAAGGGTAGTGCAGCAGTGGAATAGCTTACCCAGAGGTATAACCAGGGGACTTGCCCTTCATGGAATCTTTCACTTGGCTAGAAAATGTAGCAACTGACCTGGTATAGCATTTTCAACATTTCTGTTTCCAAGCAGCATTTCCAACCAATCTTCTGCAAATAAGAAACTTGAAGGGAAACTGGAAGAAAGAAAGATGATATACTCAAAGTGATCATTTCACCTTGGATTCTCTCTTCAGACTGATTTGCTTTTTTTGTAGACAGCAAAAGTAAAAATAATGACAATGCACCGAAGAGAGCTATTTTGTCAAATGCAGCAGAAAACTAAGGCCACTAAGTTTCCCTTATATGCTTTCTGTCAAGCTTAAGACTTAAACTAGATAGAAGCATTTCAGACATCAGATGATTAAAATGAGATATTCTAGGAAAGATATATGCTCAAGGCTTCAGGGAAAGAATGGAAGGTATCCTTGCTCATTTCACCTATGAAGGTAATCTCATTTTGCAGAAAAGGACATAAAGTGATGGAAGTCCTTCTCACAATGAAAGCCACCCAAGGTTCATTGCATAAATGTACTGGAAGGTTCTTCTGTGCACATTGGGCTGCTGACCAGAGAGTAAAAAGTTCAAGAAAAATCTTCTTGAGCTGGCCTCATTATTGCTGCATGCATTTGACCACTTTGATTTTCACCAGCAGGAGTAGTCACTTGCAGATTATTTCACTGACCTACGATCTCGATCTCAGAGTTACTATGGTTTTGGCCATGTTGCTTCCCCCAGCGTGCCTGTGCCAGTGTATGTTTTTGTACTGCCGTTTTTCTGAACTATTCTTAGACATCTCATGTTGAGAATGGCAGAACAGCTCCAGTTACCTACTTCTCAGTCAAAGAATATTTTAAAGCAACATTTTGGGAGGTTGTGGATGCTTCCTCCCTGGAGGTGTTTAAGGTCAGGCTGGATGAGGCCTTGGGTGAGATGCTCTAGTGGGAGGTGTCCCTGCCTGTGGCAGGGGGTTGGAGCTGGATGATCCTTGAGGTCCCTTCCAACCTAAACCATTCTATGATTCTATGATTCTATGATTTTGCTCAGAGTATTTATCAGGGCATTTAGCAAGTTCTGTTGCTATTCTTAATTATTTGATAATGTGCAGGTTAGCAACACTGTAGCAGAGGTTGTCAGTATTTTGGGACAGAAGATAAACCGTGTTATATGCCCAGATTTCAGAAGGACCTTCTTGGCCAGCCAGAATGGACTTCACAAAAGGCTTTGTTTTCTTTGTATTTTCTTTCCTTTCATGGTTCATATTGCAGTCAAGCTAAGTCATTAAAAACAGCTCCAGCTTTAAGTCTCTGTTAACATCTTCTCAATAACCATGGAGGAATATTGGTCGTCACACCACATGTTGCTATGAGGTACCAATATGGTAGTGAAATATTATCTATATGTACCCCAGCAGGAGAAAACAGCTACCGCTCTGGGTTTTACTACTGTGTTTATTTTTCTTTCCTGACAAAGGCAGAACCTTCATTTCCAATTTATTTCTGGGCATCAAATTAAGTAACCGGATATTGTGCTTGAGTAGATCTTTAATTACTGTGACCAGGCAATTGTGTCTCTATTCCTTTAGAAAAGCTTGTCCAGACTTTAAATGAAAACAGAGAAGGCCTACACAGAACAATTAAAACAGAGAATTTGTTTACAGGCTCTTGCTGGAAGAAGCATAATGCTTCCCTTTATCATCACTTGTCATAGCAGTGACAGCCTGTAAACCTCCTGCACATGCATTGTTCTTTATTTGTCACTGCGTGTGCCAACTCTTGCCCTGGCAGGTGCCTGGCATGTGTCAAACATATGATTCATGGGTTCGTTTGATCAACACTGTGAATAAAAGACTGATGTATTTCCTTTTAAATTACAAATTAGACATTTACTCCCCATATCTAGTGACAGGAGTTTGGCTTCTTTACATCCAAAGTGCACCAGCTATAGCTCGCTGTGGAATTTAAATACTTGCTTCTCTCTCCTGGCTGACAGTGAAATTTACGTAGTATTACAGCACACAAATGAAACCATCCTACCTTCCTGTTTCATTGTCACAGCAAGCTTTCTTGAGCTATTTTGTCTTGTAATAAATGGGCAGAATGTGTTGTGCTGTAGACACTTAAAGGCCTTTTTATTACAGGTTGCTTGCTGTTTACACACTGCGTTATCATTTCTTTCAGATAATTTCTTTAGAATTACAGCTTTGCTCTGACAGTGATTGATGTGTGTTTCCTTGGGCTCTTGAGGTTACTTGCTTCTAAATATGTATGTGTAATATATAGGTTTTATGTGTGAGATGCTTCTTCTGGAGATAGTATTAGCAACCCAGTAATTGAGAACTGTGAGAGAGTGCCATTGTACTGTAGGAAATAAAATATAATTCGGTTTTCTCTTCTGTGAAGGGAATTCATGGAATTCTGTGGAAAATGGAAGATTATTTTCATATTTTTTGGGAAAAGACAAGGTTAAAAAGTGAGAATTTGTTAATAGCACCTAGTTACTTTGTCAAAAAAACATTATTATTAGTTGTTGTTGTTGTTGTAATGCCCTTCTAGAGAATAGTTTAAGCAAGACTTGAGCTGTGAGATTCCCAGATACTGTCTTTGGAAGAGCATCTGTCTTTGTAACCCCTGGCTCAAACAAGGACTCTTTTATTAAAAAGCTACCCTTTAAAAGCCAGCTGCTGATTGCAGATTCTGCAGAACTGCTGTTTTGCCTTTTAAAGTCTCACCTGTGGTAATAGCATGATGTTGAGTAATGTTGGAGTGGCTTCAGTGAGTGGTTCAACATGAAAGACATGGCTTGGCTATTCATATAAGTAACACAAAATACTGGGGCTTCCTTTAAATCTGTCTGCTGTCTCTGGCTGTTACTTTGTGGCTTAATTCTTTTAGAGATTGGAAAGATCTGAAACAGTGCCACAAGATATTGAAGGGGAAAATTTAATATGGAAGCTCTTTCATGCTGATTTATATTTAAATATAAATCATTTAAATAAATATTTAAAATCATTACTTATGTATCCAAGAGGGGGTGTTTTTCCTGTACTTCAGGTATTTTCGTTGTCATAGTCGTACTGGAGTTGGTTCTTGAACTTAGTATTTAAGTGATGTTTGTGTAATCATTGAGAACATTTCCCAGATAAATTCCCAAACTCTCTTCTTGGCCAAATCTCAAAGCTATAGGTACAGCAGGTATTGTTACTTGTATATAGAACCATAGAGTGGTTTAGGTGGGAAGGGACCTATAGAGGTAGTCTAGTACAATCCCCTTGCAATGAACAGGGACATCTTTAACTGTATCACATTGCTCAGAGCCCAGTCCAACTTGACCTTGAATGCTTCCAGGGATACGGCATCTGCCACCTGTCTGGGCAACCTGTTCAAGTGTTTTATCACCCTTAAAAAAAGTCTTCCTCATATGTAGTCTAAATTTACCTTCTTCCAGTTTAAAACCGTTATCCCTTGTCCTCTCTTAATAGGCACTTCTAAAAAGATTGCTCCCACGTTCCTTTTAAACTCTCTTTAAATATTGAAAAGGCACAGTAAGGTTTCCCTACAGTCTTCTTTTCTCTAGGCTAAACAACCTCAACTCTCTCACTCTTTCTTCATAGAAGAGGTTTTCCTGTGTTTGGTCTGTTTGACTATGTCCAGACTTATTGCTAAGATATTACTAACATGTAGCTATTTTAATAGATCTAAATACCTTTTTATGTATCTCTACTAATCCATATACTTTGAATTGTATGCAAACCTGATCTTTTTATGTCACTTGTCTAAATAAATTCTATCAAAATTAACACTTATTACTTTTGTTTTCTTCCTAATTACTTCCAGGTACGTTTACATGAGGATGCATTTAGAATTCTGTGTGAGCGAGACATGCAAATCTTGTTTGTGTACTTATACTTGCATGTTTTCACAAGTTGTTCTTTGAATGACAAGGAGAAAACAATAAAACTTTTCTACTGTGGGACTAATTAGGTAGATAAAAACAATTTTGAGATATGCGAGTCTGGCATCAAACGATGTGCTGAATATTTTAATGCAGTTCTTCATAAATCAGATTGTGTGCTGTCTGAAATGTGCAAAGAGCTGAGACAGGAAGGTGATACAGAGAACTCTGTTTCAGAGAATTTCAGATATTATTCTGTACAAAAAAAAATTAAAATACTCACAGTTTGAGAAACTTCTTTCCTTCAGTTTGCAAGGAACTGAACAGTGCAAACTGATACAACTGATAACAATGTAATTATATTATTCAACTCCTTTGTTATTTAGCAATTAGTATAAGAACAGGAAAAAAAAAATTGCCATTATTTAATAGTTTACATCATCTGTCCCTGAAGTGGTTTCCTGAAAGTTACCCAGCTTACAGAATTTGCTCATTCCAAGATGTGAAAGGAATGGAATTAAGTCTCATGTAGGAGACGCAATTTCACTGCCTTTATTTGGCCCAAGAGAAGTGGTACTAATCAGAATGTATGAAAAGAGCGTGTTTGTGTTAGCTCATTTAAACTTCAGTGGCTGCCATATTCTAACTGTACGTTGCAAGGGCCTTACCTTAGTCATTGTGAAACCTAACTAGTGAAGATCTTGAATTTCTGTACAGGCAACAGAGAGCCTATCAATACCAGGAACAGCATGAGTTGTCCAGGTAAGGCTTTTGCTTCTCTCCGTCACAAAGTTTAGGTGCTTTCTCGGTAGCTGCCTTCACGTACAAAGAGGGAAGCTGCTTAGAACCAGCTCCCAGGAAACAGTGGTCTTATCTGATACACGGCCAGATTTAGAGCAGTATGGTAGGACCCTTTTATCAGCTAGTGTCTCATCAGTGAACTCATCTTTGAGGGTAGGCAGGTGAGGATGGAGGATTTGTACTGTGGTCAGGGTTTTGAGGGCGTGCTCCCAAAGCTGGAGAGCTGTCTTCAGGGTGAGTAACCGGTGTGGCATGCAGCAATGAGGTCTTGTTCTTGGTGCAGGGTTCCTATGGACTATTCACTGCAAAGAAACTTAAGACTTGTGGATAAAAGAGGTCAAAAGAGTATGGTTATATGACCTTAGAGAACTACAGGACATTTCCAGAGTCTGAGGACTAGCATAAGCTACAGTACTTAACAAACCAGGTTTAATTTGATTTGGAAATATGTGATATCCTGTCACTTAGAAATTGTTTCATTTTTCCTGGTTTTAAGATAATACAATCCACAACATAGGAAAAAAATCTATATGAACAGACCTAACAAATTTTCTTGTATTACCTTCAAGGCCTTTGTATCATTGTTTTAAAGTCCTATTTCCCTTCTTTGATATTCCTGCACCATAGAAATAGCCTCAGTGGAGCTTATAAAAACAGGAAATAGTTCAATAAATACACACTTTAGACACTCTTGCACATGGACACAAAATGATCCAAGACTTGGTTTAATCTCAGTTCAGCCATGACGCTGAATTGTAGCTAATACCTAAAATGAGTTAGAGTGTTACACAGTCCTGTCTCATGAATATAGTTGTTCGTATGAAGACCACCATTCAACAACACAGTGAATCTCATGTCATTGTGACTTTTAGGGGATTGTGTTGGGGGTTTATAGGGTGAAAAAAGAGATACCTTTTTTCCTCTTATTTCAGAATTTGAATGTGCATTCTATAGTCAGACACAGGGTAAAAGATAAAAACATGCAGTGTTTATATCTGAATGTCATCTATATCCGTTTGTATTTGGTTGGTTGGTTGGTTGTTTTTTTCTCAGATTTGACTTTCCTCACTTAATCTAATACTTCTCCTTATATCGTAGGTAATACTATGAGCACTCTTTTGACCTAGTAGGCCTCCAAAGTGTTGAGATTTTCCTTCCAAAACCACTATTCTGTTCTGTAATCCTTGCGGGCTGATGTTCTCCAGTTCCTCTTCTGTGTCAGCGTACATTAGGATTCCTTAGTACAGAAAAACATTCCACACAGCACTGTCCCACTATATACACATAATTACGCCCTGGTGTTTCTACTTATTCCTAATCTGCAGGTAGATTTGGAAAGACCTAGGTATTTGTCATCTTGGAAGGAGAGGAACAGAGAGAAGGAGAAGGTGCAAGGAACTGTTTTTCGGAGAAGCTTGATTTAACACAAGATCCTGTATTGTCTGTACTTTGCTTGTCACCTTTGATCTATATGTCAGTATTATATGCTTCAGGGTACTGCTGAATGGTAGCCTCTAGCAAACTTCTTGCAGTCTGAAATGATGTAAGGTCTGGATTGAGATCTGACCATACAAATCCAAAGAATTAGTAGCTGATACAAGAAGCAATTATAACCCTGTAAACTCATTTCTGTGAGGCTTTGCTTGCAACCTTTAGCATGATAAATGTGGTTTATCATTAGTTTTAATTACCGAAGACTAAGCTTTTCCCTCCCAAATGAAAGTAGCGTTTTTTTTTCCGAAGTAATGAGTCCAACTAACTGAGGTGTTTTAACAAAGATGAAAGATCAGAATTTCTGTTGTAGGTATATTTAGGATGTTGTAAAACTGTAGGGTTTTGTTGTTGTTGTTGTTGGTTTTGGTGTTTTTTTGTGTTTCTTAGTGTGTGTTTCTAGTCAGAAGTAAAAATATACCCAAAAATGCTGTTCTGTGATATAAACACAGACAGATTATGCAGATAAGAGAACTTATCAACTATTCTACATTTGCAGCTTTAATCTTACTAGGCAGTCACCTGCCCATGTGCTTCATGCTGGTATCCAACTATTAAGCTCTTCTTTCATGTCTGTTTGCCTTCTCATTATGCAATAGTGTAATTGTGCTAGTTTAATGCTTACTTTAAAAAAATCCTTCCACATATACTTCTTCCTAATTAGCTGATATAGGAAACCCACTTGGAAAGGAAACTGTTTATAAAATGGCATGCCAGAATGTTTATCTGGCCTTGGGCTGCAGGAACCAGAGGATGGATTAATATCCTGCAGTTGTTTTGGCCATCATTATGTTATGGATGGCAGGTTGCCAGTAGCAACTGCAGTAAGAGGTCCAGAGTGTCAGTGTCTTCCTCTGTGTGGTAAAACAGGGGATATTTGCACTTCCCAAACCATCTCAAGGAGGTAGATGTGGGAGAACTTGAAATGACAAGAGATGGAAGCATGCAACTTGTATGCCAACCTTTCTTTGTGTTGGCTCCTCCAGGTGTGGCACCACTGATGCTTTTTTTGGCCTTCTTTCTAGAACATTTAAAAGAGAAGCTGGAGGAATACATGGTCCGTTTTGCCAAAGTGAGGATTGTACGTACCAAGAAACGAGAAGGACTTATTCGGACCAGACTGCTAGGAGCCTCGCTGGCTAGAGGAGAAGTCCTGACATTTCTGGATTCCCACTGTGAAGTCAACGTGAATTGGCTGCCTCCCTTGCTTAGTAAGTGTATGAGCATTCATCAGCCATTTAAACTAGAGCATACACCATAGATTAAACAGTCGAAGCAGTATCCCACAGTATACAGGACATGCACTGTACAGAACTGTTTGGAGCTCTGCTGCAGTGTCTGGTGACTCAGTATGAGACAGAACTCAGACAAATGCAAGCAGCTCCATTTTATGGATCCTGTGACTGAAAAACTGGTAAAATTTTGAAGTATCACTTGAGCCTGTTAGAGTTAACATGTATTTATTAGTATGCATGTATGCATTAGTATTATGTTGCACCCTTATGACACCTGACAACTTTTGTTAAGCACGCATTACTTCCTAGTCCAGCTTTTGCTGTTAAATCAGAGTTAAATCTAATAACAATTGCATCCACAATAGAAAGCTCAGACAGAGTGATTTGCTATTGACTACCTTGCTCCATTAGTCAAAGGAATGGAAAGAATCAATTCTGGTAGTCCAGGATTTCTCTTCAGGAAACAGTGTCACCTTTTTCCACACACCTGACTGCATGCAGTGCGTATGTATGTGCTTTGCAGATTGAGTGCTGCTTTGCTAGCAAAACCAAAGAAAAATTCTGAGCTTGCTATCAAGGGAATCTGTATTAATTAAAAGAGTATGTTGTAAATACATGGCAGGATACAATTTCACTAATTAATAGTTATTGTTTCTTAAGTTTTGGACTCTTTGGCCTTACTGATAAAGCATTTGCAGCCAGGAAGAGATGCTGTTCTGCTAATGAACTACCATTTGGGACCAAAAAAAAATACCAGTAGCTAGTTTTAATTCGGATCAGTAAGAAGACAATGTACTAAATTTCAAAATTTTTATCCTTTCTAGCTTCCATATAAAATTGCACTTACAGTAACACTTGTTACCACTTTGCCTTTATTCAAAACAGCTGCATTTTTTGAAATAACCTCCATGTCTTCACCTAAAACCCAAATGACATGAAGTAGCACAGACTAATTTAAGTTTCAACAAGCTTTCCACAAGGAGCCCTGAGGAGTAGTTGTTAAACACTCTGGAGTACTCTATGAATACAGCCACCTTTCCTCTGCTTTCTGGGTTTGCCCCTAATTCATTGCCACTAACGACAAATCTCATGAAGATTCTAACTTTTGTTCTCTGAAGTATTTTGCTAAGTTACTACGGATAAGACATGATCCTTCAATTTCATTAACTTAGAAATAGGAAAACTGCTACTTGCAAAAAGAGTTCCTTTTCTTGTTTTTTTTTGTCTGAAGCCCACCCAGCTGAGTTTTACCCTAGAAAACCTGAAGAATAGATAGAACGGTCACAAAGGATTCATAATTGCAGTTAGGTTGCAGCTGGGTATTGAACTGATGGTTGCAATCCTCAGCTTGAAGCCAGAAAACTGGAAAGAACCAAGTCCCAGTTCTCCTTAGTTCTCAAGTCAAACAAAATAATTGTTATTCTGCATATAGTACAAATACCCATAGCTAACCAGCCAGAGGATGTAGAAATTAATTTTGAGCAATACTGGAGCCCAGAATCAATAGGCTTTATTTTGAAAGAGCTAGTGAAGCATGACATGAAAGACAACTAGAGAATGAACATGCAGCTTGTGAATGTAAGGATGCCTTATTCCTTGTTTTTCCAAGCAGATGACAGAACTTCCTCATAACTATTAAGTGGCAAATATTTAATATATCAAAATCAGGTGATGCCTGGCTGTTAATAAAGTTAATGTATTTTTGTGAGAGTTTATGTAAAGATTTATCTTGTGACTCATTCAACACATTGTGTGACTGAATGGCATTCAAGGAAATAACAGAGGATATATTAGATATTTACTGCTTTGAAGCTGTCCTCTTTCAGCTCTGATTGTCTAACTTAAAGTCCTCAACAAGAGCACAGTTCAGCAGTGTTCTGGAGCAAAGACTGACAGTCTTCATTGAAAGGAGCAGCAGTTTCCACTCTTTCAAACCAGGTTTTGATCAAAATAAGACCTTGAACTGAGTGTTAGGGGATATAGAGGTAATGAGAAGGCCAGGAGCAATCACATAAATGCACTTCTCAAAGTCATTTAGCTGTCTGCATTTTCAGAATCGACTATCAATTCTTTGGACAAAAGGAAGGCTTGAGTTATTTCAGTATTTGTTAGTTATCTAAAGAGCTTTGTGGAGCTTCAGTTACAGTTTTCTTAAAAACAGGTGCAAAATAGTTTTTTTTATTTTCTTTAGTCTTTGTTTAGTTTATTTCTTTAGCTTCAATGGCTTTCTAAACCTAGATGAGCCACTCACAAATCTCAGAAAGTTTTGCCTAAGCAAGGCAGCTGTAGGCATGTAAAAATGTTGGCAAACACAGATGCTTGTTATCACTCCTCAGCAGTATAAAGTCAGCAGAAGGAAATATGTCTTGGGTTCCAGCTGCTGTAGCAGAGAGCTAGTGTAGTGTGAAAGCACAGTTATAGCAGGTAAGAAACCAAGCGGAAAAACCAGCTGAAAGATGCAGGCACTTCTTTCCTTCTGCCGATGTTGCTGTGGGAGCAGTAAGAGCGGTGATGGACAATAGATCAGTAGTGCCATAGGCTACCAGAACCAGGTTTGTAAAAACAGATTTTTTATTTTTTTTGCCCTGACCAAGACTTAAACCTATATCATGATTAGATCATGCTTAGCAAGTTAGGAGGACAGCTGCTAGCTATAGCTGTCTGTCTCCACAACATTTATATGATGCATTACTTGCCAGTGGGGAGACTGAGAATACAAGTACTTGTGACAACTCAGATAACCAGATGTAATTTGCTGAGCCACTCAAATTTTGTCGCCATCTTTAATCATGTTTAAGTAGGAAAATAAGAGTATTTGCAGTGTCTTTAAATAATGCATGGAAAATTTCAGACCAGTATAGATTTGTGACAGAGCAATGAGTAAAGGCAATGCAAAAGAAACTGTGCAGCACTTCAGCTGCAGCTTTGAGTATCTTGCATTAGAAGCAGATGACATGAAAAGCAGTGAGTGGCTGGCAAAGGCAGAAGCATGCTCACATCTCTAACACTCCTGTGAAAGCTGGACCTATGGCCCTTTTTCCTATTTTCTGAATTTGTGCTGGGGCTACTTTTAAGTACGTGTGCAAAGTACATTGGTTTAGGCATAGCGAAAGAAACACTGATGCTGCAAGTTTTATTACTCAGCTTTTTGGTGTGCACAACTAAAAACATCCTGGTTTCTTCAGAAGTCAAGATCTTAGTCTTGTGGTTCATCATTTCTAAAACTTTTTTTAGACTGAAAAGTAAATTCTACATAAACACACAAGAACAAGCAGGTGAGGATCATCTTATTTGCAAAATTCTTGTGAAGCTATAGAAATGAGGAGTGAAATTGAGTCTGAGCGTTGCCCAGATAATTTTCTCTGTGGCTGTCTCTGCATGTGACTTGTATGGTTCCAATCCTTCAGTTTATGTAAAGGTAGCAGCTTTTAAAGATCAAGAGAAGGATGCTAATATATTACGAGTCAACCTTTGACTTGCTCCATCCAAGTCAATCCCATTTAGTTTCTCTCCTCCAATCAATTTAGAAGGAGGGTATCAGAGACAGATTATTATAAGCCCTCTAACTATTAGCAGGACCATCACAGGAAAGAGATTATGTAACAATGACTCTACATAATGATTACAGATAACGCTACACAGTATACCAGTAAATGTAATTATATTTGGCAATAGCAACAGCAATGCAGCCATTATGTCTGAGATGACTTTCCTAGAATTTCATGAGAGCCTGTGCTTAAAATTTATTTCACTATTAAAGGATAAGGATGTGAAGACCTGCAGAATTTCCAAGCACAGTAATTTCTCCCTAGCAGTCAGCATTGTTCCACCATTTTGACATTCTCTAACCAATAACTGAGAATAAATATGAAAACTACAGATGTTTTGCTAAAGTAATCTTTTTTCATTTCAGTCCTGTAGAAGCAAAGAAGCAGAATCTCTAGTATTAATCATTGTACCAGTATTACCTGCTTTCCTAAGTGTTCATTCCACTTTCAGCCTTCTGCTTTTTTTAGAGTATTATCAAGCACCAGTGAAATCTAATAAAAACAGAAAGCAAGTCTTCCATCTAAACCCTACAATATAGCATATTTTGTAAAGAATCCAGACTACCATTTAGAGAAAAAAATTATGCTTGGAATTTTGAGATTTTGATTTCAGAGGTTCATTGAGAGTTTTTCTGCTGTCCTTTCATGCTAATGCAGCTACAAATTTTGTCTGTACTTCTCATTTCAGACTATTGTTCTTCTGCCTGGTTTTTGCAGTTAGAATATCTTATTTGTCTTTCTTTTCTAGTTAGCTCTAAACAGTAGGATTCACCAAAGCAGACTCAGGCCTGCCCTGCCCGTGTACTAGAGATAGGAGTTTAATTTAGCCTCACAGTTCTAATTTCTTTTTCCTAAGCAAAAAGAAACTCCTTTCTTTAAAAACAAAGTAAGAATAAAACTGTGGGGCCTTCTTTATAAGACTGATAGTACAAAAGAGGGCACAAGTGTTTGCTTTTCATGATAGAGTTTACCTTTACTTTGTAGCATTTCCTCTCAAAGCCAATTCACAGTAGAGCCACAGGACAAGGAGCTGAACGGTTGCAAGGGCTGAGATTCGCGTTTAGGAACACAGATTTCTCTTGCAGGAGCTTGCTGTACACAATCCCCACAGATGAAGTTGCATTTTTACGTTTTGCTTTCTGCCTTGTTCTGTAGCTGACAGATTGGGGACAGCTCAAGAGTAGCAAAGTGAGAGAGATACAGATGACTGGACTCCTGTGGGCCTCACAGGGATGTGCTTCCCTTTTAAAGAACTGTAAATGCCTCTAATCATTGCCCAACTGCATTAAGTTCAGTCTGCATTTGATAGAGATTTGAAAAATGAAATTATGTGAGGACCATAGGGAACAAAGCAAGCAATCTTCAAACATCAGAAAACCTGTGGGATTCACTTTGCAGTAATATGATAGATGGCTTGACTAGAATGCTATTTCCTATTTTCTACTTTCATTTTTCAGACCAGATTGCACTAAACCACAAAACCATCGTGTGTCCTATGATCGATGTCATTGACCACAATCACTTTGGCTACGAGGCACAGGCGGGGGATGCCATGCGAGGAGCTTTTGACTGGGAAATGTACTACAAAAGAATACCGATTCCTCCAGAGCTCCAGAGAGCTGATCCCAGCGACCCCTTTGAGTAAGTACCAATAAAAGGGAGAGTGGAAACATGAAGCAGAACAGGCAAAGAAGGTGCCTGTAGTAGAGGAATCCAAGCCCAGAAATTTCCAGGCTGGCCACTTTGTAGTAATGAAAGGTAGCAGAAGCAAACAGCTTTTGTACCAGTTTATAAAACCTCAAAACAGGGAAAAAGATCAGGGCAACAACTTGCAGAAGTCACAAGCTGTGCCTAAAAACACAAAATCTTCCCCACCTTTTCTTTCCCAGTGATTGTACATGAATAAAACAGACTCCTTCCTACTTGTAGTTAAGAAAAAGTATTGGACAAATACAAAATAATAAAAAAAAATGCCAAATATTGGACAGTACAAAGGTATTGAAAAAAAGAATTGGACAAGGAGTGTATGTGACTACAGTTATTCCATTTATTCTGTGGACCACCTTCCTGAACAGACTGTAGTTTAATACTTGCTTTGCTAGAAATGGATGCAATAAATGCATCAATAACTGAGTACACGTTTTGCCAGCAGGTGCTTTGTTTATGATGGATTATATTAGTACTCTATTGCTGTAATTTAAACACAGGGATGTCACACTTGAACAGTGTCGCGCTGATTTGTAACTAAGTCTTGATAAGCTAGCCACTGATCCCAGTACTGTATAGGTCAGCTCGTTCACGGGAATGATCTTGTTTTCACAAGATAGAAAATCCTTTATTCTTCTAATTATGCTCATGTAAGGACCAGCTCAGATTAATCCATATCGGCAGAGAGGGGACAGACTGACAGGCAGTGTGCAATGTGGCAGTCTCCAGGTCTCTCACATCGTGCATCCCAGCAGAAATGTCAGCCAGGACTGGCTCTGATGCTCTCAGTAGCTGTGGCTGAAATTCCATGCTGCAGGTTTTGGCAGTTTTAATGCTCAGCGTTTTCCCCTCCAAAGCCAAACCTGGGAACAATAGCAATAGAAAACCTGTGTCTCTGGCCCTGACTCGGTACTGTTTTGAAGTAATGGATCTGATTCATGTAGAAAATGGCCCTTATACCCAGGGAATGACCAGCTAGAGAGAGAAAGTAGATAACTGAGGCATTTGATGGCCTTATTTTCATTATTCTGCTTGTTCCTTTTTACTTTCACCATCTAGGCACATCAGTCTTCATCTTGCTTTGGAGTATGTGCTGATGAAGTACTTTCCATCAGCTGGCAGTGTGACCACTCCACAACCAATAACAGTTTGTAGTTGCCACAGCATCCATTGTTCTTCCCTAAGTCTTCCTGCTCTTCTGAGCAGTTGTAATTTCTTGCCACTTACTGGAAGTCACCTAGCCCATTGTACATAATTTGGTTCAGCTAAGTTTGTGTGTAAGTAAAATTTCTATATTGCCAGTGTAGCTACAGGGTTGCTTGTCAGCCACTTCACACATTTGCAGTTTGTAGTATGCATCTCTCAAAAAAAAAGGCAGGCCTGTAGAAGAGAAACTCATAGGAAACTTTGTAGAACAGATGAGGCTGTGTGCTGTGCAGAACAGATGTGGTGGTTTTGCATAAATTGTTGTTACAATCAGTATTGCAGCAGTAGATACCCACTCTGTCGAGCCTGCATTCATGAGACACGGATAAGTGGCTTCACAAGAAACAATATATAGGACTATGCAACCTATAAATATCTTAAAATCTGAGTAGTAGTCTCCCAGAATGGTGGAAAGGCTTCCCAGTTCTTACACAAATCAGTGTTTTAGGACAGTATCTCTACGCAAAGATACCCTCTGTCTAGAATGGTGAGGGTAGAGAAGTGTTCTAAGTTATCGGTAGGAATTTGCTTAGAGGAGGAGTTATTTTCTGTTTCAGAGTCCGTACTGCTTTTCTTCTAGGACCTCTTCTGTTGGCACCGCAAGCTTTTTAATACCTTGCTTACAGCAAGTACAGCAAATGGTAAACATTACAAACCATTGCAGGTATCAGTAACTTAACTGATCATGACAGCATCCCCAGAATTAAAGAGACAGAACAGTTTTCCTTTAGGTGAATATACACTAAAATGAAAAATGGCCTCAGCCAAGACCATAATTGTTATTACTATTTTGTAAGCAGTAGGCATTTCTTTTTTTTTTTTAAGGTTTAGGTTAAATATTTTACTACTGGTATCTTAATAGCATTATTTCTTCCCAGCAGCATCAGATCTGAGCTGATGCTTAATGAACTGGAAAATCACCAGTGGTTTTAGTGAAACACCAGCAAATACTGGGTACGTGATCCAAAAACTGAACTGGTGAGTTTTTTCCCCTCCTTAAAATGCCAACTCAGTAAGCATGTTAAGCAAAAAATATCTCATCAGCCTAAGAGATAATGTCCATAAAACCAGATCAAAATATAGAAGACCTAAGAGCAGTCATTGTATTACCTGAAATGTTTCTTTTCCATCTGCACATGATCGCAGTACTGCTGCAGCAGACATCAGCAGAATGTTTGCTGTTGACACCACAAATTGAAGGGTTGTCAGGAAGTCTTCTGGTGTGACTGCCCTGGTGAGACCCCATATTGAGTACTCTGTTTAGTTTTGGGCTCCCCAGTTTAAAAGGGACGATGCTCGAGAAAGTCCAGTGGAGGGCTAGAAGGATGATTAGGGGACTGGAACACTGCCTGATGAGGAGAGGCTGAGGGACCTGGGGCTTTTTAGTCTGGAGAAGAGATGACTGAGAGGGGATTTAATAAATGTTTATAAATCTCTGAGGGCTGGGTGTCAGGAGGCGGGGGCTAGGCTCTTCTCACTTGCTCCCTGTGATAGGACAAGGAGCAATGGGTGTAAGCTGCAGCACAAGAGGTTCCACCTCATCACAAGGGGGAACTTATTTACTCTAAGGGTCACAGAGCACTGGAACAAGCTCCCCAGAGAGACTGTGGAGACTCCTTCTCTGGAGGCTTTCAAGACCCATCTGGATGCATTCCTCTGTGACCTGAGCTAGATAGTATGGTCCTGCTCTGGCAAGGGGGTTGGACTCGATGATCTCTTTGGATCCCTTCCAACTCCTGACATCCTGTGATCCTGTGACAGTAGCATTTTGCTTGCTGAGCTCTGGTGCCAGCTGAACTTGTGTTTTCCACACTTTCCTGTTGTTGTTGTTTGTTTGTTTGTTTTTCAATTTGTATTCTGTAGTCAGTGTTTGACAGGTCCTATGCTGTGGGGATGCCATCTATCTGGACATAGTCTTTCAGTTCAGATTCCCTCTTCTGAAGAATCTAGACATTCACATCCATTTGTGATGCAAATATGGGCATGGTTTATTGCAGTACATGTGTACAAAGCATCATCAAGCAACATCCTCACCCTTCACTATAACAGAACTTGAAGCTTCATTCCAGATCTCAGATTTTCCCAGTGTACACCTACACCCATTCTCAGACCCTCTCAGTTGCTCAAAAGCAGCTTTACAGCAAAATGTAACTTAATGTGTATGATTTTAGAACTGTGTAGCACTCTCAGAAGCATCAGTGTAAAATCCAGGTGCAGCTGGTGTTCCAAGCACAAACCTGGGAGTCACATGACAAATTAAGAGCTGCATTTGCATCAGGCTACATTCATGTACAAAATTTACCATTTTGCTTCGCATGTAATTTGTTACTGACCTCACCAAGTTTTCCACAGGTTTCACTGAGTTGAACTCTAGCCATATTAAATGTATTGTCAGTCAAAGCTCTTATGTGAATTATTGACTATTGCTCTATGCTTACTGTAGCATTTAGGAAAGTTTAACAAGAATTCCATATATAGGCTGCCCAGGGAGGAGTTGGAGCTACCATCCCTGAAGGTGTGCAAAAGACGTGTGGACATGGCACTTTGAGACATGGATTAATGGCCATGATGCTGTTAGGTTGACAGTTGGACTTGATGGTCTTAGAAGTCTTTTCCAACTGAAACAATTCTATGATTTTATGAAGCAGATCTCGTAGCCCTTAAAATTAGCTGGTTTTCTGAAAGAAAACAGGATACAATGACTCCTTGGAGGCATGGAAACTGAACTTCACCCCTAATAATGTTGTGTCCCCATTCTGAGGCTAAATCTGCGAACTCTTTGTTAATATCCCTTTTTCATGTGCCACAGAAACAACAGGAGTTTTATACTGCATTCAACTGATAGGTCACACTTGCAGCTCATCACAGTTGGCTGTAGTGATTTTTCTCTTGCAATTCATGTGCAACTACTGCAGTATATTCTGAAAGGGGCTTCAGATGCATTCAGGTTTGTAGAAATGATGCAGAGCAAATTGGTGTTCTGATGTATTGTGGGAAATTGACAGATAATTGTGGAACCATCATCAGGTCATGTTGATGTTCACTCTTCATCACAGGGTCAATGATCATTCATCAGAATTTGAGATGACTAGGGAACTCTTATCCTAATCTATAAGCAGGGAATACCAAAGATACTTATTTTGGCAAGGATCGCATTGACTTATTATTACTCAATGATTTGTTTCTGTGTCATGGCAGAGGTTTGGGAGCAGGCCTTTATGGGACACATGGGTACAGGACATAAGAGCATGCTCTTGTGTGACTTTTTCTTTCTGTGGTGCAAGTATTCTAGTCTCTGGAGGAGTTTGCCTAATACAAGCAATTGCCACTTAAATTAATAGGGTAACCTTGTTACTATAATGGACTGTGATATACAGCATGTCAGTTTATATGATTTAATAGTCTGTTTGGGCTAAAAGCTCTGTGAAAGTTTAAAGCAGAGGTTTGATATACTCAAGCCTGCCGGGGATGACTGCTGTTTGTTTCCTGGCAGCACTTACTTTACATTAATTCCTGTTATCATATGCCCAATCTGAAAAGGGGCATCAGTGTCCATTCATGCCAGCAGCAACATATTTTTAATTGGAAAGAAAACAACAATTCAGCTCAAAAAAGTATTTGGAGATACCACAGACTAATTGAGAAGATTAATATAGCGCAGATGGTAGAAAAGGGCTGCACAGCTCCTCAGAGTAGTTTCATGGTGGTATAACCTTATGATACAGGAAGAAGGGAAAGTTGTGGGTTAAACCTAACAGTGTTGCTATTGAATTGCAACTCAAGAGGGAAATCCTAATCCATGAAAGAAGTGCTGCTTACTGCTGGCAAGATTTCTAGTACAGATTTGAGAAAATTAGTGAGTTCTTTGATATACGACACTCCTTACTCACTAAGACTTCCTTGTTTGCCTTCTGATGTAGAGCTGTCACCTCCAGGCCTCCCCGAAGGGAGACAAAGCTGAAGAACCATGTAATTCTAGCAGAAGACCAAAACAATAGTTTGGCAAATACTGGGATAGCCAATGAAGTAGAAACAACTTTGTAGTATCTGGCAAGGCATTTTAGTTCTGTACTCCCTATTTGTAAAGCAGGAAAAGAATCACTCTACCATTGCAAGGCTTTTTTGGATAAGAGTCTGACAAAGGTTATGGGGTTGAGGGCTTGGAATAACAGGGGCTACTTATGGTTCATGGATGTACTTTTTGGTAACAGTTTAGACGTGCTCAAGGAATGAAATTAGATGATCAGTACATTTTTCTCTTCCCTTACAGCACAGACTCTCAATATTAATATACTACTATAGAAAATTAACGGATTAATATAGCAAATTGTGTGTTGGATTAGAAGATTACTTGGCACTTTCTGTTGAATTGTGTATCTAAAATCATATTATTACTATGCAAGCTGTTGTCAGCCTTCTCTTTTATTTGAATTTGACACACTGTCAAATATACTCTTTTTCTTCAGCTCCTTACTTTCAGTATTTATATATTTTTACAACATGATGGTGCAAAGAAAGTATTTGCTAAGACTGCATTTCATATCTGACAAGTACTTGTATGACTTTACGATCATTTTCTGAAGTTTAGAAAGTGCTTTGGACAATGATTTCTCTTCTGTGCTCTCAGTGCTTTATAGTGTGTGTCTTTTATGACTGATTTCTGCCTATAAACATATTCGTAAAACCTCTCACAACCAGAAACAATTGTCTATTTTTTAAAAGCCTGGATATAATCTGCTGTTTTGAACAAGAGCTACAGGAAAATTTGATGCCAAGACATCATTTCACACAGAAGCAGTATCCAACAAATATGAGTTTGGTAGTTTATGGTCTTGATTTATTGTTTTTACAAGCTAGGGTCTGTAGAAAACTGTTAGTGGAGATAACAATAGCATTTACAAACTACCATCCACCCCTGGACTCATGAAAGCCTCAGAAATTTTGTCAGTGAAAAATGCTGACACTTTAATACTGTTTATGAGTGAAGATACACAAATTCAATCATGTTCTCCTGCCTTTGGTGCGATTTCACCGTACATGTTTTGTACAACTAAGTACACTTAGTCAAAAGGCCAGTTGTCCTGGAGTCCTGGATACCGCAAAATTCCTCTCCCTCCGTGATCTGAATGGGAGAGGAAAAATGACGAAGAAGCTGTTTCCCCCACTCCCGGCCCTGCACGCGTGAAGGAGGGCAGCAAGGGACCCTTCCGGCACGAGACGTGGCCTGTGCAGTGCCCGCGCTGGGATCGGGCTGGGGAGTGGCTGTGGTCTTCACGCCCAGGAAGTGGTAACTCAGCTCTTTGTCTAGAAAGGGTATAAATATTGGGGGACTTCCCGCCTTGGGGTCCCCACCTTAGAGTTCTCCCCCACCTGGATAGTTCCATAGTTCCTGCAGAAGGAGTGCCCTGGTGCTCTGAAGGACAAGCTGCTGCAGGACAGGAGTGTCCCTGCTTTGGGCAGCTTCCCAATGTGGTTTTGGGGGCGGGTTTTGGGAAAGTATAATTATATTTTTATATATATTCCTGACTCAGCTGCATTAATTCTCTGCCTCCACAACACCAGTTCAGAGGAGATAATGCTGTGAAGACTGTTAAATTACCAGCTGCCGCTATTAGTCCTAGACAGTATTGAATTGGGTAGATTCAGATTTTATACACAACTTTTTGCTTGAATGTTGCTAGTGGCTCATGCCTCTCAAGTCAAAAGGGAACTAATTATCATAGAATCAACCAGGTTGGGAGAGACCTCCAAGATCATCCAGTCCAACCTATCACCCAGCCCTATCCAATCAACTAGACCATGGCACTAAGTGCCTCATCCAGTTTTTTCTTGAACATTTCCAGGGATGGCGACTGCACCACCTCCCTGGGCAGCCCATTCCAATGGCAGATCACTCACTCCCTCTGGGAAGAACTTCCTCCTAACATCCAGCCTAGACCTCCCCCAGCACAACTTCAGACTGTGTGGAGTGCCAAAGTAGATGTGTTTTCTGCTTCTGTGGAAGTTTGTATTTCCAGCTTCCTTTTACAGTTTGAGCTTAAAGGTTATCACAAGAGTGTAAGCATCTTGAATTTGTATACTTCTAGAGCTGTTAGCCTGCAACTTCACAGAAGCATTAACTTTAGAACTTGACAGTCTATATGCCCATATGCTGGGAAGATTGATAGAATGGGTCACCAAAACTCCCAGTAATTAGAAAACTAAGTAGTTTCTGGACAGGAATTTAATATTTCTTTACAAAACAAAGACTGGGATGGTGTCCAAAAAGGAGACAGAAATACGTTGCTCAGTGCATACAGGTGAAGTATTGAGCACTGTCAACGTGCTATTGATACAGATGACTTGGCTGTCAAAAATTGTAAAAGCATGTCTCAAGAATTTTCTGGGAAAAAGAATTACCCTTTAAAAATAAACATTTTTATTTTTAATTGTACATTTTCAAGCCATTTTCTCTGTAACTTTTCATGCAGAATTTGCTGACACCTATTGGTATTAAGAAACAATTGCATTTTATATCGCTTACCTGCATAAAGTTGGGAGTGACCTCTGCATCCACTTCATTTCTTTGTTTGTCATTGGTGGTTGTTTTTTTTTCAGGAATGACCTATTGCTATTTAAAGCCTGAGTCCGGTGCTACAGCTGCTCCCAGCAGAAGACAGAACAAAGACTAAAACAAACAATTTTGTCAGACCCCTCTGTGCACTGCCAAAAAATGCACATTGGTGCAAGTTCCATGCATGCTCATTGGCTCAACTTTACTATAACATCTGTGCAACAGGAGTAGCTAGAGGTGCGGGGTGTATGTGGTGCATACCTTTCTCCCTTACTCTACAGAGTCTGATAGATACTCCACAGTTCTGTGATTCTATGATCACAGTGCTTTTCTTCATCTCCCCTCCAATGCCCATGGCTCTTTTTTCAGTCTAAGCATGGCATGATAAGCATCTTCACCTAATGATGTATTCCTTCTGGGGGTTTTTGTCTACATAAATAACCCTGACTGTCCAGCAATATTGGCATAGGTCCCTCTCACCCCAGAGGTTTTTCTGGCTTCCTCTGTAAAGAAATCACTGCCCATGCAGTGTGTGCTGGACGCATGAAGAGTCTGGGAAGAATTTTGTATATAGCCAGTATTTCAGCACTATTCTTACAATATGTAATCAGGAAACCTTCTTGCCACAGCTTTAACACGTTTTTGGTTTGTCATGTACATTCTACCCTGGGAAAAGTCCTTTTAGGTTCTTGAGGACTCTGTCAGATCAGTTCATTTTCAAGGAAATAACTTTCTTCCAGTTTTTCTTAAGTCGTGTTTTCTACATCTCTGATGTTATCTTTGCTCTCTTCTGGAATTTTTCCAGACTGCATTGGCCAAAGTCTAGTAAATAGATGAGTCTCTTTGCTTGTCTCAGGGGCTGTGTTCCAGTTTGCATTTCCTTGACACTGTTGATTAATGACAAGCTTGTAATGTGGTGTAAACTTCACATCATTTTCTGAAGAACTGCTATCTAACCCAGTGTTCGTCATCCACGTCTTGTAATTCAAATGTTACATATTTGAAGGCAAAATATTTTTCTTTGTATCTATTTGAAGTGCTATGTCCCTTTATTATCCCTAATCCAGTATCATGCTTTGTAGCCAAACATTTTTTTTCTGCTTGTTTACTTCTTCAACAAATACTTTTTGATTCTGATTAACCTTCCATGGTGGTTGTCCTATTGCAATGTTATTTGAGCTCTATTTGAGATTCGTGCAAATGGCAAAATCTATTCTAAATCCTGATTGCAAAAGTGTCTGTTTGGTCCATGTTAGAAATCAAGGTCTGGCTTTCCAACAATACATCTAGTAGTTACTCCATTTTCTTAGCCCAAAATGCAATGTGTGCCACCACTTCTGTCCAGTTTGGAAGTCTTGTTTCCAGCTGAGCAGACCTATTTTTAAATGTACATGAGACTCTCTCCAGATGCTCTAGATGGCATCAGATCTCCAGCATAATGGCAGCTGGCTCTTCAGTTCCATTTCCACAGTTCCCTTCCTAGACCTGAGACGGATATCGAGGACTTCATGGACGCATTCCAAACCGATACCGTTACGTAGAGAGCCCTGTATAANGATGGAGTCCAGCCAGCAGCCACGAGCTCCCCAGCAGGCAAAGTTCCCCAGCGAGGAGAAGAAGCAAATGCCCTAATCTTTGTTTTGCCTTTCTTCTTTTGTATACATCTCAGCAAGACTGTGAGCGAAGTAGACCTCACCATTGTTTTCATCTTACAGCCTATCATCTAGTTCTTCTCACCAAAACATGCTAGCTAGGCTCAAACTAGCACAGGCACCATATGGGCTTTTAAAAAATTAAACACTAAACTGAGTCAGGTACAGAACAATATTTATGGATACTCCCTCAAAATAATTTTGATTGAGATGTTGGCTTACAGGTGATTACTTTTTAGTAATGGCTATCAGCAGTTCTTGCATCTCTCTAATAGTTATTACGTCTCTTCCATATTCCTGTAGTTGTTAACCCTGACGGTTGTCTGTGGATCAGGTCTTCTATCTGAGACTTCAGTGAGTGACAGAGAGGTAGTACAGATTTTGTTCAAAGTATTAAGGGAGTTCAGTATAAGTATTGACATGATGAGTACCTTAGAAATAAGACATGCAAGGTCATGTTCTGAATTATCCTCAGACATTCTAGCATCTGTTTTCTTCTAATGTAAGTAACCAAAATACCATTTTTCTAGGTGAAGATAAATTTCAAGAGGCAAAGGCAAATGCCTCCAGCAAATTGTGAGGTGGAAATTCTGATAAACACTCCAAATTTTGCTGTGTTGACTTATTTATAAAATTATATGCATATCTTTTGAAAAAAACAGGAACAAATAAGGCTCAAAAGAGTTGACATGTGTTGTCCTGTAAGCGGCCCTTTATAAGGGAACAAGATTCATGTATCAGCTTTAGGGTTTTTTTTCTAAAAATACCTCTTTCCTTTGTGGGAGAACAGGAAAAAAATATCTCTTCAAGTGAATTTCTTGGAGACTCAACCTCTTTGACGTTTTCTGTTATTAAGTTTGTGTGTCAGTGTTATTTTCAGTACTGGAGAAGTGCTGTAGACATTAAATTACACAAGTCTATTTGCCCCCTGCAGAGAATGAAGTGCCTGACAGGAGAAAGAATAACTCCACTCTCTCTGCTCTCCTGGTTCTCCAGCAGAAGGTTTAGCTGATTCTGCAGAACTTCCCTGGTTTTGTGTTTTGGGACCTTTTTGTTTTGCTAGGACAAATAACTGCTCTGTTTTACCAGAAGCACGAATGACCCGTGGACACATAGTGAATTACGAGTGGAAAAGGTGGTGATAAGCCAGGAGCACTCTAGGAGAACAGTGACGTTTTTCCTTTTCAAAGCACTGCAGACATGCAAAGGACGTCTCAGAGTAGCCAAGGAAAACTTAAACAATGAGGAAGAGAATGGTTTGGATGTTTTTTCAGACCATTCTCTGGGTACTGGTTCCAAAGAAACTCCCAGAACACTCTGAAGAACAACCCTTAAAAGTTCTCAGCCCACTGAAAATGCTTCAAGTACTGAGCTCGCTGCTTTGGACAAAGTTTTAATGCCTAGCCTATTTCGTAATGATTCTTCTTAACAGACTGACAATTAAAATACAGCATCTTTGGTTGTGCCTGACTTGTTCAAAAGGCATTTGTGGAAGGAGAGTAGTCCTTTGTTGCTTGTAGTTGATACAGATACAGATGATAGAGAGATGCAGATATCACATGAGCCCTGACATTTCAGGGGTGCTCTCATCAGACCTTAAATCAAGCAACATAACCAAAGCAAATACATTATTAGAAATGTCCAACTATATTGCTTTAATATATGCACTTTATCTTATACTGCTGTAATTGTTTACATTTTAGTTTCTGCTGCATAGGGATATTGTTGCAATCAATTTCCGCTATGAGTTCCTCTAATGATTGTTTAATAGATTGATGACATTTTAGTACTAAAACAGTATTGTGAGCTTCTCAATGCAGTAATACTTTAAGAACCTTCATGTGATTACTGGAAGGTAATAATATGCTCAGAATTTCAGTAAGCATGACAGGCCTCAAAGCTTGTCCAAATATTGGGATGACTGAGATTATCCTTTTTTTATTGCTGCTGTTTCATTTGTTTGGGGTTATTTTGTAGTTTTTTGGTATGGTACATGTGAACACTAACCGAGCTTATTCAACTTACTTGAGGACACATGATAAGGTATTAGAAATTAAGTCTTTTTCGTCACCTATTTAACTCTTTGTCTTCTTACTTTCATTCATAGTTTTTGAATATGAAGGTTTCCTAAGCTCTGCAGTCACAGCTGACCGTACCCTGTAAGAAAGTCTGTGGCAGGGAAGGCTGATAGCTATGCCTTAACTGCAAGCAGATTTCGTCTGTCTCATCTAATGCTTATTAAGAAATCTAACCTCGGTTAGATTGTACTACACAAACTTTCCGTTGTACCAGCAACCACCAGGTCGCTGTTTTCTGCAGTCATTACTGGGCTGACATCTCCACCTGCTGGCTGATGAGGGCAGAGTCGCCTTCAGATGTTTGTTTAAATGAAATCCAGGCAGTTTTGCCTATAAAAGCCAGATTTACGGCATTAAAAATCATTTAAAGACGCGGTTTCCAGGGGAATTTTGTTCAGTGTTGTTTGGCCATGTATATAATGAAGTCATTGACTTCAGACTACTTGAGCTATGCGTGTTAGCCTAGGTCTCAATAGAGAAAATATGGCAAGATGTTTAAATATGGGAACAAAATGTATTTAACCCCCCCTACAGATCCTTTCAGTAGGAATACATAAACATATCCAAGAGCCAAGTACACAGCAGACCTGCAGGTATTATTCCTGTGTAACTCGGTATAGCTTATCTTAGAATGTCACCAAGGAACTGACTTTTTGTAATAAATCAATAAAATCTGCTCTAAAAAAAAGGAACTCAGATGACCCATAAGGTGATTATCAGAGAGATAAAGAACTCAGATGACCCATAAGGTGATTATCAGAGAGACAGACAAAAAGGGGGAAAATAAACAAACAAAATAACCATAGAAAAATCCCAGTAATAGTTAAGGGGGTAGCAAAGGGAAGCTGAAAATTAGCCACAACAATTTAAAAGACAAAATAAACTAATAATAAGAATTTCTTTCAGAATAGACTTTATCAGTTGGTATCAGTAGAGGAAGAGAAATGCTGTTTGTAAAAGCTGATAGACGATAGAGATTCTCCAGTGCAAAAGGGATGTTGAAAGGGTAAATGCAATCCTGAAACTTATTTTGCTGTAGCCCTTGGCCCTTCATGGTTACAATCCCAGCTACCCTCAACTCCTTTTCTTCACAAGTTACAATATCATTTCCTCTCAGCCTCAGAAAGAATCTGTCATGCTGCTGTTGACTTTTAGACACTACAACTCATATAAAGAATAAATACAGTACAATGCATGGTGACACTAGAAATCTGATGCTTGGGCTGAGTGATAGTAACTCTCAGACACACACATAGTTTTCACAGAGGCTTAATTTAGATCAGATAGCACATTAGGTGCATCTACAATAAAAAAGTCACATGAACCACTTAGAATTAAGTATCCTTTACTTCAAAAGTTCATGTTAAACAGTGCTGGGATTCAGATGCTAAATAAAGTAGGCTTCTTCTAAATTTCATTTCGCTCTGAGCAATTTCTTCAGATAGGTACAGAAATAAAATAGAAGGAGCTCCTGAGTGGAAAAACAACTATTCCCCTGGAAATAGCTGGAAAAGAAACTTTCCAGAAATGTGGAAGATAACAGAAACATTCTGCTCTGTATCTGTAAACAGTAAGCACCAGCAGAAATATTAATTACCTGGTGAGATGAAAGCTGTAGTGGTCTGGATAGCTGATTTTCTAATTGTTTTGTTTGACTCATAAAAAGTTAAATATGAAACTTTATTAAATGAATTTGTACATTTTTGCATCTTGTGACATTTCAATATGACAGAGAATCCAAAATTCTCTTGAGAGCAGAACTGAAGCAGAAAAAAACGCAGAGTTCAACCTATAAAGCTGTGACACCAGCAGAAGTAAAGGACTTGCTGCCACTTGACAGCAGCAGAGATGATGCCTCAGACCTCTGAAAGTATTGGTATTTCTGAAATTACCTGAACACACCTAGGCTGCCACATTGTTTAAAGGTACTTGGTCTATCAGGTAACTCCTGGTTTGTTGCCCAAGAAACATCACATGAGAAATCTCATGCTGTTCCAGTCTTCACTTCGGTGGCCTTCTTCAGCTTCATAAAATACCAAATCCATAATTCCTGTGAATGTTCTGGCACAGCTCTATGTTTAGTTTCATTTCTCCTCCTTTGAAAATAGCAGTCCAGATTTGTATGCAGCATCGTACTGCATGCAATCCTCAGCAGTGCTATTGATCTCTATCTTCTGGAAAGATCTCCACTAATAGATCTCAAAGTTGCATTTGCCCTTTCTGTAGCTTATCAAATACCTCTTTCATCCATTCCTGAGCAATAAATCTGACCTTGCATATCTCAGATACTTGAAACAGGTATTTTTGCAAAAGTTCAAATGATCTGGTCTTGGTTCTGTTGAGTTAAAGGGGAACCAGATGTTCGGTGAGCAGCAAAATGAGATGCATTTGAAAGATTCCTTGAGAACTTTGATGTTGCTTTTCCAATTTCATTCAATAAGCTGAATGTTTTTTCACTTCCATTTCTAATGAAGCCTGAAATTAACATAAGTTTTTTATTTGCAGCAACATTGTTGGTAGTAATAGCATGCCACTGGGAATAGTTTTTGTAAAGCTGGAGGCAGAAGTGAAAAGTGGTTTGAATAGGTCCTGTATGTTGCAGGGAGGGGTGTTCTGAGTTTTCTGATCCTTCCTGATATACCTCTGCATTTAAAGTACTGTTTGTTGGGGGAAGGGGAGACAATCCACACTTGAATATAAGTTCAAAGCTGTTTTCATTCTGATCTCTTTGGTAGCATCACTTGAACTTAACACAGATATTTCATTATAAACTTGAAGTAAACACAATGATTTTGGTTTTTTAATATTCCTGTTATCAGTTGCATGTGTAATAGTATGGAGGGAAAAAAGCCAACAGATTTTTAGGACAGGAATTAAGGCAATTGTTCAGAAATTTCAGAAAACCATAGATAAACATATCTTACGAATCAGTGAGCAAGTGGAAGTACAACAGGAACTACTGACATTTTGGTATTCAAAATATACGTTCTGGTATATTTACTCCTTGTTTAAATAAATGATGTTAGCCATAAGGTCAGAACTTGTCAGTGTTCAGTTTGGAGAATTCTGCCTTTCTCAGCCATTTGTATGTTTGTTTCTGTCTGGTTTGTGTCCTTGTAAGAGTATATACATCCTTCTAGGGCAACAAAGCTGGTGAGGGGCCTGGACACAAACCCTATGAGGAGAGGCTGAGGGAGTTGGGGTTGTTTAGCCTGGAGAAGAGGAGGCTCAGGGCAGACCTCATTGCTGTCTACAACTACCTGAAGGGAGGTTGGTCTCTTCTCCCAGGCAACCAGCAACAGGACAAGGGGACACAGTCTCAAGTTGTGCTGGGGGAAGTATAGGCTGGATGTTAGGAGGAAGTTCTTGCCAGAGAGAGTGATTTGCCTTTGGAATGGGCTGCCCAGGGAGGTGGTGGAGTCACCGTCCCTGAGGGTGTTCAGGAAAAGACTGGATGAGGCACTTAGTGCCATGGTCTAGTTGACTGGATAGGGCTGGGTAATAGGTTGGGCTGGATGATCTTGGAGGTCTCTTCCAACCTGGTTGATTCTATTCTATTCTAGAGATATGATAGTAACAGAAAGAGTAAATTCTGAGTTAGATAGTTCAGTCTGACAAAAAAATTCTGGTTTAGAAATTTTCATTGTTGGGACTCAGAAAAATCTGTAGATGGTAACAATAGCTGTAGCAGTAGTAGTTCATCACTATGCCAGAGGCAGGGCTGGTAACATGTTCTGTCAGATTTGTTAGCTAAAACAGACTCCCCTGGGATTTTCATGACAGCTTTCCTTTCTGCACATTTGATATTTCTTCTTTCTGAATTAATCAGTGCTGCTGCTGCTGAGTGTCAAGATAGTGTCTCTGGAGCATAATTAGCTAAGCAACAGTTACAAACAGGAAAAAGGAAATATCCCAATTATATATCCATTGCTTTGTGAGTACTTGGATAGCAGTTTAAAATACCAGCTATAGTTTACAAGAACTTGCAAGGCAGGACTCTGGAGATCAGGAAAAGATATCCTGGTCTCTGTCAAGTTAATAATAAAACTTGAAAATATGTTTTGCTACAAAACAGAAATTATGTTTTAGGATTGGGAGCTTGATAAGCTTTTGATTAGGTATCTAGGTGCTTTAATATTTGTCTCATAGTAAGTTATAGAAGACCTTGTCTCTTTTCAATATGAACAGGCTGGTTTAGCTTTAAAAGCATTGTTCTTCTTCAAAATCATCATCCGTCTCTAATCTGGTGTGCAGAATGCATGACCTCTGTCTCAGCCCTTACTGATGTATACAGAAGAAATAGGCTTTGCAGCTGGTCCCTTGGTTAATGCCTGGTGAATCCACTTTGTTTTTTCCTTTGGAGGACAGGTAGTTGTGTCAAATTTAGCCACTGGCTGAAATGAACCCTTGAAAGTCTTTAAAAGGCAATGGACACACTTCTTGGGATTGAAACAAAGTTTTAAGAACTGAAGGAGACAATTATTTTGTTTGTTGCTGTTATGAATTATGCAAAACTAATAATAATAATTTTTATATCCAGTCAAAGATTGTTAATAACTATGAAAATTGTTTATTGACATTAAATCTTGCCAGAAAACTTATTCACAAAGTTCGAAATGCACGGTTTGGATATTTATACACACAGGGAACAGACAAAACTAGAACACTTTATTTATCTGTTATGTATAAATTTAAGGGAATGCCACAAGTAAATTCCATCGATATGTAATGTTGGCTACAGCCCCTTTCAGTTTGTCTTCAGTTGGTGTGTACATACAGTTGATTACATAGCTTTATTATCTCTAGAAAAGGTGGAAATTATGTTTCAGCGTTCTGTGTACAGGCCTTACTGGAAAGCAAATGGGCAGCCATATGTTTACACTGTAGAAGCGGTATCATTCCAGGTGACTCAGTTGACTGATCACAAGAAATACAGCTCAGAATAGGGAAATTTAGATCCATGAAGGTAAATTTCAAAATATTATTAATTTTGACTGACAAAGACACTCAGAGAAAAGTGCACACGAGTATTTTAGAAGCCTGTAAAGAAGCTGATTTCAACAAGGAAAATCTTTTGAAGCTGAGATTTATGAATGCAGATGTCAGTGTTATGGAAAATAAATTAGAAAAATCAGAAATGCTGGTAAAAACCCAAATGCTTTGTTAGAAGTGCTATGTTTTATCATTATCAGAAGGAAGCTTAATTATTGAATAGAACATCCTGGAAGACAGGCTTCAAGCCAAACTAGCCATCTGTCCGTATTAGTTACCTGCTAGTGTGATGTCAGTGTTGGCTCCAGGGACCTTCCAGCTGGTGTCCTCCAAGGGATATACTGGATGTCATCAGTCTGAGTGCACCTTGCAGACAGATCTTCCTGCCCTGAAGGTAGAATCACCAGACTGTGATATTAACAACAAGCAGAAGAGTTGAGACAGAGCAGGGAAAAGTCGAGACAGAGGTTGTGCAGGCTTTGACTTCCCCAGGTTCTTTGGAAACTCGAGTGATTCTGCAGTTTTAAGCACCGAGAGCCTGCAAATGTGGGGCATCGTTGTAGGTGCAAATGCTGAGTGCAGCGTAACAGGAAAGGGTGGGCATACTTTTCTGGATTCAGCAGCTGTCTGAAATAACAGAATGTTTTCACCAGTGCTCTGTCAGGTACAACAGCTACAGAGATTTTCCCAGTGGTTTTCAGATCTTATTTGGAGAGGGAGAAGGGGGAAGATTTGTGTGTTATACACGATTGTGTATAATTGCCATGAAATGTTTTGACAAGGTAGAGACTGATTTATTAAATTACTCTGGATGAAGGAAAAGGGGAAAAGAAAAGGGTAATGGTAGCTATTATATAGGGTGTTTCATGTGTATTTGGAGCCTATTATAAACTACATAGTCAGAAAGACATGAATAAAGCTGTCTTTGAGCCTGAATTGGAAATGATTAAAAAATACTAAATAATCCACTTGCAATTATCTAAAATATAATAAAATGATTAGTATAATCTTGTCAGGAACTGATCCTGTCATAGAATTTTTGTTTCCTTCTTTGACAGAAGATGTGATGCCATGAGATGCAGGGAGAACACAACTAGCTCCCTGCCACCAGCTTGGGGAGAGGATGCTCCTGCTGTGGGGCAGTCTGTCACAGTGCTGACTTAGTTTTGCCTCCTGTATTTTACAGTACTCACCTCCAGGATTCATGTAAGCTCACTTGAGTGGCAAAAAAAAATCCCTACACTAAGGGAAAAAAAGGTCTGGCTTTCCAGCATTTGAGTGAATTAAGCAGTTTGAGAAGGATAAGATGTTCCATGGGGAGAAGACCACACACCTGCATACTATAGCAGGAAGGATTAGAAGAGTGAGTGGGGAATGAGATCCATCCCTTTGGTAGCAGCAAGACATTAGATTTACAATATACTCAGTTACTCAGAATAGGGAAGCAGTAAGGGTGATCTTCCTTACAAGGCTTTTTGTTGTTGCCAGTGTTACTTTCTTTTAAAGCTGATAGAGTGTGGATGCATCTTTTGTTTGCATCAGATGACTACAGAACAAGCCGAGAAGAAATTTCTGTCCGAGGGTAACTGTGAGTCGTTTAATGTTCAGCTGTGTGATTGTCTCAGATACTGATGCATGGCAGCCCTGTGGCAAATGCCTCTGCTGAACCCACATCCTAGTTCTGTTCAGTGTCTTCATTAATTATCTGAACAATAAATAGGTAGTAAATTTTTAAGGCCAAGAAATCTGGCATTGGTAGGAGCTTACAAATCATTGGAAGACAGAGTCAAAGTGCAAGTTGATCCTGGCAAATTGAAGAACTAATTAGAAAAAAAAATAATGTGAGATTCACTACTGAAAAGCAGTGAGTGCCAGAGCCTAGGAAAAATTAAAGCATAAATGCAAGTAGCTAGTTAGCACTGTGGCAGAAAAGGATAAGAGTGTTGTGTGATTAAATAAACTGCAAAAATCATTTTTCACTGTGCAATCTATTAACATCCATAAGAAATTAACTATTCCAGTCTGCATGCTGTGAAGTCATGATTGCGTTGGTGTGTCCGAATTTGATCTCTGTGCTTGGGAACCACACATTAGTCACTTAGAGACCCCAGCTAAACTTTATTTTTTTCATCTAGAACAGAGAGAAATGAGAGGGAGGTTATTGTATCTGTTTCTTAATAAGAAAAAGGTCATTTTAAAAATGGATGATTAATTGTTCCCATGGAGACAGGGGCAGGTTTTCAAACCTTGTTTATTTACTGAAGCTTGCATCAGGTGAAGGCAGTGTATGAAGTAGTCAAGGAGGAGACAATTCATTCTGTCAGCTTTTAATGTGTTAGGGAGTGCTATACAGAACTTTAGTGGTGATGGTTTCTTTGTGCACAGCTATTTGTTCTGCTATGAAAACTTTATTTCCAGGGACAAAGATTGGTGCTCAGTGATTTGTTGACCTCTTCAGCTCAATTAAAGGACTTAATTTTAACTGAGTCGTAGGAAGGAGCATTCTTAATTCACTGAAGTGCTTCATTTGTGTATTTGTTTCCTAAAAGGAAAATATTATAAAGGTAATTAAACCTTTTGTGATAAAGACAGTTTGCAAGGCTTGCAATAATCGGAAATGTTTTTAAAGTTTTGTTTTAAAGATCAAGATTTGCAGTACTCAAAAGTAATTCAAGCAGAACTTCAAATACATTCAAAGTTAACATTAGGTACATGCATGAAATTATAATTTAATGGATTGTTTTAAAATGTGGCTTCCTGAAGAGTAGCCCAGAAAATGTTTTATTTGGTGTGATAGGTCAGTATTATCATCTTAAAATTCAAAAATAACACCTTTAAAATAAGTCCTTTTCAGCAGCTAGCTAGAATGCTATGAATGCAGGATGTCTAAGTACACTGGTGCTGTAGAACACAGGCCCAGCTAGAACAATCAAGTGACTGAGGAAAGCCCTCCTCATGTCTCAGTTTCTAAACAAACACCTTTTTGCAAGAGTTGATATACCAAAGGGTTATTTACATCCTCAGACAAGCCATGCAATTCCTGAAAATGGATCGTTTCTACGTTTTGCTGCTTCCTGCAACAGACTGCATGCTGACTTCCTATTAGAAGATGTATTTGAAAGATCTTACATTAATCTCCTCCTAGAGGACAAATTAGCTGTGCTTCATTGATAAAACCCTGTAGCTAGAAAACTAAACTCAAAATCTTTCAGACAAGAAAAATGTTCTTAACTGTATTCCTTTCACTGAAACAGGAGCTTTTTATTACTTACACTATTTGTCAAGAATATGATGCATACTTCTTGCTCAATACTTGGCTGTTGGCTTTTGTCTTGGTAATGAAATACATAGACACGTGCTCTGAACATATCTTGACAGTCGAGTGAACTTCATTATTCCACAGAGATGTGAAGATCTATTGTAAGAATATTGTCTGGCTTGTGTAGTGTTCATCATGTGGACACCACTGCTCATGGCAATAGGAGTTAGTAGAGGCTGATATTATTCATTTGGAGTTTTCTCTGGCACCTATCTTTATTATTAGCACAAAGCAAATAATGGGGTGATCCTAAAGAACTACGAGGAATGCATACATGGATCCTTTGCTAGCATCTTCTGTGTACTTTCAGAGCTCCTCAAGATACCAAAGCAAAATAGGAAGATTTTTTTCACTCTTTCTTAATTTTCTTCTTAGTCATAGCGCCTGTACAGCAAATAATGAGAGTCTGTGTCCTATGGCAGTCATCTTTAACCCTGAACAGACGGTGTGCATCTCTTGCTTCATTGCTCTCTGATTTAATAAATCCCATAGGAAGTGAAATCAAGTCTCAAGGTGAGTCTCTCCCTGTGGTGTAGGGAGAGGAAGGTTGTTTTGTACGTTGCTTCTACATGGGGAGTTGGAGTATGCTGAGTTTTCTCTTTGGGAAATGCAGGTGTATGAACCACTTCCAGATTAATGAGAAGGTCTCAAAAGGATATTGGTACAGACAGGGTGATGTATGGAGGAAGAAAACCACTAATGCAGAGCATGCTGTGTCAGATTTGCTTGAAGCTGCTGTCTCTGCTCTGGAAAGAAAAGAAACAAAGACAAAATGCTGACCTCTGTGAAGCTCATTCTTCTTCTAAGAAAATGTACTCATTCTTTCTTCCTTGCTATTACTCTTTGTCAAGAAATCGTATCTTACAACTAGAGCAGGTTTTGGCCTCCAAGAATAGTTGGATCTGCAAGTGATTGAAAGGTGTTGTCAGGAGTCCACTTCACCTGACCCCAAAACACAGCTTAGTTGTGACTGTATTGCCTTTCTGCCTCCATTGAGAGATTAAGCCTCATCACTAAACAGCAAACTCAATTATAAATGGGGTTCTCTTAGCAGTATTTGGAAGCAGGATTTTTTTTTCTGTAGCTTGTTTGTTTTCCCACTCATTCCTAATATTAGTTGTTAATGGAATAGCATCTTCTGTAATTACAGTGGAAGTATGATTTTGCTTTTAAAGTATAGTTACAGGGAGGAAATATTTGCAGTGTTCTGTTTCATTTTTATCTTTATTTGTAAGCGTGGCATTTAGAAGAATAGCATCCCATGTCTAGCTTCACAAGGAAAGCTGTAAAAGTGATTGTTAATGCTAACAATTTAAATCTTTGAGTTGTGATTCTGTGTTTTATAATGTAGTTATTTCTGTCTTGCAATTTCTATTTAATTGCATGTCTGAGGAGGCTCGTGCGTTTTTCCCTTTAAATCCTTCATTAGTTTTATTTTCTTGCCAGCAGAATATGGTTGAATGCTACAGCAGCTGCTTTGCAACTATAACTCTTCTCTCTTATTACTGCTAATGGCAGCCGACAATTTACTGTGTGTATTAAGTTTGGTTATGTGTTGTTGTATAACTGAAATTTTCAGGAAAATATTTTCATAAACATGAGACAACAAATGTCAGACCAATCTAATTACTGTTCTTCTCCACAGTTCCTGTGGGCTGTCTTCTGCTAGCTGGAGATGAGTTGTTTGAAATTTTATTATTTAACAGAGTATTCAGATTCATTTATGGCATCGTAACTCCTTTTCAGTTCAACTAGTAGTCAGGGAATATTTCTACTTAGTAAAGGAAGGACTGCCCTAAATGGAGGGAGTGAAACCTAGTATTAAGACCTATGCTGTCAGTCTTGCGCCAGCTGCAGAAAGAAGTGTCCCAAGGGAGCTGGCAGAGTTTTCAGGGGGAGGTGGGAAATGAGCTAGGGTGGTTTCACAGCAAGTAGTCAAGGAACTGGTTCAAGAGATCAAAAAAGAAAGACTACAGTGGCGATGCAGACACAAGCAATCCTCTCATCAGAGGACTTCAGAAGCTTGCATGCTGACCCTGGTCATTCTCAACCAATGGTAGTCTCAAAGGTTAAGATCTGGAATAAGAGATCCTGCTGTGGCAGGTGGGTTGGACTAGATGATCTTTCAAGGTCCCTTCCAGCCCCTGACATTCTGGGATTCTGTGATTTCTGTGCAACTGATATAAGTACCTGCAGGGCTATAGTGATGTCCCATGGTGAGAAGTTTCTGGCACATGGAGCATTTGACTCTTTTGGGAAAGCAGATGATTTGAGTTGTAAAGACTGTCTGTATGCTGACACTGAGCGTGGGTTACAGCAGCACTTTGATCTTTTGCTGAGTTCCAGTTCACGTTTCCAAGACAGGCTCCTCATTCAAGGACAAAAAAAAAAATGAAAAAGTGGAAACACCTCAAAGTGTAGACTCAGGGTCTTAAAGCAGCCACTGCCAATACTCTGAATCTGCATTTGAAGTATTTCCATGAGGAGTCAAGAAACATGTTGGATCAGAAGCACTGAGCGCTCTTTGTGTAGTCTGTAAAATGATAGCAGTATCACCAATCCCAACCTATGAATATCATCTACTTAATGAGACTATCTGTCAGTAACCATCTGGACAATATAAAGCCCATTTGTTCATGGTAGTGAATGTGACTGTGATGGAGGAGATCAGATAAAACGACAGTTTCAGTGGGGCTGGAAGCTGCCTTTTCTAACAAAGATTATTTTGATTATTTGTATTAAGGATTTGCTTTCTCTGTTGTGTTTGTGTTTGCATATGCGTGTGTGTGTGTGTGTTGGGGTTTGATGCATTTTGGGGGGGTTCTTTGTAAACTCTTAACAATAAAGCCTTTATGGGTCAATTTATTAGCGGCTGGTTTACCTTCCTACCACTTCAGGATTTGATATTCCTTTTGTGTTCTTTCTAATTTAATTCTGAAATGGTAGTGCTTTCACTGGCATATTTTTTGGAAATGATTCAGAGATGACTGATTGCCCCAAATTTTTGCAGTTCTTCAGATGTTTCTTAAAATAACCATAACATTTCTTTTATCCATACACTGTTAGTCAAGATAACTGCCAGCAAATAGTATTTCCTGGAAGCAAGCGTAGACAGCAGTCTTGGGATTTGAGTTAATGCAGTTGCAGTGCTTATGTGTTATTGTTTTCAGTTCTCCCTTTTTTTTCTTGTGGTATTCTCATTGTAGGTTTGTATAGGTTGGGGTGACCCCTGATCCTGGCACTGTCACATGGCAGGCAGTGGGACAATGCTGGCACAAGGGTAGCTGGGCAGCGTAAGCTGCTGGATCTGGGAGAGACAAAGCCTGCAAGGGAGCTGCAGTCTCTGTCAGAAAGTCACTGAGAATACAGACGTGTACTTAGTCCAGCCCTGTCGCACAAGGCAGCTTTATTTCTGGGGAACTGTTGTTAACGCTGTCTTTGGATTACTCCCAGAGGTCCCCTCCGGTTTGCTGTTGTCAGAAATACATGTTGAACTTTCCAGCTATATGGAAATTTTAGTGTGTACAAATTATCAGAACTTTGTGGTAAAATCATTATCCTTATTTGCTTTCAAAGTCAAGTCCCAGAATTGGTGTACAACAGCATAATTTTGCTGGCAGTGTATTCTTCGTACACTTAAGCCACCTATATACCCGGCTGCAGGTGTTGGGATACTGGTTGGAAGCAGAATTGTGTATTCAGCCGTATGTATTTCTAGTGCTGCACCTGTAGGTGTAACCATCCATCAGTAAATAGTGTAGTAAATGTACTCATGGCATTTATGTAAATATGAACATATGGTTAGAATGAAAGAAAACTGTGATATTTCAACTGGGAGAGACCATTTTCATCTCATCTGCATATCAAAATATTCTCATAGCTGAAAGCCTTTATAACAGAAGTGAGTATTCGTAACAGCAGTCAGCAACTCTTGCTTCAGAATATTTTACTAACAGTTAGTGAAAACTGTCTATACTCTTTTTGAAAACAACCAGTTCACATCCAAATTCTGAAAGCAAAACACAAGATATAACTTCTTTTTGAAGAAGGGGAGCTACTGAGTATCTTCTGCAATTTCTGACAAACTTACCGTTGAAAACCTTCAAAGTATTTCTCTCTCATAGGTCACACCGCAGATACTCTCTCTGGCTCATGGTTGCAAAGGCCGATTTCCATGCACTTTTAGTACAGAGTGAATGAGTTTATGCAAATGTGGAGAGCTATCCCACACCAAACTTTAAATCTATTTTTATTATCATAGAATCATAGAATCTATTAGACTAGAAGCAACCTGTAAAGGTTATCTAGTCCAACTCCCATGCAGTAAGCAAAGACATCCCCAACTAGATCAGGTTGCTTAAGAGTCCCCCTTCAAACCTGATCTTGAATGTCTCCAGGGATGGGACGTCCACGAACAACCTGTTCCGGTCTTCCACCAACCTCATATTAAAGAACTGCTTTCTAATGTCAATCTAAGTCTATCCTTCATTAGATTAAAACCATTGGCACTTGTCCTTTTGCTGTGTGCCCTTGTAAACACTCCCTCTCCAGCTTTCTTTTAGGCCCTCTTCAAGCACTAGAAGGCCACTATAAGGTCTCCCTAGACCCTTTGCTTCTCCAGACTGTGCAACCCCATCTCTCTCAGCTTGTAGGTGTGCAAAGGCTTTTAGACTCACAAAGCATATTCCTGCTTCACAATCTCAGACACATTTTCCTCTTCTGACCTTTTCCAGGTAAAGAACTTCCTTACAAATCTCCTGTTTTATTTCAAACACAAACCACATCGATTACCACAAGACTGTGAAACAATACCTCTTGATACCAACGCATAAATCCTTACCCTTTCCTAATGCAAGCAGTTCCTGGCTTGCATGAAGTGCTGTTTGGTAACTAACAATTAACTATAATCATTTACTTATCTACTGTCACCCGCATTATCAATTCTTTTTTTTCCTTGTGATTTACAATGATGATAAAACAGGAAAGGTTCATTTCGCTGAGTTGCCTGCCTGCCTGTCTTTACAGCATCAAATTAAAAGCAGATGCTGTCGTAGGACAATGGAGTGCTCAACATCATCAATTTTCAGCTCCTTCGTCCTTCATTGTGAAGTGCTTTCCAGTGTTTTCCTGTGGCACTGTTTGTCAGTGTAATTTTTTTTAAGACTGCTTTCACTGTTTCACAGTTGTGACAAGAAAATATTGTGACTCTGGTGCAGACAAGGAGAAATCTTATTTCATTGTGGGTAGTTTCTGCCTCTCCTTTACCCACCAAAACAGAGTAACATAGCAAATTGTAAAGCTTTAATTGCAGAGCAATGATGCATCTAGGAGCACATCATGGCTTAACTCCAGCCAGCAGTTAAGTACCAGAGAGCTTCTTTCTCAGTCCCTCCGTGTAGTTGAATGGGGAAGAGAATTGGGGGGCAGAAAGGGAAGAAAACTAATGGATTGAGATAAAGACAGTTTAATAGAGCAGAAAGGGAACAGGAACAAAAATAGAATATACACCAAAAAAGTGACTCACAATACAATTGCTCACAGCCTGTTTTTCTATGCCCAGCCAGTCCTTAAGCCATGGTGTCCTCAGGCCAGTTCCCCCTGTTGATGAACTAGGCATGACATGTCATAAGGTATGGAGTATCCCTTTGGCTCACTTGAGTCATCTGTCCTTGCTGTGTTCCCTCCCAGCAACTTAGGCATTCCCAGCCTCTGCTGACAGAGCCATATGAGAAGGTGAAAAGTCCTTGACTTAGTATAAGCACAGCTTAGCACCACCTAAACCATCAGTGTTATCGACCTTATTTTCATCCCAGATCCAAAACACAGCATTGTACCAGCCGCTGGGAAGAAAATGAAATTTATTCCAGACAAAACTAGGACAGAGCACATTTCCAGCATCCCAGAATACCATTGCCTGCCTATTTGCCCCTTCAGGCATCATCTTTTTGTGCCTTCTCATAACTTAATGATAACATTCTTGAAATTGTTCACCTCTGGCAAATGGATGACCTGCTTTTTGTAGCAATGGCATGGCTACACAGGCTCCAGTCTTCTTCCCTGTCAGTATGCAGCCCTTTCAGGCTTCTGCATTAATCCCCAAAGACAGATATAAATGAAATATTAAAATTACCTTTTGTCGCCTTCTCCTGCCCGAGTTTGAAGCAGCATGTGTACATAAGGGTGAAGCGGGGGCAGCTGCCGACAGTACTACTGAAAAACTGATCAAAGGATTAATATTCATCTGCATCTCAGCTCTGCTGCAGATCACAGACCGTATTATTAACTGTGTGTCTCATCCACTTAGCCTAGCGTGAGGGCTCTGTCTGCTTGAATCAGAGTTACCAGGAGTAGTTTTTGGGACCCTGAAGAAAAGCCAATTCTGTCAGTGTGCTAGGCAGCACTGTTTTAAAACACTTTGCTGCAGCATCAGTGGCAGGTTTTTGTAACTATACTTCCAATTATTTAAAATCTTTGCAGCTCAGAAATGTTCTGGAAATGGCCTTCACTAACTATTCAGTCTGATGTGACATGAAAACAGCAAGGGGAACGAAAAAGAAAATCCACTGAAATTCCTGTTGCCATTTCTTTGCTGTGCTTCAATACGCTTCATATTTGCTCACCTTAATCATTCAGTGTTTCACAGTAATGCTTCAGCCTGAAATACTGCAGGAGAGTCAGAAAAATAAAATGGCTTCTGTTTTTTGTGGGATTTTTGTATGTGGAGTTTATGGAGGTGATTGTAATTCCACTGCTTTTTTGCCTTTTTTTCAGTTTCAGGGATGTTGCAAATATGCACATGGTGCTAAACAGTAGCATGTAGTATAGGAACCTGAATGACCTCCTTTCCTCACCTGACATCCATAAAAAGACCCAAGCAACTATTTTACCAGCCCCCATGGAGTGCATATGGGCAAGGAGACAAAACAGACCTGTTGGGCACAGCCCCATCAGTCCTGCCCCCAGGGTGGACACTGCAGTGAACGGCTTCATGGGTCATCTGGCTTGGTCTGCTTCTCAGGCTGTGCTGAGTGCTGTAAGCAGTGCAAAACAAGCTGTTCCTGGAGCAGTTTGTAATCCCCCATTGTGAAGCCACTATTACACATTATGCTTAAAGTTATTTTTCTGGGCTATGATCTGCTTTATTCTGGAATAGCTGCATGATAATTCAGAGTAATAGAAATCAGTCATAGTTACAGTAATCCAAATCAGAATCACCTGTAACTTTTAATAGCATATTGGTAACTGGTCAGATTTGTTATTATTTGTTATTAACCATGGCACAGCAATGTGCCCTTGTGGCCAAGAAGGCAAATGGGATCCTGGGGTGTATTAGGAGGAGTGTGTCCAGCAGATGAAGGGAGGTTCTCCCCCACCCCCTACTCTGCCATGGTGGGGCCTCATCTTGAATACTGTGTTCAGTTTTGGGCTCCCCAGTTTAAGAGGGACAGGGATCTGCTGGAGAGGGTCCAGCGGAGGGCTACAAGGATGACTAGGGGACTGGAGGGCATGGCTTATGAGGAGAGGCTGAGGGACCTGGGGCTGTTTAGTCTGGAGAAGACTGAGAGGGGATTTGATAAATGTTTATAAGTATCTGAAGGCTGGCCAGGAGAGGGGGGAACAGGCTTTTTTCACTTGCTCCCTGTGATAGGACAAGGAGCAATGGGTGTAAGTTGCAGCAAAAGAGGTTCCACCTCAACACAAGGGGGAACTTCTTTACTGTAAGGGTCACAGAGCACTGGAACAGGCTCCTCGGAGAGGTTGTGGAGTCTCCTTCTCTGAAGACTTTAAAGGCCTGTCTGGATGTGTTCCTCTGTGATCTGTGTTAGATAGTATGGTCCTGCTCTGGCAGAGGGGTTGGACTCGATCTCCTTGGGTCCCTTCCAACCCCTAACATCCTGTGATCCTATGATTTATCTAGGAATCTGTCTTGGGAGTAGGAGGTCCAAACTGAAGGATCATTTTAGAAATAGGAATTTCTCTTTGTGCCAGTGACTTCATTTTAAGAGAAGTTGTTTATCATCTTCAATGAAATTTTAAAATTTCTCCTTGAGTTTAAACTTTACTTCTGATGCTGGACTGAGTTTAAGTAAATAAATAAAACAAAAGTACACACTGGTTTATACCTCTAGATTGAAATGTAGGTAACATTGTAATTGGATAGTATCTGTTCAGCTGCTACCCCTGTGTATTTCAAGAGAAAATCCTTGAAGATAGTGATGGGTTTTAATTAATGGTTGTTATTCCCTAATGCATGGAAGGTGAGTTACTGTGCAACCAGGGTGGACAGTCTAAAGATATGAGACTCAAGTCTCCTTCTTGTAAGGAGACTTGCATATTGGACTGTCTCTTTACTTGCGTATTGGACTTGTCTCTTTATCACGACTTGCAGCATGATATTCCAGCTCTTCTCTTGCTTCTCATTTTTATCCTTCTGAACAGCTTCACCTGTAGGCTATTTCCAAAGGTGTTCCTTTTCTTTTTGCGTTTAAGTCCTGTAGATCTCCTCTAGCAATAATTCAGATAGATTTCCCTTGGATTTTATGAGAGATGATTATGAGAAAGGGAAGCTGCCTCTTCAGAATCTTCCATCTCTACCCACCTCACTCATCTCTTCTACAGCTTCATTAATTTTCTAAGTACGGAAGGGAAGGCTAAATGGATCTCAGCATCATTACCCACATAAGGGCTCATCACTCTTACAATATGATTTTTTTCAGTGAAGTTTAGCAATACATTAAGAAAAATATGCAAAGAGGTCATGTGATGAAATCACAGTACAAACTTTATAAACTGAACCTGAAATGTTTTTAGAGCTTTCTTTGTAGTTGACTCTGCGGCTGACTTTCTGACTGACTGTTGAAGAAGAATGGGGAGGTATCTTATTTTTTTTTAAGTCTAATTAGAAGAAATAATTAGTAGGCACTTTTGCATTAATTTTAAGCAGTGTAACTTAGCTGCTACATGTTTCAGCACAATGATCTATTACATGAACTGATAGGTTATGTGAAAATTAAGTCTGGTACCTTTTTCTGTCTTTCTCATACCTGCAAAAATACTTGCTTAAATACCAAAACCATTTATACTTTCAAGCTTCAAGTGAGAGAGATGGGAATCATAGAATCAACCAGGTTGGAAGAGACCTCCAAGATCATCCAGTCCAACCTATCATGCAGCCCTATCCAGTCATCTAGATCATGGCACTAAATGCTTCATCCAGTCTTTTCTTGAACATCCCTGGGCAGCCCATTCCAATGGCAAATCACTCTCTCTGGGAAGAACTTCCTCCTAACATCCAGCCTGTACTTCCCTCAGCACAACTTGAGACTATGTCCCCTTGTTCTCTTGCTGGTTGCCTGGGAGAAGAGACCAACCTCCACCTGGCTACAACCTCCCTTCAGGTAGTTGTAGACAGCAGTGAGGTCACCCCTGAGCCTTCTCTTCTCCAGGGTAAACAACCTCAGCTCCCTCAGCCTCTCCTCATAGGGTTTGTGTTCCAGGCCCTTCACCAGCCTTGTTGCCCTTCTCTGGACACGTTCCAGCACCTCAACATCTGTCTTGAATTGAGGGGCCCAGAACTGGACACAGTACTCAAGCTGTGGCCTGACCAGTGTTGAGTACAGGGGAAGAATAACCTCCCTCGTCCTACTGGCCGCACTGTTCCTGATCCAGGCCAGGATGCCACTGTCTCTCTTGGCCACCTGGGCACACTGCTGGCTCATCTTCAGCCTACTATCTACCAGTAGTAGGCTATATAATGCCAGTATAATGGCATTTACACCATTTTCATGTAATGAAACTAGCTGATCTTTGTCCACCACTTTCACAATCTCCAACAACAGTCACTACATGAGAAGGAAAATTTTAATGACTGTCAGTCATGAGAAATGCATCACATTTAGCATCCAAGTGGGGCCTTGTTGCAATTTTAGTAGAGCACTGTTGATTATGGGGAGATGCAGGCTGCAAAACTGCAAGTTAAACGAGACTAATCCTGATCTCTGTCCTGCATGATAGTGCATTCTGTGCTGGAAAGTGGCAGAACCAGGAAAAGCTTGTGTGGCTTTGTCATAATCTGACACAAGCAGTTGCTATCACTACTGGGCACTGTTAGATACATACCCAGTCTTGTGCCCCATTAGCATTTCAAAAGTTTGAGTTGTCCAAGGAAGATGTTACTTTAAAATATAATGGAACTCCACTAAATCTGAATGCAGTTGTGCTCTGGAACAAGGAATGATTATGTTGTCAACATTAACTAGAATTTGAATGGAACTGCTCAAAAAGCAAGATACTTATAATCACCAGTTATTTTGTGCCTCTTTTAAACTGAATATTTTAGAGATTGTTTTGTGGAAAAAAAAAAAAAAATCCATCAGGAGAACATTTAGCACAGAAAGAAATATGAATAAAATTTCAGTCCAGTGCCTCTTAAAGATTAGATATCTCACAATTCGCTTATTCCTTCTAAAATGACTGGGTGCCAGTGAGTAGAAGTGTATGAAACATGCATGAATGCATGCAGATATTTATTGCAGGCAAGATGGAGATCGTGTGCATCTAGATTAAACCTACCAATGTATGGTTAATTTTACAAACAATTCATCAGAAAGTTAAAGTGAAGGAAAATTACCCTAAGAATATCCTAACTGCTTAAAAGTGACAACAAAATTATGCAACAGTTTAATTAAAACACACAAATTAGTGAAACCAGTTGATATATAGGAGTCTGTACAATGGGATGCAGCTCTACAAATTCTTATTTTCACAAGAACAGCTTTAGTTTGCTTTCTGAAAATTGCTGGGGTACCTCACTGTAAATAGAGGTTCAGAGTTGCATACATCAACAGAGAACAACAACCACCTGGCAATTTGTCGCTGTACTGTTTGGACAGCTATGAATACAGAGTGAATGAACTAGAATGGAGGCAGTTTTCATTGGGAGCAAATCAATTTTAAGACAGACCTTTTCTTTACGTGGTTGGTCGGTCATAGAATCATAGAATCATAGAATGGTTTAGGTTGGAAGGGACCTCAAGGATCATCCAGCTCCAACCCCCTGCCACAGGCAGGGACACCTCCCACTAGAGCAGCTCGCCCAAGGCCTCATCCAGCCTGACCTTAAACCCCTCCAGGGAGGAAGCATCCACAACCTCCCTGGGCAACCCATTCCAGTGCCTCACCACCCTCACTGTAAAGAACTTCCTCCTAACATCCAGTCTAAATTTCCCCCCTTCCAGCTTAAACCCATTCCCCCTCGTCTTAACATTACTAGACCGTGTAAATAGTCCCTCCCCAGCTTTCCTGTAGGCTCCCTTCAAATACTGGAAGGCCACTATAAGGTCTCCTCGAAGCCTTCTCCTCTCCAGGCTGAAGAGCCCCAACTCTTGTAGCCTGTCCTCATAGCAGAGGTGCTCCAGCCCTCTGATCATCTTCGTGGCTCTCCTTTGGACCCACTCCAGCAGTTCCATGTCCTTCTTGTATTGGGGGCTCCAGAACTGCACACAGTACTCCAGGTGGGGTCTGACGAGAGCAGAGTAAAGGGGGAGAATCACCTCCCTTGCCCTGCTGGCCACACTTCTCTTGATGCAGCCCAGCACTCGGTTGGCTGTCTGGGCTGCATGTGCACACTGTCATGTACTTTCAGGTACTGCTTCTAGACTTTCCAAGAAGGTAACACTGGAATGCAGTGGTTTGCAAAACTTGTGTCAGTATTTGGTACAGACAGGGGCACAAATACATCAAGGGTACAAGTTGTTTAGAAGACATACTTGTTCTTTGGGGTGGAGAATGTAAATAAATAATAAATGCTGTAGCCTAGTGTCACAAATACAGGTTTTACTTTTTAAATTTTGATGATTTTAGAAACATGAGGATTACTGGTGGTGTTAGAATAGATCCAAGAGAAAAGAAAACAATGTCTTGCAGAAATAGTAAATGCACAACAGTCAGCACCTGTAAAAATACATTTAAAAATATAACTGGTTGAAAAGTTAAGTATATAAGAGTCTACTTTTACTTTTTGAAAAATTCACTGAGTCTGATCCGTGTTAATTCCAGCTACATCAGCATCTTTTTCTATGAACAGTATAGAACCTGTCCCTCAATTTATCTGGACAGACTTTTGTATTTTTGTCATTTATTTTATTGATCTTTATTACTTCTTTGATCAACTCATCTTAGTATCAGTTTCTTTTGTTTGTGCATTCACTTCATGTGAGTGATGAGGTCTGCATCTTGCGTTACACATACGTAGATTTTTAGTTTTATTGAAACCTTTCATTATCTAGGATTAGTGTCAGCTTCTGATACTTGCTTTAAGAAGCTTTGGTGCAGTATTGGGAATCACTGCAGGGAGTACCAGGAGTAGTAACCACTGAAACAAGGTATTTCAATTTACTCGCTCCTCTGAGGTGTCTGTGTGGTATCACTAAGGTGGAGGGGTCCTTGCCTTGATTAACAAGACAGTGAAATTCATTATAAAAAGGGCACAAACCCAGCTCAAAGCTGCACTCAGTAGGTCACCAGTCATTTCTGGGACAGCAGCAACACGGCCCCCTTCCTCTTCATCTGTAATATCCGTGACTCTGTAAGGTCAGCAGGATCCAGCACTGACTCCCAATGCAGGCTGACATTTGCTTCAGTTTTTGTACTATGTGCCAGTTGATTTGGCACTGAAGGTCAGTTTGTGTAACATATTCTGTGTGAGATGGACACATCTTTTCAGCATTCATCTGTTTCCGTTCAGTAGCTCGGCAAAAAGCCTTTAATCAGTCTGGATTATACAAAGAGATGCATAGTGCAATATGCTGCTCACTGGATACAATTATAATGACTGAATTTTAGCTGTTCTAGGCAGGTGATCCCTATCAGCCCTTTCCAAAGTGCCCCAGTGTGCTGCAGCAGCATCTCAATTCAGCAATGATCAATGCACAGTGTAATATTTTCTTTGTGTTGAATAATAGATCACACAAACCTATATCCACTTACTGACATGTGACACTAAATAGATGTGTCACCGGACATCTTCCAGTCTGAATATCAGCATAGCTACTACACAAGCCAGCTAGCACAGGTGCTATGCCGAGTGCCTTCCTACATGCTGTCAAAGCTTCTCTTTCCTTCTCACTTCTTACAGATTCTTTGGGTCCAGTGTATGTATCGCTCTTGCAATGCAATGATTGCAAACCTTGCTACACAGCTCATTTGTTTGCAATGTACCACATTCATTTCTAATGCAGGTAACTTCATGCTCCTTTTAGGTTTGTGTTATTCCTTCTCTTACCTTGAAAATTCCTAGACAATCTTTTTTCCTCCTTCCTTGGCCTGTGTTGGGGTTTTTTTGCAGTCTCACTCAATAAAATTCTTTTTCTGTCTCAGCACAGGAGTATGTGACCACTTGGGTCATTTTTTAATCAGCTGGCTTTTACTTACAATGCTGTTCTTTTAGATGTAGTCAGTGAATCTCTGCAGTACATCTCATGTGAAAGGGTTTTCTAACTATTTTTAAGTTTAGCAACCTTAGCCTTTCAGCTTTGTTGATGTTTTGGAAGACTTTGCCCTTTTAACTTTTTTAGTGGAAGTATTTTACAGCTTCCTACTGTTAAGTACTTACATAATATTATGCTACAGTAGCTCAAGGCTGATTGTTTTAAGTGTCAAAGTAAGACATTTCATGAAATATTACTAACACAAACATAGCTTTGTACTTGACATTTCTAGGCAGAAGCCATGAAACAAGAGATAAATTCTTCTCCTTTGGGCTCAGTGTAGTTCTTTTCTGTGTGAGTGATCCTACTGACTACAAAAGGACTTTTCAAGTCAGTTGTGACTGTAGGACTGCATTCTTGTCTTCATAATTTGGAGACAATTTAACTCCTGTTCAGCAGCAGCTTGTGGCATGAAGTGGAATATGTATCCTGTGCCAAGTAGTCAGCTTATTGCTCATTCCACTCCAATGAAAACCAAAAAGCTGTCGTGTTCATCCTCTTCACTTGCTCTTCCTGCGAAGCAACAAATGTGAGAACGTGTTGTGGAGTAACATTACATGCAATTTTTGCTTTTCTTTTATTTCTTTTATATTTTTAAGTGCAAGAAAAATTACTTCACTGCTGAAGTGAACTTCCTGGCATTGTTTGGTAGTTCTGCTCATTGTAATAAATGTTCTGAACTTTCTCATGTAAGCAACAAGGGGTTTCTTTACACAGTATTATCTCTGGAAAATCTCCAGGTTATATCAAGTGTAATTTGTAAGTATATGCCAGTTATTTTGCAGTTTGGAATCTGATTTCTTCATCTTCTCTCCAATTCACTTACAGGAACTGTCTTTTTCTTACATTCACTCTGTCAAGAGAAATGCTCGTGAAAAATATTGTACCTCTGAGGATTAGAGAAATCCTCCATTTCCCCAGGGAATTCTGGGTCTTCATTTCTTCTGCCATTAACAATTCAGTTATAACCATTCTCCATGCAAGTCCATCTTTATAAAAGGATGTTGTGTTCTGGTTTGATTATTTAGAACCTGAAGCATGTTTCAATTAGATTTCCTTCAGTAGGAATTGAAAATGTGTTGTAGAAACCCCGAGGGAAGGTTTCTAATAAACTCTACATTGAATTTATTCGTGTGTCAAAAGAGCAGTCAATATTTGAGGTATGCAAGTATTAGCATTCAACGTTTGTTACACTGCATGGCCTTGTCAGTTAGAATTTTGCAGCTGTGTTTTACAAAGCATCTCTATGCTTTTAAAAGCATAATCACTAAAGGAAAATAGAATTGGTCTGCTAGAATCAAAGCTCCTTAGTCATGAAAATAGGTAGTGTAATATAAGATAGAGTCTAAAATATTTATATTTTGCAACAATCTTATAGAAGTGAAAGGTAAAATATCTGTAATGTTTTTCATTACTGTGAATGTAGATGAGAGGATCATTTTCTAGCCTTCATGTGCGGGGATTCACTAGCAGCCTAGTGGTGGCAAGGACCACTAAGCTGTATACTTGCTACTTCATGTTCTCCACTGACTTGGATAAAAGATAACAATATAAAAAATGTAAAGGCAAAGAAAATATGGCAGAATGTCATTCCATTAATTTTATGTCTGCTTTAGTGAGTTTCTACCTCAGACATGGATTTTTGTGATACATGCCAATCCTGAGTTCACTGCCAAATCCTAAATCAGTGGCAAAGGGACCGTTTTCCTGTCAGTTCTTCAGGGGTATTATCATCTGCTTCCATAGCTCCAAGCAAACCAAGGAGCAATTCAAAACAAAAATGCTGCTAGATAAGATAAACTTCCTTCAGGGCCTACATTGTTACAAATAACATGTCACAGGATCCAGTTTCATGACTATTCTCCAATAAGGAAGCACTGCCTGGAAGCCATCCAGATCTCTCACATTATGTGACAATTCCCTTATTGACCAGCCACTCACAGGAATGTGTTTCTTCTAGCCTCTTGTTCTAAAATTCCTAAGGCAAGTATTGACTTGCATTGGTTGATTAGAAGAGCTGGACTGGACTTCCTTCAGCCTGCTGTCTCCTTCCTCTTCAGTGTAGATCTCTTTGTATCCCACTTCCATCATGATATCAAGGAATCAGTGAGCAACTGATCCTGACATCTGTCAGTGTATTCACTGCATTAGATACATGGGCTTCTTGGTAGTGAAAAAAAAATCCTGCTTAGTTTATAGTACAAAATTCCTGCTTATAATTTTTAAATGCACTTTTCCTGAAGATTATCTAACAAAGTTTAAATATCCCAGATTTTTCTATATTAATTCAAGTAAATTCCACATGTTTAATTATGCAATAAATGGAAACATAGCAAACTATTTGCCTATGAGTTAAATTCCCACTGTGAGACTGAGTCTAGCAGTTTTAAATGCTGCTGCAGAAAAGCAGATGTTTAACTTCCAACAGCTGCTCTGTAGCCATCCACTTTCACCTTCTGCATGCCTCTACCCAGCACCTATGAGACTGAAGAGTTTTTATAAGTTTCAAATGTGAGTTACTTCACACAGAGTATTGAGACTATGTTATGTACCTTGGCAGGTATCCAGAGTCCCTTTCTTTTTCTATTATGTGGGTTTATTATTAATGAACAGAATTTGGTGGGGGGAAAAGAAAGGAAAGGAAAAAGGAAAGGGAAGGAGAAAAGAGAAGAGCTTATGCATGGCTGTATAGCATGCTCTGTATCTATCAACATGTCTGTCACATTGCCTTTTTCTCATCTAGATTCCATTTTGTGTTGAATAAAGGTAAATGTTGCTTATTACAGTGCCCTTTGTCTACACCTTCTATAGCTTTGCAGTTGTGGAAGCCAGATCACCCACATTAACACACACACACACACGGTCCAAGCATCTTCATTATTGTCTGTATTGTTTTACTCATCCTTCAGGTCTCCTGTAATGGCTGGAGGTCTATTTGCTGTTAACCGAAAATGGTTTTGGGAGCTGGGAGGCTATGATCCAGGATTAGAAATATGGGGAGGAGAGCAGTATGAAATCTCCTTTAAGGTAAGTTGTCAAGTCACCTTATACAGTACTTCATTATGTGTTCGATGCAGGGCCCATGTAATCATGTTGATTGCATTCATGTTGGCTTTTGTCTTTTAGCTAAAATTAATTTAGTACAATACTACTTTTTCTTAGGAATTTCCACTAATTTCACAGATAATTATGCCATAAATATATGCTCCAGAAGGCATACAAAAATCATACTGAGCACAGTTCCATCTGAAAATGTGGTAGCTTACCACCACGAAAAAATGAAGCCCTACTGTATTCTTTTTGTCAAGTTTTCTTCACTTACCTTTTCTCAGATGCTGCATTTCATGGTCAGGTGTTCTGGTCATCTTAATAATCCAAGTGAGAACTTATCCAGGAAAAAAAAGTATAATTTTCTGCTCAGATCATCAAGTTTCATCATCTCTGAGGCTAGGCTTCCCTGGAGTCAGCTCAGGAGAACGGGTGGAAGTGAAAAGAGAAAAGCTGTGGGAAGAAAGGCCCCTTCCAGTAGCAGTGAATCACTAGATCTGCTCAGCTGCTATAAGTTGTTATCTGTAGGCCAGCTTTTCAAAATCAGATGATTTTTAAATTGCATTTGAATTATTGTAATCACAAAATATATGGGGAGTTTTGGAGTGCTTGGATTATGTACAACCAGACATGGTGTGTCTTCATATCCTCTCTGCAGGCAGTTACTTAGCTTTTATGTGTTGACTTGAAAGTCTTGGTACTTCCAACATGTAAAATAAGTATTTGCATTAGTGCAATGAGACTAACATGTTTGATTTGAAAATTGAGTTTACTGACTTCCAGTACCCTCAAAGACATAAGAACTTTGCCTCCTGACCTCTACATGCAAAGATTTTCAGTGACTTGGTAGAATTTAATGACATAGATTAATTGATTCAAGCATATTTGGATAAAGCTCAGAACTGAAACTGGAATTCACAGTTAGCTTCAGTATCTTTTCAATGTACTTCCAAACCATGGCAATGTAAAGGCTAGCGAATAAATTCAGAATGTCAGCCATGAGTAATATATGTCTTGCTGAATCTAAGTTTCAACAACTGATTAAAACAAGAGAGCTGAGACCATTCTGTTGAAGGAAATGTACAGCATGACCCAGCACTGGTCTGCCCGGCTGTCTTTACAGCAAAATGGTTTGCATCAACTGGGCTACTCTTGTGTTTCTCCAAATCATTTTTATACTCCAGCAAAATAAAACAGAAAGGCAGGTGAAACCTAATAGCTAGACAGTGCATTTGGAATATATTGCTTTATCTTCTGTCCATTTAAGTTTCAGAGACAAAATGTAAGTAGTCACCAATAGCTGTCACAGTGGTTTCTGACAGGTCGTGCATGATTTTATTATTCTGTTTCAAATAATTCTTTTATTCATCATCACAAAGAATATGCTTGTGATGCTCTCCAGTCCTTGTCCAGAAACCATGGTAACAGCACTGGAAATGAAAATATTAGATTGTCCCAGTGTGTTTTGCTCAAGTGTTAGATTTTTTTGGAGGCTGCCGTGTCACACTGAGTCTTATTTTGATCATACCTCCTGATTCATCTCATTAATGTATACTGACCTTAGGGCCCCTGTCCTTTCTTATTAACATTAAAATAATTAAAATACTTATTAGAAGGTATTGCCAAATAGGAACAACTGTCTATTGGAAGAATTTAAGACATGTAAGTTTTAAAAAGAAGGCTGTTGTTTGGTTTAGAATGACAAAAATATGAGTGAAAAAATGGTAAGAGGTGGAAGGGAGAAACAGAAAAGACTGGGATAGTATTGTCCTGCTCTGATGGGGGGTTGGACTTGATGAGGGGTAATGGGTTTAAACTGGAAGAGGGGAGATTTAGACTGGATGTTAGGAGGAAGTTCTTTACAGTGAGGGTGGTAAGACGCTGGAACAGGTTACCCAGGGAGGTTGTGGATGCTTCCTCCCTGGAGGCGTTTAAAGCCAGGCTGGATGAGGCCTTGAGCAACCTGCTCTAGTGGGAGGTGTCCCTGCCTATGGCGGGGGGTTGGAGCTGGATGATCCTTGAGGTCCCTTCCAACCTAAACCATTCTATGATTGGTTGATTCCTTGAGTCCCTTCCAACCCCTAACCTCCTGTGATCCTGTGATATCAGAATCACCAATATCAGCCTGGTTTTCTGCGTCAACTGTAGCTATAGATTCACTCATCTGAAAACTTACTGAAAGGAGGAAAAGTTTGCTATATAGTTTAATTCACCAGCTTTATTCACAAAACCTGGGAAGGTGGTGGACTTGCCATCTCCCTGTTACAGTCAGTGAAAGTGCCGGGTGACCAGCCTGGTTCTGTTTCCTCAGCTGCTTGAGTAGGTCTGAAAAAACAGCTTACCTTTTCTTAGAGTATCTTACCTCAAAGATGTCTCTGACTACCAGGTAGTTAGCTATTCTCACACACTCCTCCTTTGAATCAACTGATTCTTACATATTTTGTAATAATATGGCTGGTGTTCACTCAGAAGCTGCAAAAAGAAGCAATTTGAAATGTTCTGTAGTTGTCAGAAGTTTGTATTTATAAAACTACTTCAGGTCAACCTTTAACCTGAAAGACAGACAAGAAGTTCCTTTTACGTTTTTCATATATCTTGTTTTTAGCTTTGAGATTCATTTGTGCAAAAGCTTAAATAAAAGAGCAAATAACTAAACAATCTGTATATCAATCTACTATAAACAGAGCCCATTCTGATGACACAGACTTCCCAGTGTCACGCTGGGGATTTTTGTGGTTAATTCAAATACAGTGGTGCAAGTGTGGAGGGATACGTGCCAGAGCAAGAGCTGTCTTGTGCTCCCTGAAATGAAATAGTGTCTGGTTCATCTTGAACTTGTTGCCCTGCTCTGTGAGGTGGAGTGAGGGCTGTTTGCAGATAATTCCTGGGTTTCAGTGATGCATTTTACACTGTGAATTGGCAGCCTTCTGCTTAACATTTTAATAATAGGTCCAGGTACTATAGAATCCGGGTAAGCTGTGGTATGTATTTAATTAAGCACCACTAATGTTTTGATGCAGTGGGAAGCTTACAGGTGTATTCAGGGAGATTTTTCACAAATACATGTATCACCCAGCATGTGTACACCTCCAAATTCAGTGGTGACATACATGGAAGAACAATTAAGAAATAGCATATGTTTTACATTCCATGGCCTAATTTTATTGGGAGAAGAATTTCCTATATGTTGGAATGAAACTTCACAGAAACATTCACACATTCTACTGGGGAAAGATCACTTAATACTCAAGAGTCCATTAAGGAAAAACATCTCTTCAACCAAAAGTGTCTTCATTACTGTACCATATACATCTGCAGTCACCTCCCAAACTCAAAGTTATAGGAATGCTTGCTACAAAGGAAATGGGAAGTCATGAGTGCAAAGTGTAGGTGTAGGCTTAGAGAGTCAGAGAAATTATCTTTCAAAGAACTATGATGGCTAGATCTGTGCTACTCAAGCCTCAATAAAATAGTTATTCTAAACTCTTCTAGCTTAAGAAATTATTAACTTCATCATGAATTTATTATCAACTGCTCTGTTCACTGTAATCTTCTACAGCACTTCACAAACGGCAGACATGGAATGAATTAAAATCTGGATCAAGGGCCATCATGCAAGCTCAAAGAAATCACTAATAATAGCAAAGCCATATTCCTTTATGAGTTCAAGATGATAAGACAGACTTCAAGGACTGGTTTAAAATTGGATTAGCAGGACAAGTGATTGCCTGAGGAGTCAGACTGGAATTCCTGACAAGAATAGGTCAAACCAGATTTAGGAAAGGTACTCGGGATGGGAAGCTTGGAGGGAAAGCGTCAGTTTTGAAGTTTCTGGCTGTCTCATTAGATGTGACTTGGGGTGACAGACACCAAGCTTCAGTGCAGAGCACAGACCTAACAGAAGGTCTTTTGAGGGGTGGCAGGTCGCTTTATCTCACTGTGCACAAAGAGAAGGTAGGTGGTGTGTTTGGGAGGGCAGGGTGTTCAATGGAAAAAGAAAATGAGTCTAGTGAATCTCAGTTTACTCCAGCATTATTCAATGTTTCTTCAAAATACAGTGGGCTTTATAATGCTTTATAGTGCTGTGACATTAGGAATTGTGCCATAGTATGAAAGGAAAACTTCCTCAGTCTTCAGGCATGGCTGTTCCAGGTGCTGAGGTGTCAGAAACAGGTTTTTTTTTTAAAAAAGCTGCTCCTTAAAGATGTGGTTGACCTTTATTTTCCTTGACTACAAAACTCAACGTGTTTCTCTTTTGTTCTCTTTCTGCTTGCCAACATTACTGCAGAAGACAGCAGCAAGCGTAGCACTGAGTGCCAGGCTGATTGACTTGCCGTTTGCAAATCAGAGCACACACATGCACAGGCAGTGGATGATAAGGCAGCCACAGCCTATCTGTCCAAATCCTGACATCTTTGTTAAATAGTTTCTCAGATTAATTTTCACATGAGAAATTATCTGCAGTATTTTTTGGTAACATAACCTCAGGATCAATTTTTTTTATTAAAAAAATATAGGGTACCTTGCTGATTATACAGTTAAGCATGTGCTAGACTTCTAAGAGCTGGAAAAGCACTGGAACTGACATGATTGACAGCATCTCTTTCTCAATAAGCAGGGAAGGCCACTACTTAGGAAATCCTAAGTTTAAATGATGTTAGGCAGCGTTTGTGTGGTAATCTCCGAAATACAGAGCAGCAGAAGATAGTGAACGGTAATTTTTTGTGTTTGCTGAAGATCCTTGTGGTGGGTCAGCTCTGGGCCACCCCACCGTTTGGGCTGGACACCAGGTGCCCACCAAAGCTGCTCTTTCACTCTCCTCCTCAACTGGGCAAGGGAGAGAAAATGTAACAAAAGGCTCACAGATCAAGGACACAAGATAAGGACAGGGAGCTGACGCGGCAGGTAATATTATGGGCAAAACAGGCTGAATTTGGGGAAAAAAAAATATTTATTACAAATCATATCAGAGTAATGAGAAAATAAAAATAAATCTCAAAAACACCTCACTCCCACTCCTCCTTTTTTCCCGAGCTTAACTTTATTCCAGATTTGTTCACCTCCTCTCCCCAGTGGCACAGAGGGATGGGGAATAGCAGTTGTGATCTTTTCATCATGCATTTTCTGCCACTCCTTCATCTTCAGAGGGAGGACTCTTTATACTGCTACTCTGCTTCATCATTGAGGTTCCTCCCATAGAAGACAGTTCTTCATAAACTGCTCCGGTAGGGCTACCTTCTGTGGCATGGAGTCCCTCAGGAGCAGACTGCTCCACTATGGAGTCACAAGTCCTGCCAGCAGACCTGCTCCACAGTGGGCTCCTCTCCTTCCATGGGTCCGCAGGTCCTGTCTGGAGCCTGACGCTTCCCATGTGGTCACAGCCTCCTTTGAGCATCCACTTTCTCCACCATGGACCTCCATGGGCTGTAGGGGAACATCCTGTCTCATTATTGTCTTCACCAGAGGCTGCAAGGATATCTCTGCTTCAGTGCCGAGAGCATCTCCTCCTCTTTCTTTGCTGACCTTGGTGTCTGCAGAGTTGTTTCAGATATTCTCACTCCTGTCTTGGACTGCAGGTACTTAGTGGGTTTTTTTTTTTGTTCCTTTCTTAAATACATTATCACAGGAGCACTGCCACTGTTGTTGATGGTCTTAGCCTTGGCCAGTGGTAGGACTCCTGGAGCTAGTTTTCACTGACTTTCTTAGACATAGGCACATTGTCTAGCATGTTCTCACATAAACACCTCTATAGTTGATTGTATAGGGCTGGGTGATAGATTGGACTGGATGATCTTGGAGATCTCTTCCAACCTGGTTGATTCTATGATTCTGTAGCCCCCAGGCTACCACAGTCTTGCCATTGAAACCCAATACAGTCCTCTACACTGGACACTCCTTAGGCATCATGAATTATACCTTAACAAAACTGCTAATGGTGGTACCCTTAGCCTCCTTAAAGCTAGACATCTGTATCTAGAGCTGTTTTATCCTTATCCATGCTGTAACATCTTCCAGATTCTCTTCATCCCTGTTCTCCAACACACACCTCCATGTTCACTGATTCCTTTCTTTATTGTCATTATCATTACTAATTCCCTCCACTGCCAGCAATCTTGGCAGAAGACATGGAGGGAACATTATCACTTGTCAATACAGTTGTAATCTATATGAAGAGCTGACAGAGGTGGAATATTGCCACTTCTATCAGCATTTTAGAGGTGCTGTTGAGTATTGCTGAAATACCCACAGTCATTAGTTCCCATTTGACACAGTAAGATTTTAATAGTCTTGACAAGAACTCCCACTGCACCACAAGTAAATGGTTTTGCTGATTGTGAATCCATTGACTGCAGATTTGCAGTCGGTGATCATATATTTTAATATTTTCTTGCATTTAGCTGAAATCTTACTACTAGGAAAAGTGTTTTTCTCCTTTTTTGCAATCTGCTAAATCTGTTCTTTTGTCGTATATTGCAGGAAGAGTGACTGAAAAATCCCATGAAGTGTTTATATTCTTATTTTCTACAGCTATGGGTAGTTACTTTAACAATGCTGAGAGCACCAAGCTGACAGCTTTGCATAGCATACTTCATATTCCTTTTCTGCCAGTTTATAGTTTGGTGGTTTTATCATATCAGTGTCTCCCACTGTTGTCTGTCTTGTTACAGATTCTCAACAGCAGTATATTTCTCAATTAGTTTTGAAGCCTGATCCAAAATCCATTCAGTACCCCTTCAGTCTTTCACATAATTTGCTGTATGTTTATATTCCTATTCCACAGGCAACGCATCCTTCAGTGCTCAAAAATCATGAGTCTCTTACTGCAGTAACTGTGATTACAGTGTAGCATATGGATCGAAGTCTCATTCTCACATGCACAGTGTTTACATTTTCCAGATAGTCCCCAGGCTAGATCACTCATAAACTAGGGAGATGAGGTAGGGCAAGTAGAATTCAATTTTAATGACAAAGAAGTGCATGGGGGAAAAAAAGTGATTCATCCCAAATCCCACAAGACCTGTAGAACAGAGCCAAAAAAATGCATCTGTGACATCCAAGCTCCAGTCAGGAACAAAGCCACATAACCACAGCTTAATCTGTTTCAAAGCTTGTGCTAATGCTTGCCTTTTGCTTTCAACCATCCCTGTAAAGCGTTTTACAGCATTCTGTTGGGAGGAGCTGTATTAAGTTGTGATATGCTATATAGTTGACACATAAACTACTCTTCTTTTGATCTTTCCAAGCTGAAACTGTGTTTTTTTGTCTTTGTTTTTAGTGCCTCAGCTGCAGACCAGATATGTTGCTTTTGTAAGGAGCTATTAGCCATCTTGAGAGTTTCATTGCTTGCTTCTTAGATAAACAGAGAGGCATCAGTGTTATGGTATCATTCTCCCAGATGTCCCACACCACCTGAATTCCTTTCATGGTACACTGGAGGTCTGTAATATTTAACACGGAGGTCATGCTACAATTTATTGCATTTAGCACGTGACATAAAAATGCACATTTTAAAGACAAAGTTACCAGAATTGATCTTCCCAGGAAAGTATGAAAAAGGCTATAAAATCATTCTGAAGCTGAAAGATAAACAGGAACATCTGCTAAATGTCCTTCAAGGCATCCCAAGATTCATTTCAATTACCCTGCACAGCACGCCTCAGGTGCAGAGCAGCATTTTCAACTTTTATATCTATCGAATATAAGCCTAACACAAACTGTTATTTCCTCCCACTTGTTATTTCATAGCAGATCTGACAGGGTGGTTTCCTTCCAATTCTTTTTCTCCTTTTTTTTTAACCAATATCCTAGTGCTTTACAGGAAATACAATATATGTCTGCTTCAGCTCTCATTGTTTGACTTAAGGTAATGCTGACCTATATATTTCAGCTTTCTTGTCTTCAGTTTGTTGTGTGCCTGACCTTTAAGTCAAACTGCTGTGCTGTCCACTCTTAAAAGGCTAAGAATACTTGGTTAATCCCTGCAATATCTTGTCTAGCCATTGAAATAATGCCTTAATTTTAAACCCAGAAACAAACAGTAAATATAGGTCTGCACTTTCATTGGCAAACTGGGTTGTTTGAAGACGACTGAAAATGTGGAACCAATGCAACATACACATGAAGTATTGGTAGAAAGGTGAATAACTTTTTTTTTTAATGATAGTGTTACCCAGGCTGGTTTAGCAATAACTTTTCTTTTTTAATAGGTGTTTTAACATCTTTTCCAGTTAAGTGACATGTGGTTAAACAGGTGAGGATTTCCAGGATTTATTTAAGAAGCAAATTCTATAAAATGCTTCTGAAAGGAAAATAATGATCCTATCCCATCCCCGTGATGGCATTGCCAGACTACTCTGGGCAGTAATGAGCTATTTTGGCATGGAGGCAAAGTATTCATATGGGTCTCCATTTCCAACCCACCAGTAAATTTCCTCACTAAAAAGGACTGTGCTCTCTAGGAGGAGATGGGATATCCTCACCTCAGAAACAGATACTGAAATACTCTTGATTCCATAATGTATGTGCTTCTGTTTGGCAGAATGTTTCCCAGGACAACTGCATTTATTACCCTGTGCCACTAAACCACAAAATCTGTCTCCTCTCCTGAGATGCTAGGATGCACCAGAAATACCTACCCAGACCTCCTATGCCTTAGTTAACTGTGATGGGAGCTGGTAAGTAGCAGCTTCCTGAGTAGCTCTCAGTTTTATTCAACTGCATGAGGGTATCCATGGAATTTCAGGACAAAGCCCAGCACATGATGCTGCCCCACTTTCAGTGGTTTCAGATCTTCCTTAAACATTTACAGCAGCATATTTAGGTTTTTCTTGCAATGAGGTGTAAATCCTCAAATATTTCATTACCAGATCTCAGCTAGATGCCCTAGCTAAGAGCTAAGGATCTGTAAGAGCTAACACAGTGATCCGTAAGAAGCAGCTTCCTAAACCACATCACAGCTAAAGCCTTCAGTCTACCCCTCATCTTCTGCTTTCACAATATGAATAGCACCATTACTTTCAGGGTCTCAACTCCAGCATACTGCCCTCAGCAGGGGCTGTAAGTCACACTCAAGCATTACTTAATGCATATCCCATATGCAGTGTTTAGCATCTCAATGTTTGGATTACTAACATTTAGTCGCAGGCTCACAGCCACACTGCCAGGACCAAGCCCACGGTAACACAACAGACAGGCACAGCAAAAGAGGCCTAACTCTTGCCCGTTTTCACTGCTGTTTTAAATGAATAGAATGAATGTATTTTTTTCCCCGTGATTTCAAAATGCCAGTAGCTATAGCCAACTGCTGGGCAGGATGAAAGAGACAGAATAAGAAATGCATGGTAAAAAATTACAGAGATGCATATTGTTCTCTGCAGGCTCCATGCAGAATGTCAAATATTTGTCATCACACGGTATTTTCTGATACCATTTTTTTAAGGATCAAATTACTGCTGTTTTAATTCAGAGCATATCAACTTTTGGATTAATGCCTTTCTGTATGGAAATTGTTGGTGAAAGTTTCAGCTGTCAATGTTCTATTTTGCTTTAGCCTCAGTTACAAACTTATTTCATACCATTTCACTCCAGAGGGCATGAAATAAAGGTAAAATTCCATCATATATGTAATGCATGGACCTAAATTCTCATCCAGATTCATGGAGACATTTCTTGAAGTGTAGAATCATAAAATGGTAGGGAACGGAAGGGACCTCTGGAGGTCATCTAGTCCAGCTCCCCCACAAACACAGGTTTGCTTACATCAGGTTGTGCAGAAACAAATACAGATAAGTTTTGAAAGTCTCCTGACAGGGACACTCTACCACCTCTCTTGGCAGACTGTTCCAGTGCTCCAGCACCCTTGCAGTCAAATTTATCCTTAAACTCAAGTGAAAATCCCATATTCTAGTTTGTACCCCATCACCTCTTGTCCTATCACTGACCACCACCGGGAAGAGCCTAGCCCCATCCTCATGACCTCCACATTTCAGATACTTATATGCATTTATAAGTTTTCCAGGCTAAAGAGCCTCAGGTCTCTCAGCCTCTTCTCATAAATGAGATGCTTCAGTCCCCTAATCATCCTCATGACCCTCCGTTGAACTCTGTTCAGCAGTTCTCTGTCCCTCTTGAACTGAGGAGCCCAGAACTGGACACAATGTCTCTTTTTTCTTACTATGTTTCTTCATCTTTGTTCACATAAAGAGACAGAGAAAGGACAAGTCCTCTTTTCTTTCTTGACTTTGGTGTGGTTTTCTTTTAAATTGGATGGGAGGGCATTGTGGGTTGTTTTGTTTTCAGTCTAAAGGCTGAAAACTGAGAGCCCGAGTGTCTCCTACTTGGAATAATAGCCATGCTGTTCTAAAATTGTAGGGAACAAAAAATGACTACGGAAATTAGGAAATATTTTTTATAATATGCATGTTTTCCCTCTAAATTAATTTTAAACTTGAGCCCTATGATTGATTTCAGTTTACTTAAAGAGTTCTCCTTGGGGGTCTTGAGGGGCAATTGTTGTTTTCCATTTCCCTGATTTCTCTTTTTGAAATCACAAAGTCGTGGATTCTGCTGTTTAAGTCATCTAATAGCCATGTTGGAGTTTGGTGGCTATGCGTTGCCAGAGCATAGAAAATCATGCCCATGTTTTGTCATGATTGCCATCATTGCTCTGACGTGGCACACAGCCTTGCTTTCACGTACACTTGCTAAAACCTAATCATGCTAGATGAAGAATTGTGAAGTCCTTGCTTGCTGCCCATCAGGATACAGTTTGATTTTTCAAGTCATGAAGTACTTGCAGCTCCTACCGTTTTCAACTGAGTTTTGCTCAGACCTCAAGCATCAAACCTGTGTACTGCAGACGGTTCCATCTGTTTCACTGATGTGTTGAAGTATTCATGATGAAATGTGGTGGCACGCTCTTCCTCCTCTGCCTACATAAATGTGATCAGAAGGAAATTTATTTTTATGCCTTTTTCTTTACAAAATGAAGAGCATCTGTACGAAACACAGATCATCTTAATATGTGAGCTCTTTATTCACTATTCCAAAGATAAGCCAGGTAATTTGGGGAATAAAAGCCTCTGCTTCCAGTTGATGGTTTGGTTTTTATTTACTGTCATGAAGGCACCCACAAAACAGACAGTAATAGCCATCCCAAAATGTGGATTTACTGTAAATAAAATTACTGATATTCTTTTTGCCACCATTATATTACAAGCTCAGCTGTCAGTTAAGCTTTAACCTTAAGCTTTAAGGAATATTCTTAGAAAGATGAACAAAAATGTGCATGTGCTCACTCATAAGGGGGAAACTTCCCACTCTAAGGTACCCAAAACATCCACTCACTAAAGGAGTGTGAGGTCTTAGTCCCCAGAAATATCCTTAGATGACTTCCTATTCTGAGAGGGGAGGATCTGACTGCAAAGCCACTTGCTTCAAGGAGACCAACTCAAAATGGCTCTGTAGCGAGACTCCATTTTTACCCTGAGTTGAGGGCGTGCTGTGTTCATTTCTAATTAGCTGGAGGAGCAAGCTCACAGAACCATACAAAAGCAGGGTAAAGCCTGGGCACCGAGGCACAAGTTAATGTCTGAGAGGCACCAAGCCAATCTTTATCAGCCTCTAGCAAGCCTCATCCCTTTGTGGCTATACCTGCCACACTCATATAGCCTTCTGTTGAAGTTTTGACCCTGTTTGTATTAAACAACAGACACAATGTTATCTTGTTTGTGTTGCAGGAGCACCACTGGTGGATATTCTAAATATGTTTTATGATCTTATTTTGAACATAACTCTGCCTTTGCACAGTGGGATTCTAATTAGGAGAGTCTTGCCTGTTACCCAATCCCAGCTACTAGCATTACAGAGAAGGCCCCCACTGCTACAGTGGGAGGGGTCAGAGCAATGTGCCATTTTCGCATATCTGTCACTGAAAATACCTTTTTTGCCTCATTCGTTTTGAGGAATCATTCTTTCACTTGCTTTCTGTCTCCTTTCCAGGTGTGGATGTGCGGAGGTGGCATGTTTGACGTTCCATGCTCTCGAGTTGGGCATATCTACAGGAAGTATGTCCCATATAAAGTCCCTTCTGGCACCAGCCTAGCACGGGTGAGTAATCAGGTCTTGCTGGTTTTTCGGTTGTGTTCATCATCAGTCTCTTCATTCTCTGTGAACTAGTTTGCAGTAAACCACTGGAATGGAAAATGAATGTTTCTTTATTTTTCTGAAGCAAGATGTGCGATTGCTGCAGTTATGTTGCCTTCTGGAGGTAAGATTGCTGAGAATAAAATGAAAGCTTAAAAATACAGGGTTGGGCATCTCAGCACAGAAGCATGTTTTGTGCTGATTCAAAGGAACCTAGAAATAACCTTAGGCTTACGGTTCTCAAATTGCACAGTGTTGTCAGTCATAGCTTTTTCAAGCAGGACCAATTTGAATGCACATTTTATTAAGAGTCAGCAGAACAGGTAGAGTCTCGTGGAAAGGATGTTTTCTGAGGCAGAAGGACCAAGTAACAACAATTTGAGTGACTGCCTAATTATTATGTAAAATGTGGTTATGGAATACAGCCAGCCTGAGGCCATGTGAGTGAGAAATTACTTCTAGACATTTCTCAAAGAGTACTGAAGGCATCCACATCCATGAGGGACTTTTTGCTCGAGAGAAAATGTTCTGTAACTTTCTGGAGATGTTCATGGGATGTCAAAAGAGGGGAGACAAAGGGCACAGATACCGCTTCCAGGGGGATACTAGGATTTATTCATGCCTGAGTTTAATCTTTTCTGGTTTAGAGGGTGCTGGGGATTGTTGGGGTTTTTTTTTAATAAAATGGCATTAATGTTAAAGTTTGCATGTTGCCATAGGGGAATAGTTTATGAATTACGTTTTTTCTTCATGTGGTACAAATAAATGTATGCATCTCTTGCTTGGAATAGTAGGTATTCTTGGTTTCAGCACCATGGGACAGACAAGGCTTGCTGTAGTAACTGCAGCAGAGGAAAGAGGCCAGCTGTGTTGCCTGCCTAAGAGCTGGCTAGAAAGAGAGAAAGATTTTTCTTAGAAGACCATCAGAGCAGACAGTGCCACACACAATACAGTAGTAGGATTAGTGGGGTATTTGTGGTAATGACAAAACCTGTATTGACTAAATCCTGAGGTTAAAATCTTCCCCCAGTATAACTTTGTGCAATATCAGAGTTTCCCCGTCCGTTTTTTTTGCAGTGGCTGAAATAAACTGCTTTGTTTATGATATCCTCTGCAAAAAAAATTGCATGCAATGTGAAATAAGAAACTCAAACCTCAGTCTGTTTTTCTGTGCAGCACAAAGAATCTCATTAGAGAATATGCTGTCTTGTGCATTACATGTGGGAGCAAAATACAAGCATTGCTATTTATACTAATACTTTCTCATACAATTCATCTCTTAACTAGCTTTCAGGAAGGCACTGTGTGTACTTAGTGCCATCAAGCAGACACAGCCTCCCTGTACTGTTTATTTTAGCTTGATTTTAATATATCACTTGTGAAATATTACCCAAACCCATTCTTATTTATAAAAATTAAATATCTACCCATACACGAAGTGACTGTTCTGTATCTTGTGGGAAAAGACATAGCGTGCTAATAGAGTGTGTCTTAGGCTTTCCTTTCAAATAATGGATAGTTACTCCTGTCTTGTGGGGGTCCAAAACATGATACTTAAGTAAACTTCTGGCATATATTTCTCATTAACAGAAAATTTGCATTCTTAAGTTCCCAGCTTCTTTCCAGTACAACACTGGGGAAAAAAAAACATTGATATTAGGGTACATTTTATTAAGGCTGCTAAGAGCACAAGAACTGTAGTTTCAGTGTTTGGGCCTCTCTTATTAACTAGCCAAGAAAGAGAGTTTGATCTCTGACCCATCAAATTGTGTGTAATTTTAAGCCTAAAAATATACTCCTTCTCTTATCCAAGCCAGAAAAGGAAAAGCAAGGACACAGTCATCTTCAGTGCTTTGATCGCTTTGATACAGATCTCTTGTGTTCCAAATAAATTACCCCAAATGGAGCTGTTGGCCAAAATAATACTAAGCAAATATGTGCAGAAGTGGCCTGGCTGTTTCAACTACTTTGCATTATCCTTCAAATGTTACATCATCCAAAGATTACAGTCTACCCCTTAGGAGTATTTTATCTAAAACTTCCCTTGGATTCAAGAATATCATGAATAGCACACTCAGGAATATCTAGAAGTATTATCCCTGCTGCCAAATGCAAAACTTTTCACTACTAAGTAGTTTCCACAAAGCATTTTACTAAATCTTTTTCCATCTTCTGCAGTGTAAGGGAGGTTGCTGGAGATGAAGTTCAGAAAGGAATGAGGCATAGGAATCCCAGCTGTGATTGTATAAATCATTTCAAGTGCCTCTTCAATAATCAAGGGAGAATTTCCTTTTGTGTGGATACTGTGTTAAAGAAGGGCAGATTTTCCTGTCTGGTCCAACAGCAGAAGCACAAACGATATGTGTTAGGGAGGGAAGATAAGGACTCCACACAATTCAATGTGAATCTACCAGAGACCTTTATTGTTCATTCTGGCTCCACTGATATAGATAGACAACACACCTACACATTAGCATAATCTAGGCGAGTACAGCCCGTTCTTTTACATACATCACACCTTGTTCTTCCCCTTAACCAGATGTCTCACTGTCTTTCCTCACCCGTGGGAGGCAGCCTGAAGTTGTGGGAATGAAGGTCAAAATGCTTGTTATTATTCCCTCTCACATTACATTCCCACAGATATGGAGATTGGAGTTAGGAAGGGGACAGAGCTTCTAGACAAATTCAGGCATAGTCCAGATCATACCATAGGTTTCCTTTCAAGCTGTTTCAGCCTATATTTGCTCTTAACAAATAATATTTAAAGTGATGATTTTACCTTCCCTTGGGATTTCATCTCTATCTTTTAGCAAGAAGTTTCAACACTCAGTTTCAGACAGCTAGGTAACGATCTACATATAAGACCTGTGACCTGGCATGAGGATCATATATACTTTGTTAAATGAGAGCCTTGTCAAAAATGGTGTTCTAACACCCCATCACTAAATGGCCATTACTGTATGATACAGAATAGAATGTATCTCTCTGGAATGTCTGCCTTGTAGTTTGTGAACAAGCTTCAGTCATGTCTAGTGCGTGCAGGCGTAACACAGGGCTATAAAAGCAACTCAACCTTGGGTTGCCTTGAGGCCCTATCTATGCAGAAGGGACCCATGAGTAGTTGTATAGATAGCTCAGCCCCAAGTTGTCCATAAGCCATAGATCAAAGAGGGCCGTGCTGCATCAGAGAACCAAAACGTGAGCCTTGAAATCCCACAACAAATAATATGCCCTGAATCTCAATTCAAACTACTACTCGGTTGCACCAGAAAGTAAGATAAGGAGAAGCTGAGGAGTTTCATTATTCATTCCAGCTGACAAGGTTGTACATACAGACAATCACAAGATCAGTAAAAGAGAAGTAAAAAGAGGAATACATCAACATGAGCCATGGATGGAATAAAGAAAGATAAACTCCACTACATTGCCTCAGATGGTACATTCCTGATGGTACAGTCCACTCAGGCACAGTCCTGCCCATGGTCACTTGAATCAGGGGATAAAAACATTAAGGTTTAGGAATGGGAAATTGCCTCTCCAATGCTGCATCTTGCATCTATGGAGACTCCTCCTTCTTGGTCAGGACACCAGCCAAGGACTCTTTCCTAGCACTGAGAACCCTCACTGGAGGGGTAAGTAAAGATTTAGCATGCTGTAAGTTTGTAACCACGAGTGATTAACTAACACATGCTTTTAGGTCATTATAGTATATTCTTGCTTTGAAATTGTAGTAGTGCATTCTTCCATTCTATTTGTGAAGATCTGCATTAGTGGCATATTGGATCTGCAAGTGAAGCTTGAATAAATCATTTGCTTGAGCCCTGCAATTAAGTCTGTGAGGAAGCTCAACTTAATCATGCACTTGGGCCTTCTGGTACCTTCCAGTTAAACCTGAAAGCGAAGCTCAAATCAATTGTTTGCCTGAACCTTGCAGGTTAGTCTCTTTTCATCACAGCACTATGACATCAGTTCTCTACGTCCTTCATATTGTATTTCTGAGCTTCTTATTTGTCTCTCAAGACCTGCAAGGCCATGTATTTTTTTGCTGCCACATACCTCATTAATTGAAAATCATCCACGTATGAAGCACACCGTCAGAAAAACCGTTCAGTGGTACAGAGTGAAAGTAAAGCAAGCTGTAAACATGCCTACCAGATCCACAAAACAGACTGTGACAACCAAAACTGAAAAGCTGAGTATTTTTGTCTAGCGGTATCATAAGGTGTTGTTGTTTGCCTAATACAGTCAGGGTCCAATTTTCAGTCGGTTTCACATAAAGGAAGATTAATGGGCAAGCAGATGTCAGCACTGATTACACATTACGATGTGAAAGCACCACATAATTATTCATTCATTCTTAATCTGTGAACTTCTGCACACAACCTAGTTTAAAGCCCTCTCAATGAGGGCTAGAATGCTTTTGCCCTTATCTGACAGATGAAGTTCTTCTGCCACCACTAGACCTGGTGCTGAGAAAACTTTCCCGTGGTCAAAAAAACCAAAGTTGTGTTGTTGGCTGAAACATCATTTTAATACAAGTAAATTATTTAGGAATCAAGCAAGAATCACCTTCTTGCAAGAGTACAGCTATAATGTACAATAAAGGTGATTATACAATCCAGCCTTTAAGTTTTCATTATAGCTTGCTTTATTTTACAGATTTATACCTTTGTCATTAAAATTAATTAAACCAAGATGTCAGACAGTGCACTTGGCAAAGAAAAATTTCAAATTAATCGCTCCTACTCCTTGAGTACAAGAAAATCAAAGTAATTTTTTTTTTAATGTTAGGGTTTTATGTTTTCTTCAATTTGAGGAAGTTTTGCTTTTAAGATAATAAATGCAACAGGACAGGCAACTTAGCTCTCCAAAAGGAAAAGGAAGATGATGGAGAATCAGGTGTTTCTCAACAACAACAGCATCAAACTGGTGGTATCTACTTTCCAGATTTCATTCAACAGGCTAGTACTGGAACATACTACATGGCTAAAGAAAATGTGTTCAGAACCCTCTTCCAGGCTTAGTTGCAAAGGTAAGCTATCTCTGTATTTGTCCATAGAGCATGGGTCTTTAAAGCAAACGTGTCAGTAGCCAACAAATCTGCAGAGATGTGACTGTCACTCTGCTTTCCACAGCTCCCCTACAGCCAGCCAGCAGCATCCTCACAGGGCTGTATCTCTCCCTGCCCTCCAAGCCCAACAGGCTGTCCTCAAGCAGAGAATTTAGCCTTGAGGCAGTGGGAAGGCTTTTTTGAATATTTTCTTTTTTTTTCTATATGCAAATCTTAGTATTTTTTTTTACAGTGGAGATGCAAACCTTTGTAGAGGAATTAAATTCTGGCTGCTTTCAGATGACATCTGTGGAATTTCAGTTTTAGGTATTTGCAGACTACTGGCTGAGAATAGTCTCTTGCTTCTCTGCCAGCTGTGCTAACTCTCACAGGAGTTATTTATATACTCCACCAGTTTTGTCACCTAGTTAGCATACTGTCTTAAATGGAGGAATATTTCTTTAGCGCCTGCAGACATCTCTTTATTTGGTCGGGTTTTGTTTACAAAAATAGAAACCATTGCTGGAATGAAACACAGTTAAGTTTTAAACATGTTGAAGCGTAAAGGACCAAACTAGGATAGCCAATAGGGGGAAAGACTAACAAACAATAGCACAGTTACAAGGGAGTAAGAAGGGGAAAGGGATGAAACCCCTCACTTAACTGATGTGGGCAGAGATATTGAGACCTGAATGTCAAAAAGCTGCAGTTAGTGTCCTGGAAATATTTTACTGTGCTTTCACTGTAAAAATACACAGTAATGAGAAATGGTTGTGTTCCAGTGCTGATGGAAGGACCTGCATGAAATTGAAAGTACCATTTTTCTCTTGTGAGTGCTCTAGAGTTTTGTGCCCTGTTGCCTCTGTCATATTAATCCATACTTGCTGGATAAGGCTTCTCCAGTCATACTTTGTTTTCCTTCTCCATGATGATTTATTGTGGCATTATGCTACTCATATTCCAGAGGAATATTAAGTATAATTATCTTGTCTGGTTGGATCCCACTGTGCTTTTTAAGTACATTTTACAGAAAAAGAGTGTTTTCTGTTATTTCCAGCCAAATGAAATAGAGCAGCTTCCAGAAGTAACAAGGGCACCCATTTTGAAGTTAGCAACAGCACTGTGCTTCACAAGGCAATCAAAAACCATTTAAATTAGGAAGATGATGTAGGTGGACTGAAAATAATCCCACCAGAATTTTACTGGGAAGGAAGGGGAATAAATATGTTGGTTGTTGCAGAGGCTGTTGTGTTCTTTTTAGCAATTAAATAGTCATATCCTGTCTTATATTTAGCGACTGAAATACATATTCAGACATGCTATGGTGATTCATATTTGACTGGCGTAACTGAAAGTGATTTTTGACTGATGACAGTGAGTCCTGAATGATGAGAGAAATTACTATCATGACAAATTAGGCTACACGAGCTGGTGACATCCAGCTTCCTGAAAAAGGTTCAGATTAAATGTAGGAAAGCAGGAACTTGTTACAGACTCTAAGTGTTCTTGTAATATGTCAATAATGACAAAAGTGAAGTCTGTGGGTTGGGGTCAGAGGTACTTACATGCAAACAGCAAAACAAATGCAGAAAAAGCAGGTTATGCAGATGAAATTAAACAAATAATAAAACTATTGTGCTGCTTTAGTGCCACTGAATAAGAAAACAGTACTTCAGAACAACTGTAAAAACTGAAACCAAGAATTACATTTTTACATTAGTTTAACTGCTGTATCTAGAATGCAAATAGATGCCACTAGAGGATGGAGTTGAGCAGGCTTGCAATGTAGAATAGAGTACAGCTACATATGTCTCTTAGCAGTGTAAGTATTGCAGGCCAGTGCACCAGCTGCAGTTATGAAATGTGAAACTGCCCCTCTTGTATTAGGGACCAATCTAGTTAAACCTTGCTTAAAGTATTGATCAAGCTGTCCTCTGATGTGTCTCTGCCTCACTCCACTTCTCCATTCTCTTAGCCAGTATCTACCTTCTTCTTATTGCATTTATTTGAGTAATATCACATCACTTAAGAATGACAGATCACCTCATATACTTAAAAAGACAAGACAGTCATTTGATCAGAATGTGTATCTTCCCTGCTCACCAAAGAAAGTGAAGGGGACAAAATGGCCTTTAAAGAATTTATTTTTTCAAGTGGAGAAGTGCTCATTTTTGTCTTTCTCCAGTCAAGTTGATGTTAAACTCTTTTTATTGAAGTCCAGGTATCAGTGGAATTGTAACTTACTGTCTGGTAGACTACTACTGAGTGAAAGTGCGTAGCAAAAGCACAGTCTTAAATGCATGAGTTCATACAAATTAAAGAAAATGTGTCTAAATGTAAGGCTAGCATTAAAGGATTTACCAGAAAGTAAAATTGTAATGGTGGCACAAAATGTAGTTATGTCAAGAATACATACATGGGCAACTGATGACAGCTGATGTCAGTCTTAGTGTGATTACCATCACTTTTGTATGCATCTCACAGCTTCTTGATGACAGCTGTCACAGCCTTACATATAGAAATATGCATCTACTAAAATATCACTGGGCCTTATTAATTCTTGTACAGAAAGTTTTCACTAAAATGACAAGAGAACAAATTATCATTAGTCTGTGATGGTAGGTCCTGAGAAACTCCTTAGATGTCCATCCTAAATATCCCTGTGAATTCTTTACATTGCCAATTCAGGTAACTGATTAATACTGATTGTCATTTGATTGCTCCTATTTAATTTTTATTTTTGCCTTTTTTATTTTTTTTCTGTTAAAAGACATAGGTAAACAATCTGGACATCTGTAACCTTACAATGAATGTGACAGACAAACAGCTACGGCAGTTTTCAGCTGTAGGAATGTGTTTACTTTTTCCGTTGTAAATGCATTTAGATGAGGTATTCAGAATGAATCCAAGCAAGTGTGGTCTGATTCTTTTTATTGATAAAAGATACTTGGTGCCATTTGAGAAACTGACATTTAAGTGAGTTTCCTTTAGAAGATTATGCAAAGAATAGCAGAGAGAGAAATCAAGAAGATTCAAATCTAACTTGTTTTTTGTTTGTTCTAAATTCTTTGTAGCTCAGCTTCACTGTGAAACTGCAGTGTTTAAACGATGCTGTAAAACACTCACAAAATGCTGCCTAACCCGTTAGGCTCTTCAGTTCCTCTGACCTGTAAATTCTGTGGCAGTACATTCACACACATGGGAAAGTCCTAACAAAGTTGAACTGCTTAGCACCTATTTTGCAGCTGGGCTCTGTCACGATTTGATAGCTACTCATAACGATTCCCACTTGTGGGACTTATCATGGTGACATACTCAGATTGTGTCTAGCCTCGTTTAAGGCTCAGACAAAGTGGAAGTGACCATCTTCTTTTCTCCACCATGTCAGACATTCACCCAGATTGTAGGAAGGGCAGCATTAGGAACTCATAAAAGACTTGAAATCACACCCTTACCTTCCAATAAGTCGCTTGATCACTAGGCCTTAAAGTGTTTAGGGATTGAATGCTCTCATTTTGGTTATGCTCCTCTACCTTCTATCGTCATATTGTGAGCAGACCAGCAGCTTACTGACATGATTTGCAGAGAAGAGTTATGTTTCTGTGAGGTTATTTGCATGGGACAACCTTTTATGCTGTCAGCCAGTCACAAAATGGGAATCCTCAGCTTACAAGAAATCACTTATCTTGGGCATCCTGCCAGGAACATGCTAGGCTAGCATGTTCTAAATAGGAACGTAAATGATGTTTCCCTTTAACCTGCAAACTTGTGCCAGACTAGCTTTCAAGACATGTTCATATTAAATGGAAGTGTGGTGATTACTGAGCTTGTGTAGCAATAATAAAGAGAAGAAATCCATGCTAACTGAAACCAACAAACCTCTTTAACACACTTGGACGCAGAGTTCCTGCTTCATAGTGACTGACAACTTCAGAAAGAGCTTACTGTTACACTAGGATAGTGAGTTGCTTACAGTCATATTTATAAACAGTCTGGAAATTTACAGCTATCAAATCAAGTTTATATTTGAAAAGGGGAATCTACTGAAATTCAAAAATATGCCTCCAAAGGGTTCAGCTTATGATACCAGTATACAAACATGATAAGCATAATATATAGGGGTTTTATCATATGTTGGAGATGATACTCTTGGAAGAACTGGGGAGCAGAGTTTTTAAACAGATTTTTCTAAAGTATCTTATCAGATACTTGGGGATAGTGGAAAGAACTGTTTGGGGTTTTTTTTGTTGTTGTGTTGTTGTTGTTATAGTAATGTGATGTTTTGATGGGTTTACTCACACATACACGAAGTCCAAACAGTGACTTACTGGAAAATGAAGTTTTGACTGGCAGATGAGAATTCTGAACTAGTGACCAAGTGTAATAGAAGATTCCTGTTGGACTCCTATTTTATTCAGTTATAGTAGTCTAAAGCAGAAGATCGCTAAAAGCAGCCAGATAGCAAAAACTCCAGCAGATCCTACTCTGACTATTGATGAGGCAAACTGCTTATGGAGTTACATTGAATATTGTTCCTTAAGAGAATGTTTTACTGTACTTTTAATGTATGGTTCTTTTAGCAGAGTGGTTTTTAAATGTGAAGATAGCATTATCAGATGAAGTGACTGCAAAAAATAGTGTGACATTTTCTAGAACAATGCTAAACTATACTTGCATTGTATTAAGTGCAGTGTACAGCATTACAGTGGAAGAGATGCTAGAAGGATCACACTTATTACTTTGACTTCTTATTTTAATGTGACCATTCATACTTGTACTCATCTACAGAATCTCATAATGTTTTCACTTGTCAGGAGATTTCTGCATTACAGGGTTTCTGCCAGAAAGGTGAGATTGTCATTTAGATGATGTTCTTTAATTTGTTCTGGTTTTCTTTGTCCTACCCTGTTCCTGTATTCTTGTATTTTAATTTAAATCTTCATGAAATTAGAACAAAAGTCAACCTTGTGCGGGGCACGAGCCATTTTGGAATAGGGCTATAAGTGTTGTGAATTCTAATACTGCTTTAATTTTATTTGCTTTATCCTTTCAGGTTTAAATGTATTTGCTTCACAGAAAGAAAGCACACAGAAAATTATCTTGCAGTGTCACCTTAAAGTACTTCATTTGTTCAATATCTCGCTGTCTTTGTACTCAGATAAGCTTTATTAGTTCAAGGACATTTAGTGTACGTGGATTAATAAAATACAGGAAAGGAATTCTAAAATTAATATTGCAAGCAAATCAGAGAATGAGTCAGGCTTACTTAGATGCAGAGAATGTTCTGAAAAGAAACATTACCTTATGTTGATGATAATCAAATGTATATTGTCCAGTAGCTTATTACAAAGCAAACCTCAGCATTTTGCAGTTAGTGTTCTATAAAAAGAATAATACAAAACATTACAATCTTGTTTTTACAAATAATAAGAACACCCTCATCTCTCAGTGTCATCCAGTGACTTGTTGCTTTCTTGGTGGGATAAGAGATTATTGGCAGCTGAGGAAATGCAGAATTAACTAAGCCTGTAGTCTACTACAACATCTGCATATAAATCTGTGTGGATTAAGTTGCAAGAGGAGTTTTAAATCAAACAAAATAGAGAAGAATTTGGCCCCAGCCTATTTAGAATCTTTGATGTTAAATAGCCATAAAATGTATCTTCAGTATCACTATACAGGATTTTTCCTTACAAGTCTTTTTTTATTTTATCCTTTAGAATCACTCCTTTGAGTCATCACATTTAATTATAATTTGATAAATGCTTATGCAACAGAATAGGTAGTTGTTTCCTGTAAAATGCTAACAGAAATAAATTTTGTGGTACATAAGCCAGAACTGGGTTTCAAGGAACAGAAATAGTCTTAGACTGTTAGAGTGCAGAAAGTCTCAAGTTATGATACCTATCTCATGAGATGCTTTGCTTCAGGTCAGCTGCACTTTAGAATTACTTGCTGTGCACAGACTTAGTGGCACACCAGGACAGCAAAGCTTCCAGTCTAAAAGCAGTGCAAAACCAACTGTGAGAATGAGCAGAGCAGGCTCATTTTTTGCTCCCATACATGTGCACATGTGGTGGTTTGGCCCTGGATAGGGGCCAGATTCCCATCAAGGCTGGTCTATCACTCCCTTTCTTATATTAACAGGGGAGAGGGAAAATATAACAAGAGGCCTGTGGGTCAAGAAATAAACAATTTAATAAGGCAAAGAGAAAGCAAAGGCCATGCATGGAAGCAAGAGCTAAGATGTTATTCTCTACTCCCCATCAGCAGACAATGTTGGGTCACTCCTCAGGAAGCAGGGTTTCAGTATGCATAGTCGTTGCTCCAGAGGGCAAATGGCGTTAACAAATGCTTCCACGCTTCCGTCTTTCACTTAACTTTTGTATCTCAGCCAATGTCCTGTGGTATGAAATACCTCTTTGGTGAGTTTGAGTCAGCTGGCCCAGCTGTGTCTCCTCCCAGGACCTTGCCCATCCCTCAGCTTGCTGTTGGCCGGAGCAGGGAATGTCTGAAAAGCACAGCCTCGGTGGTGTGCAAGCACTGTGCAGCAGCAGCCAAAACAGGGGCGTGTTCCAGCTAGCACTACCAAACAGCACTATGAAAGATGCTATGGAGAGAACTGATTCCCATCTCAGCCAAACCCAATATGGCACATAAATCCTGAGCCTAAAATTTAGATAGGAATTGCTAGGTGACTAAGCAGTATGATGATACCTGAAAATTCAAATGCAAAATAAAGTAGATTAGAAGGAATAATTCAAACCGTTCATGAACATTACTAGGTTCTGAACTACCAAGAAAGAAAAGACTGGATGGGGCAGTTAGTGCCCCATGGGGTCTAGATGATTGGATAGGGATGGGTGATAGGTTGGGCTGGATGATCTTGGAGGTCTCTTCCAACCTGGTTGATCCTATGATTCTAAGATACAGGTACCAATTTGAGGAGCTGAAATAAAATTTCTGTTCAGCATCCATTATTAACCAAGAAAACATGTGAAGATGCATAAAGAATATGAAGGAAAGTAAGATATTCAACAGACAGAAGAAAGCAGAGTCAGGGGGAAAGCAGGGTACTTTATAATGTTTGTTCAATCCTGTAAAGAATACTGGTATTCAGCCATGTTTTAAGACTGAGAAAGTGGGCCAGCTACGCTTAGAAGCTGGGTGACCTACTGATTTTGTGTTCAATTCTCCCTCTTAGAATTATCATCCACTCAAAGCATGAAGAAAGTAACGACTGGGTTTTTTTTCTGTGGCACAGAACCTGAAGCGCGTGGCAGAGACATGGATGGATGAGTTTGCAGAGTACATTTACCAACGACGGCCTGAGTACAGACATCTCTCAACTGGAGATCTCTCTGCCCAGAAGGAACTTCGCAAGCACCTTAAATGTAAAGATTTCAAGTGGTTCATGGCTTCAGTGGCTTGGGATGTTCCCAAATATTATCCTCCTGTGGAACCTCCACCTGCTGCCTGGGGGGAGGTGAGGAATACACAAATTAGATGAAATTTAAATGAGTCTAATGTTTTACATTGTGAGAAACTAAAATTATGGATTTAGCTCCTGTGGTAAGTAGTGTTCTTAAGGGAGTTCCCAATGTCTGAAACAATCTCTAGAGTAGTCATTAAAATAAGAAACTGTCATGTCTTAGAACTATCACTGTTGCTTTTATAATTGATTACAATTTTGTGTGTACAGGCCATAAGATGCATGCACAATGAGGACAAGAATGTGGAAAAGAGTACAGTTGTATGTAGGTGGAGTTCGGTTTGCTCTGTGTTGCTCGCACATGCAAGTGTGACAAAGGAAGCCTTGGTACTTTCTTCTTGAAAGATTGTGTTTTCCCACCCTGCGGTCTGCGCTCTCTAGGTGCTGCAATGACCAAATACCAGTAGCAGAGAAATACAATTTGATGCTTGGGGGGCAAGGGAATGGAGAGAACACCAAAGAAGTTGATATCTGAGCATCAGTCCAGAGCAGAAGAGAAGCAAACAGCCTGCTGTAACTCTTCTCCCATGATTAGAGATGTCCTGCACTCAGAGCTGTAGCCTGCCTTCCTTTGACAGTTTGTTTTGTGTATAAGAAATGAAAACATGTATAAGAAAATGAAAGAGTCCAGGGACAGGAAATTACTTTCATAGTTGGACTGAAAAAATTGTAGTGGCCTTTTACCCCTAAGAGCTACAGCAGTTTCAGTCCATGGAAAGGTGGCTTTTTCCTCAGTTCATTTTGATTTATAAAGAAGGCTTTGCTCTTTCAGTGTATTATGCTACTTTTTTTAAAAGCCATAGGAATATATGTGCTGTGAGTTCTGGCCTTCTCTGATTTTCTGGAGATGTTCTTGGAATTCCTAGACAATTACCTTTTCTATTTGAAACCAAAAGATGAAGTTGAAACTTGGACTAAAACATTTGGTAAGTCCCCTTACATCTCTGCATATCCTCGGTGGTCAAGGCTGGACCATGCAGGATATTTCTAAACATAGATGCCTTTAGTATTCTCAAGAGTTTCTTTCTAAAAAAGCAAAGTATCTCACTGTGAAGTTTTAAAAATAACGTTCTGTGCTAGTAGCGGTCCTTAATTCCTCTTTGTAAGCTACCAGTTAGAAATATTCAAAGGAACTTGTTTGCTAATTCCTGGAAATAATGAACTCCTTTATTAAAGCTTCTTCTGTCTTTGATACTGCTGCCCATACTTTATAAAATTAAAGTATACCAAGAGGCAAGGAGTTTACCAGTAGAAGTCAGGCTGGATTGGGGTGCCATGACTACTACTATACATATGTTTGCATCCTTGAAGAAGTGTGATCATGAAATAGTGATTTCTCTGACCAGCTGAAAAGTCCTTGATTCAATCAGAGGATCTGAATGGAGGACACTGTGATTCAGGTATTCACTCTTTTTGCAGCACTATTAATATAATCTTTGCATAAAGGCAAGAATTTTAGAAGTACATCACAGACCATAGTGGTGGTATCAGATTCGTACTTTAAAAGTGTTCATTGAATGCTTAGGAAAGAAGTGAAAACCAAAGGATTTCTTTTCCCTCTGAAATAACAAGAGAAGGTTCAGCCCTACTGCTCTGTTTTTTTCCTTAGATTGTCACATTCCTGTGAGGTTTTAATTAATTTGTTGGCACTTGTAAGGAACTTGAACAAACTTGCAGGTCAATGGCTGTCATAATTAGAAGCTGAGAGAGGAAAACAGACTGTGTATTATTGCTTTGTAAGAATCAAGCAGTTCTAGAAACCTTGCTGATTATACAGAATAGGTATCTGTGCCAAGACTGACTGTCATTTAGTACCCTCTCTACACTGCTTCCACTTGGAAATACTTTACTCTGCTTGCCTATGCCAGTCTGAGAAAGAATAAACAATGAAGCACTCAGACAATTTTTTTCTTCAGTATTTTGATACCTATCTAGTAAAAGCATGCAGTGTGAAAGCACACATCTCATAAACAGCCTCTGCAGAGCTCCTCTTTTCTTTGCCAAACACATTTATCTAAAATCTGACTCATACGTTTCTTGACAAAATCAGTTCATAGTGGAAAAGAAGGAAATTTGGAAAACCAAAACCAATTTTCTTCACTACACTTGTCATGGCCTTATCTCTCCTGCATATTTGTGCCTTTTGTCCTTTATAGCTGGCAGGGTGGATGTTCCCTTGATAGTCTACTCTGCTTTGTAACATCTGAAATATGCACATTAAAGCACTGTAACAGCAAATTCAGACACATTTAGGCTAGTGAGACTGTCAGTTCTGTGTCTGAGTGAGATAACCATATTCTTTCCCTCTCCCACCATGGAGAAAATTAAAGTTTTCAGCTAGGTTTTGTTCTTATTCTTCCAAATATATTGGAAAGTATGCTACCAGCTGGAAAACAGTATTACTCCTCCCATTCTCTTTATGAGACACAATAATTTATTTCTAATGTGTTTAAAATCCTGTTGAAGGAAGTTAAAAGAATAGCTGCATTAGATGACATCTGAACATCAAATATTTTCTTAGGAAGTACCGATGAATCTACAAGATGTTATCCAGTGTGAATATATTATGCAGATGTCACAGCTTCCAACAGTATCTTTGAAAACACATTTTACAGTAAATCAATCACATGCCAGCCACTGTCATTTATTTTGGACTTCATGAGTCTTGTAGTCAAGATAAGGGAAAAAAAAAATCGGTTGACTCAGTCAAAAGGGAAATACTTAAGCTTGTTTCATTTGCTGTTACATAACTTAATTTTCAGTGATTTAATACAGCAAGTCTCGGAGTCGCTGCAGCAGTGCTAAGCTGTAGGACTTGAAAATACTCCTTTCTCAGTCCTGAACTCGTGGATTTTGCAGGACTGTTTTACATCACTGGTATGAAAACGCTGCCCGTGAAGTTAAGTCAAGCAGCACATTTTAAAAAGGATTAAAACCTAAGACCTTAGTAACTACTTTTTTTGATTACTTTCTTTTTCTGAAGTGTCAGCTCCAGACCTTAAATGAGTCAGTCTCAGCCTACCAAGTGTCACATGTCTGTTGTAGAAAAGCTATTCCTCACTCTGCATAGACCAAATGCTGCACAGCTTGACCACTCAAATTTTTCCATTGGGATTATTGTCATATTGAATAACAGGGTCCCCTGTTTCTTCAGTGAGGTTTTTGGCAGTGATTGACTTCTTTTAAGTTCAATGTTTCTTGAATAACGGCCAACACAAAGGGTAAATACTTCTAAAATTACTATGCAGCTGACAGGAAAGGTGGCTCAGTTTTCCATAGTTGATCTGTAGACATCGATGGCCCTCAAGTTACCTGAGAATGTAAGCAGTGCACTATAACTGGCTTTAAGTGCTGCTCAAGTGAAAAAAAGCCACAAAAAGAAACATTGTTAATGTCTTCTAAAAGCAACAGCCACTTTTCTTCTTTGGGGCATGAAGGCAGATGTCCATCGGTGTCAGCCTGGCTCTGGTACAGAAATGGCAAGGCCACAGGAACCAGGACATCATTCACTATCTCAACAGTAAATCTTGCAGGAACTCGTTTGCCTGTGAACTTGTAGAGTTTTAGATTTAGGAAAGAATCTTGGGCAATATAACTGCTGGACCCTGGGAAGCTATGATTTACCACTGGTTTAAGCCTTAAAAGGAAACAGAGAAATTTGTTGTTTTTTAACATATAGGTGTGTGAGAGGAGGTTGCCTTGGCATTTTCTCTCTACCATGGAGCATGCGAGTCTGTCCATTACACAGCTCTGAACAAAATGCTTTCAAATCTCAATATTAATTCTACCAGGTGTCAATGGCCTCCAGCTATTCCTTTTCCTCAGGAGGCTGCTGCTTTTCTGACAAGATTTTCATGTTAATCAATACATCTATTGCTTTCCAGTTCCCACTGCATGATTGTTTACTGATGACAAATAGTGCGTTTTAGAGGGTAATGCTAAACCATGCTAACCTGCCTCTCCCATTGGGAGCCTATTAAATCACAAGACTGCTGGGCATCACAAAACTCCAACATTAATTTAACTACAAGTGAAGTTATTTGGCAGAGTATGTATTCTGCAATATGTAAACACTGTTTGGGAAACCCTAATTGTATTTATTTATTTGTTTATTTTCCTGTCTTGAGAGGTGTCGAAACGTTTTTTCCTTTGAATACCTGTTTATCAAATCAGCCAATTCAAATGTCAAGACTTAACTGTGTCTTTTTCAGAGCTAGAAGTCTAGGCTTTCAGCCTGTTTGTCCTCTCGTGTTCCAGATGGCATTTTACATCATCCTCCTCTTTCCCCATTGCAGAGTCAGCTAGCTAAGCTACTGCCATCTCAAGGCTCCTCCTACTCAGGAGAAAAATCTTTTTAACAGGGCCTGGATAACTCGAAGAGAACAAATTGTAGTTGTTATGTAAGTGCACTGCTTTTTGTAAAAGCCAGGGATTGCTGTATCTAGGCTTTCCCAGTGATTTTCTCTTACAGCTTACTACCTCGTTTAAGGCACAGAATTCAGATGCTACACCAGGAGAAATCTTACTCAGGTGACAGATCTTTGTTTTCTGAGCACTGTGTAGCACCGTGAGAATCTTCTACATCCTTGCTTGGACACATCCAGTGAAGAAGAGGGAGAAAACAGACTCCTAGGAGAGCTTCACCTGCCTCTCTATAAGGACCTGCCTTCTCTGTAAGCACTCTCTTTCACTCTATAAGGAGAGTTTCACCTGCCTCTCTATAAGGACTACAGAGCCCACTGCTTTAGTATCTTATGTCCCAATATGTGTTGGGCAGGCATTTCAGTATTCTTCAGAACTTATGTATAGTGTCTTTTGCTTTTTTGAAATGTGTTGAATTCCATAACAGCCTTTAAGATCACTTCTCAGCATCCTTGTTAGTCCATTCATGCCCCATGAAAGCATGCTTCCCACATGTGCTTCGATGTGTGTATAATTTATAGCATTTAAGGCTCAGCAAATAGTCTTTATATGTAGCAACTCAACACAATGGTGTTGCAAGGGTGGTAAAATCTGTCTCTTGTTCATCATCCCCAGCGTGTATAGTTTCACATACACAGATGTTGGATTTGTGAGTGTATTAGGCTCACTAGCTATCTACAGAATCATAAAATGGTTTAGGCTGGAAGGCACCTCAAAGATCATCTGGTTCCACCCCCCTGCCATAGGACACCTCCCACTAGAACAGGACACTCTGACCTGGCCTTGAACACCTCCAGGGAGGGCGCGGCCACAACCTACCTGGACAACCTGTTCTAGTGTTTCACCATCCTCTCTGTAAGGAACTTTTTCCTAACATCTAGTTTCAATCTCCCCTCTTCCAGTTTAAACCCATTACCCCTCATCTTGGCATTACAAGATCTTGTAAATATTTCCTCCCCAGCCTCTGTAGGACCCCTTCAGATACTGGAAGGCTACTACAAGGTCTCATCTAAGCTTTCTCTTCTCCAGGCTGAAAAGCCACAGTTCTTGTAACCCATCCTCGTAGCAGAGGTGCTCCAGCCCCTGTGATCACTTTTGTGGCCCTCCTCTGGACTCACTCCAACAGTTCGATGTCTCTCTTGTGTAGGGGGCTCCAGAACTTTACACAGTACACCAGGTGGGGTCTGACGAGAGCAGAAAAAAAGGGGGAGAATCACATCCCTCGCCCTGCTGGACATGCTATTTCTTTGCTAGTTGTAACTCATAACCTCAAAAACTCCAAAATCCATTGTGCTGTGTGACTGCAAATAAGGCAGTTCAAATGCATATTGATGTACAAATGAGAAGAAATCCTCTCTTTGCTGTGTTTCTCCTTTCCTTACTTCATCCATAAAAGCATCTTAGGGGATTTGCAGGCCGTGTGGCATTGGTGCTCAACAGAACATTCCCTGTAGCTCTGGCAGCAGTCTGAAGGCACAGTTCAGTTTCTAGCAACTGCCAAGGCCACACAGAAACACCAGAGAACAAAAGCACAGATTTAACTGAAATGCCTGTATTGCAAGAAAGAAAATGAAAAACAAACCATGACCCCTCTGCAATTGAAAGCAAAAGTAAAACCAACAAAGAGGAATGAGCTAATGCATAAGCTACAACAAACCAGAGAAAAAGCTATCTCAAGGAAACCTTTCAAGAGCAGAGGGAGAAGAAGTTAAGAACAGAGGAGACATATTTCAGCAGTGAAGGAAGTTAATGTAGCTTCAGCTCAAACCTTTTCCAGCAATGCACTGAGCACAGTTACCACACAGTCCAAATGACTGAAAATGGGATGGAATGGTGCCATCAAGACAAAATTATGAATGCCCCTTAATCCACTAAGCATTCATTGGACATGGAGTGAGTATATTCACTGTCATTTTACAATTATGAATCGCATAAATATACCCAAATTATTAATGTCACTTGTTAGCAGCTCCATTTTAATTAGCTCACATGCTCTAAGAACAGAACTGATATATCGTTTAATTTTGCATTAGGCCAGCAGTCTTTATTTATATGGTGTAAATTTAAGTGCACTGAGGAATGATTGAACACTCCAGAAGATTATACTTGGAGTAGATATTTCACATGAAACTTTTAAAATGTAAAATTAAAAATTATTCCTCTCATTATTCTTTCTTGTCTCTTTGGCTGGATGATAAGAAGTTGAAGGCAGTGTTGTTGAGAGCTGTCTTTCATCTGTTTTCTGCTAACATGACCCTTTATACCGTGGGACTGCTCAGTGCTGGGTTTTTACACCTGGCTGTGTGTATGAAATGCCAGCATTTATACTTCATCCATAGCAATTTTTATTGTACTGAAAAAAAAGAAAATATGCCCTGGAACTGGACTCGTCTGGGTTTTAGAAGAATATTCCCTTGAGTTCTGGTGAAGACTCAAAGGCTCTTTGAGTCAGTCGCACTCCTCTATCATTTGCTCAATTTTCACTTTGTTAGGCTAAACAAATGCAATTCCTAAAACCTTTCATGACGGTGATGGGTTTTACATTTTCTCCACTTTCTGTTGCTTTCCCATCTGTCTAACTCTTTCTTGGATTATGATGAATAGACACAATTCCAGTCTTCCAGAATCAAAAAAAAAGAGCAGAGGAGCTTCTCCCATGTCTCTTGCAAGCATGAGAATTGCCTCTCCTTGCAGTGGTTTGTGCTATTCTGGGAAGTTTTCCTTCCTTTGGATCTGTATGAGGTATGCAGTGGCAATGTTTACATTTGTCTAACATAATATGGAAACTACAGTGGTTTCTAAAATATTTTCCATGGAAAAATACAAATGTCAGCTCAACTGTATCTCCATTTAACATCTAGATTTTCCCTTTAAAAGAGAAAAAAGAATCAAAATAGTGGCCAGAATGTCAAAATATGCACCTTCTTTCTATATACTATACACAAAAAGTTGTGTGCATGTTTCCATGCATGTACATGCACTTTAGTTTCTCTGCATCTTGTTGACAAGGTAAGTTTTTTAAAAGCAATTCTCTTAATTCTAGAGGTGTCCAAAGGATTTTTAAGTAGCCCAACCAAAGTACTTGAGGATAAGTGTGTATGTATTTGATTTGGGATTTTATTCCTTTTGGCAGCAGTGGGCAAACCGCTCCTTTTGCATCCAGTGCTTCAAAAAATGTACATGGCAGCAGAGGTATATAACTGGTATGGCTGAGTCACAGTTCAATTATTACTTAGTTTCTTTAGTCTCAAAAATGAGATTTTCCTTTTAAGAATGAATTACCGTGAAGTAATTTTACAGAGTGTTTGCAGAAGGCAGAACTCACGAAGACAGCACAAGGAACTCCCATGGGCAAGCATAGTAACAGATTTGTTAAGTACTTTTTAGTTGTATGCACTTTGGGCACTGGTATGTGACCTTATCTATGACAATGTTACTGCGTCAAAGAACAAGGATTGGAACAGAGTGTGCCTGAGTTTTTAAGAACTTCACAGCCTGTGAGAGATTCAAACAGAAATAATTTCATCTTAATACAGCTGATCATTCCTGCTCTGGTAGGAGGAAAGGAGCTGTCAGACCAAGCTTTGAACTTTTTGGACTTTTTTTCTTTGCATGAAAGTATTTCAGACAGACCTATTTTTCATTTGTCAGGCAGACTCTTTCAAATTTGGCTGCTTCTAAAGCTACTCCCAAAAAGAACAGATCCTTTCAGAACACGGGTCTTTACATTGTAAAAACCAGTTCCCACCAGTTTTATCTAACTAGTGGTCTGTCTCCTTTAGGAGCTAAGCTCCTAACCCCGTAACATTGGAATCTCTATTCCGCAGCCTGGTTTAATGCAAAATGTTGCTGCTTGGTTTTGCAGATTCGAAACGTAGCAGCCAATCTCTGTGTGGACAGTAAACATGGAGCCACAGGGACTGAGCTGAGGCTAGACATCTGTGTGAAGGATGGCTCAGAACGGACATGGTCACATGAACAGGTATTTTAACAGATGAAGGAGAAAAGCAGAGTGAAATTGTTGCTGCTTTTTTCCAGTTCCTGAACGATTCTCTGAGGGCTTCTTTTCCTAAGGCAAAGCAGGGTGTAGAAATACCTCATAAATGATTACTGACCTTAATGGCTTTTATGAAGTGCTCTTTAACACGACCTTGGGAATTCCAACCACACCTGGGTTGTGTGTTCATCTTAATTTCCAAAGAGAATCACTGTGCCTGAAGAGCTGCTTGGTGCCCCATTCTTCCCCACTGTGTCATAAAAAGGTGTTGATTTCAGTTACCTGGAGATATTTTTAAATAGAGTACCTTGTAAAGGTCTAGTGGTTGTCTGCATCTATACTTTCATTCCACTTTAAATGAATGTAAGGCATAAGCAAGATAAAAGAGTAAAAACCAGGGGAAAAAAAGGTTTCACAAAGACAAAAGATGATAAAGAGTCAAAAGCTTTTATCTAGGTTTGTTGGGTGGAAAAATACTAGCTTTCAGGAGCACTCTCCCTACCCAAAAAGAGATCTGGTTTGTATTCATTGTGGCTGTGAGTGCCACAGGAACATGAGTCAGAGGCTGTCAGTCTGGCCAATGTGAGCAAAGACAATCTGGATGTAAAGTACAACCTAATCATTTATTAGCAATTGTAGCAAACATTCTTTTCACACAGGAAAGTCTCAAATCAGAAAAAAATCCCAATGCTGAGGAAAAAAAAATTACCTGGCAGTCACACATGGCACTTTTGAAAAGCTTAAAAGCTTAGGAAAGAGGAGTTGTGAGAAGCACTTGAAGTGTTGAGGTCAAGAAATCATTCTTTGAGAATATCGAGAAATGCAGCAGGAGAGGTGCATGTGAATGAAATGCAGAAGCTGAAGGAGGATCACAGTTTAGCTAAGTGCTAACGTGGGGAAAAAGAGTCACTGAGAGAAGGTATCTTTCACATAGCTAGCAAAGATGCAGCAGAGTGATGATGCTGAGACTAGATAAATATAATCTTGTTTTCCTGAAAAGACTTCCAGTAATTCAAACAATTAAATTGAATGAAGTTGTGTGGTTTAGATCACATCACAAAAGTGCTTTGCAGCTTTAAAATCTGCAAACTGAAGTGCTCAAATCCTCCTCAAGAAGGGAAGAAGTCCTGAGAATGTCAGAGATAGGAGGAAGGAGGGAAGAAAAGTGAATGAAAATGTGAGAGAATAAAAATATTAGCAGGGCAAACAGAGAAAATGAAAACTTAAAATATTCTTGAGCAAATAACTTCTTGTGAAGTAGGGGAAGGGATGCAAACAGAGCTGGATGGGAAGAAATCTGCGTTTCATTGTCTTCCAGTGCATTGCAACATTTGGGACCAGACTGGATGTAAAGGTCTCAACCTATACTAATGCTGAAAGGTGACTTCATTAAAATAGGGTTAATGTAGCACAAAATTAGTTCAACCAAACAGCACCTCAGATGACATAACCAGAACTAGGAAGCCTGAAGCACATCTGTGCTCGATGTGCTCCAGGGCCAGCATGAACTATTCTGCCAGGCTGGTGTGGAACAGCATGTTCGTCCTCCCTGCAGTACAGCATGGAAAGCACCGCCAGGGAACGTGTATTCCACCAGAGTGATGCAGTTGTATTGGGACGGGTCTGCGAAGACCCAAGCCAACCTATTTCGTCCAGTTTGCTTTGTTCAGTGATTTCATTTGGCTGATGTGAGGATACGGGCGAGTGATGATGCAAGTCGGCAGCGAGGCGGCAGAGGGCAGCTCCAGACAGGCGGAGCAATGCGACTTAACCCACAGCGCCATCCTTTTGCTTTTCTGTCGGGTCATTTGTTGGGATTTTTTGTGGCGTGCCTTTTCTTTTGTCTTTTCTTTCTCTTTTTCTTTGTCTCTTCTCTTCCCCTCCCCTCCTCTGTTTCTTCTTTTATTCTCTTCCTTCCCCTCCCCTTCCCAATGGGTTGCTATTCTCACCAACAGGAACAGTTACTGGTCATTTAACCACCTGTTAATCAAAATTCTAGAAATAGTGTGAGAAATGCTAAAGAAACTAAGCAGGTAATTAGGTTAGTAAATAAAAGTACAATTTATCTATAGATATAAATAAAACATATAAATATAATTTATTATAATTAAAAATGAATAAATTTAACTTCACTTTCATATGATTTGTTGTCTTACCAGATACAACCTGGTAAGACAAGACCTGGTCCATTACTGTATATCTGGACAACTTTTATTTGCATCATTTTAGTTGTGGTAATACCCTGTTGGCATCTGGATTGGTTTAGAAACAAATAGAAACTCCTATTACAAGACACATTCATCTGCCTGGCAGATTTCAAGGGTGAGTCTGTGCAAGGTACAGCTTTTAAAAATGCCAGCTGAAAAAGAGAGGAAAGAATTGAAGACTTGTCTGAAACTCAGAATTTCTGTCCCAGTAGAAATAAGACAGAATGTGTAAAATATTCCATTCAGAGGAGAACCTTCACTTCTGAAAACTCTGAAAATGTTCAATTTATGAAAGTAAAAAACACTTTTGGTGATGCAGGGCCTGGGAGATTTTTTTTTCAGAACCAAGATAACATCTTTTTTCTTTTTCTTCCCAAAATTTCCCTCAGCTGACAGTGGAGGAGCTGTGTACCCTGTGTTAGTACCTGGGCAACAGCGCTGTGCTCAGTTGCTACCCAGGAAGTTGCAGGGCAAAAACTGAACTTCCAGCTGTGCAAGCAAAGTCTGTCACTATGTCAGTGACAGTCAATACAAGTGACAACATTTCCACAAAAGTATTTTGATAGAATTTTCTCAACAGATTCTCCTTGATCCTAAATGCTGCTCTTTCAGGAATGTTACCTGTAGTGCATGTAAGACCACAGTCTAGGAAAGCATCTCAGATATCTGAGGAGAAAGGATCATAGAATCAGTCAGGGTTGGAAGGGACCACAAGGATCATCTAGTTCCAGTCCCCCTGCCATGTACAGGGACACCCTACTCTAGAGCAGGCTGGCCAGAGCCCCATCCAGCCTGGCCTTAAATGCCTCCAGGGACTGGGCCTCAACTGCCTCCCTGGGCAACCCATTCCAGGCTTTTACTACTCATGGTGAAGAATTTCCTCCTCACGTCCATCCTGAACCTACCCACCTCCAGCTTTGCTCCATTCCCCCTAGTCCTGTCACTCCCTAAAAAGTCCCTCCCCAGCTTTTTCTGTAGGCCCCTTTCAGGTACTGAAAGGCCACGGTAAGGTTACCTCGGAGCCTCCTCTTCTACAGACTGAACAGCCCCAACTCTTTCAGTCTGTCCTCACAGCAGAGGTGCTCCAGGGCTTTGATTATCCCAATGGCCCTTCTCTGGACATGTTCCAGATCCGGTGTGATCTTCCACTTGCATCACAGTAACCTGTGAAGATTTACTATATTAAGTAGTTTGGGAAGCACTGATGAACACCTCGCCAAACCTCACAGAAATCCTCTTTGTTGCTTACATCTTCTCGCGTTTGTGGCCTACATGATTTCTATGTATGCCAGTACAAACTAGCAGTATGAATGAAAATATCACACATTTTACTATCCTATTCCAAAACGTGTGGATTGACACTGAGCTGGTATAAATTGACAGAGGGCTCAGTGGCAAAGTGTAGTAGCTCGATGTGACCGGTGCTGCAGGTGTCAGTGCTGTCACTGCTGCTAGAGACACGATTCTTTCTGCCGCTTGATTCACATCACATTACCAGAGCAGGAATTAAACGTTGACAGTCTCAGCAGCCATGCTGGGAGACACAGCAATTTAGCAGCCCCAGGGAGAGGAATGAGACTTCCCAGCCCATGCCTGTGCAAGCCCCATCAGGCAAACAGCAGACGAAAGGTTTGTGTGGCACTTAGCAGTCTTTCTGGTGAACAGGAAAAGAATGGGAAGTGAGGATGTGCGTCTCTGTGATTTCTGGAAACTTCCCCAAAGTTAGAAGACAGAGGGGAAGAAAAGGGATGGGAGGATTGCACAGCATGGAGTTCTTCCACCTCTATCTTTCCAGAGCTAACTTCTGGCTTCGGAGGAGCTGAAGGCTCTGCTGGATTGATAACCAGCAGTAAAGGAAAATGACAGGCATACCTCTCTTAAGTCCCCCAGCCTGACCAGAGAGTAGGCTGACAAGCAGTTTTTCTCTTCTTGGAGGTATAGGTCAAGTCAGAGGCCAGCTCTGAAATGTGGTATCTCATCTTTGTGCGGAGCACATGTTGTCTGCTCAAGTCTGTAACATTGTAGTCAAAGCACAACGCCAGCTGATGGACCCCAGCCAGGCAGAGACTAATTGAGCAACACTGTCAGGCTGGAAAGCATTCATGGTATCAAAAGGGCCTTTGTCCTGTGGATGATACCAAGCCAATGGCTGTATCGGGCAATCACTCTTCAAGCCCCGTGCCAATTAGAGATGAACCTGGAAAGATGCGTTCCCTCGGTTACTGCATGAAAAGCTAAAACATGGGACTGAGAAGTTGCTTGGTTGCAAATGCAGATAATAGGATTGTGGGGTTTGGGGCTGTGTCGTATGAGAGAAGGCCGAGTAGGAGAATAAACATCCACTGAGCCAGGACAGAGGGTTTCATGTGTCTAGCAGGGAGCAGCAGCCCTGCAGGCTGCAGGTGAGGAATGTTGTTTGCTAGTATGTCCTGGAAGTTTAGATGCAGCCTTGTTTCAAACTGAAAGCAGGCAGGAATGAGTGAAGCAGAGCAAAAGGGTTTATCCATTTCCCATAAAATCCAGTGCAAGCAGCTCCTAGCAGCTTAGGTCGAAGGAACAACAAAATCCAAAGTGAGAGGTGGTGGCAAAGTGAGAAGCAGTTTTTACTCAGGACTTCAGCTAATAACATGTAGCACTGTTGCACAGCATGCAGTGAAAACAGTTTTTATATTGGCCAGATCTAGTGTTAACTAGAAAAATTGCTGTGTAATGAAGGATAACTTAGAACTATGAGATTAGGACTCTAGTCCTTCAAATTTTTGTTTGTAATTACAAGATCTTAATATTAATTTGGTATATAGGAAAGTATAACCAATTTCCTGGTTGAATTTTTTCACTCCTTTCCTCCTCCTCCCTGTTCCTCTTCTTTTCTCTTTTGGTCCTAAAACTGAGTTGCTGCCTCTAAGAAGGCTGAGTTTATAATAGTATCAACAAGGAAGAGATGTATTTGTTCATTTAAAAATTAAACTGTTTTACAAAACGGGAGGCAAAGAGGAATGAAAAAGAATCTGTGCTAGTCTAAATATTGAGATCTAGTATTACACAGATTGTGGTTTTCAGTGGAAGGGAATGAAAACCTGCTATCTGTTACCAGGTCTTGATGGTCTTCAGAAACTATGTAGGAGTGGAAAGGGCAAAAGGATAGCCTCTATCAGTATGATCTGATTTAAAAGCTAGCTTGAGCTTTTTCAGGTGTACTGATGCATTCAGTGAGGTAGTAGTTCTCTGGCCAAGGTCCAGAGAGCAGCAGGAATTGGCCCCTCAGTTCACCAGTCATGCACAGAATGAGAAATTTGGAGAGCCGCTCACTGGGAAAGATGAGCAAGAGGAGCTTTCTGTTGTAGCAATGATGAGAGCAAGAATATTGCAGAACCACTGTTCCACACCACTCCTCTAGGTATTTGTTATTCATCACTTTGAACTCTAGGTTTATTACTTGGCTGTAAGAGAGAGAGAATGGCTTTTACTGCTTTTTCCTGTACCAAATCTGTCTTCAGTTGCAAAATGATGTTACCTTTGTAGGGAGGCCATGATGCTGATTCCAAGAAACTACAATAAAAGTGGAAAAAGACTTAGCCTTTTGGAAAGCAGAAACTGCTGTGAAAATGAAGTTAAAACTGTCCACTGCATTTCACTGCAGATAAATATAAAGTGCTGTCTGGGAGAAAGAAAAAATAAACAGGACACAGGGGCAGGTTAAGAAAATGCTGTCTAGAAAACTTATTATATTGAGGTAAACAGGGAGCAATAGCAGCTATCAGACAGAACAAGGGCTTACAATAAGACACACAGAGAAAAAAAGCAGATTTCAGATATATGCTTGTATTTTGTGTCTGCAGGCCAAAGGAAATGATAACATCTCTCAAATGTGGCATGATGGTACAGCATTGAAGATGAAGCTTCCTAAAAGATGTACCTTTTAGGAATACCATGGGAAGCAGATAGCTATCATAATGAAAGTGTTAAAACCTGGAAACCACAATGGAAGTGTTCAGGGTCAGACCCACAAGACACTGTGCTTGGGTTTGTAAATACTAGTTCTAGCAGGGAATGTATGCACTGCAGGGAACAGGGTGCTAGATAAGGACCCAAATGACCCTGAGATGAGCTGTGGTGCTGAAGGTGGTCTGAGCACAATACTGGGAGTTGCTTCTCTGGATAAAGAGCTATGTGCAATTCTCCATGAAAGAGCACAGCTAAAGAGCTTCCACTAGCAGAGTTTGCTCGTTTAGAGTGTCATTTTCTCACTGTTAAATTTCTGTTTATACTGTGTAAAATCAAAAGTCCTGCAGAAATCCAAACAGCACTGAAACTAGTGAAAAAAAGGAAACTCTAAAACCTCACAACTCTCAGCCGAGCTTCTAGGTAGTAATTTACAACCTGCAACCTGTTTTCTGCAAGGATTGGGCCTTGAGAAAGGAAAATACACTCTGCATCTTTAAATTTGGTGCTGTCAGATCTATCATAGAACCCATCACCTTCATCTGGTGATTGAAAGACTGCAGTGTCACAGCATCATTTCAGACAGATGGTGTCTAATTGAGGAGTCCTCTGTTAACTGTGAGGCTCCGCAGTTCCTCTCCAACAAGAGTAACAGCTTTAACAAACTAGCTGTAGTTCACCGGTTTCACAGTAAAAAGATCAGGATCATTTAATGTGTGTTGTTCTGGGGGGAGAAAAGACAGTCAAGAGAGGATATGATAACAGTGTTCCACCTAAACAGAAGTAAACTGTTCATCAGACATGGGAAAGGTTCTAAGACAGGAGAATCTCTCTAGACAGATTTGGAGTCCTAGGTGGCTGTAGTCCTAACACATACAAGTACTGCTTTAACTGAGGTAACTAAAGGCTTTAATGCAGCATATCCTCTCCTTTGCACAGCACTGCGTCTCCAGAGATGTTTTTTCTTCTCTGCCACAGTGTTTCTGACTTGGGGTATATTCTACATTGCCACTGAAGTACTTTAACACAATTGGCATCACTGAATGTTACACAGGCAGGGTCTTGCTTAACCATCAGCTAGGATGTGTCGAGTAGGGAAACGTGCATCAAGCGTTGTGTGTGGTTTTAGACATTGTTCACTAATAATAGGTCGTTCTGTTGCCTGATTCCTTTTCTAGCTCTTCACCTTCGGTTGGAGAGAAGACATCCGCCCTGGAGAGCCACTTCACACCAGGAAGTTCTGCTTCGATGCCATTTCACACAGCAGCCCTGTCACACTGTATGACTGTCATGGGATGAAGGGAAACCAGCACTGGAGCTATAGGAAGGTTGGAGTCACTGTGGGGCATCTCAGAGGTTCAGGCTTTCTTCAGCCAATGTTCAGTTCAGTACAGGCTTGTGTTTTCCTGTCAGACTTCTGTTTTAAAATCCACCCCATCTTATTCCAATTTAATTTTGTGGTAATCTCTCTAGAGTATGTTTCTTTTGAGCACTCAGCTTTTCAGGTCAAATTTAAATGAACTTTAACCAGCTCAGAGGGTGTCTCTGCTGGATTTGTTCCCTGAAAGTTGTTTTTACCATTCTGGCACTTAATAATGCTTGTGTCATTTTAACAGAGGCACTATGAGAAATAGTTTCATTCAATGTGACAGCAGCAAGAAATGCTTCTTAAAATTTAAATATTATTTTACTGCATTTTAAAGATTACAAGTGGCAGAAACAGCTCATTAAGAAAAAAAAATACCCACACGCAATGCAACATTAAAAGCACTGCTGTAAGCCCCAAAGCAGGAGTTTATAAACTTAAGATAAGCAGCTTAGACACTACTCTGATCTGCTAAGTTTTCACCCTTTTTTTATAAATAATTGGAAACAAGAGGTCAAAGTAGGAACTGTCAGAGTCTAATTTAGGATAAAACGTCCTACCAAGGCTGTTAGGGTATTTTTTAAATAGTCAATCAGCAAGTTGCCTTGATGAAAGATATCACCACTAGATCCTGTATTCCATGCAGGATGAGGACATACATTCTCTGAAGTGCTGAAGATTCCTCTTGCATATTCTTCTCTTTACCCACTGTGACTTGCCTCCCACCTTTCCTAATCTGAGGCCAAAGTACCAGGAGTTGATTTTTGCTGAATAAACCTCAATACTGCTTTCTAGTTTGAAATTAAATATAGTAGAAAACTAAATTCAGAATCACTGAAAATAAACTTCCCCCCACCATTTTTCTGAATGCCTACTTAGCCTATGCTTTTTCCCCTCTTTATGTTGCATTGGAGGATCCACCACAAGATTTTTCCAGGAGTATTTAGAATATATAAATTTTCATGATTGTATTGCTGTGTATCTGGCTTTATAATAGCATAATAATACCTTCTTGCTTCAAAATACTTGCAGTTAATCTTTTTGCCTACCCAAGTTGTGAGAAACAAGCTTTCAAACCTATTGAGTTGGCCTCTCTTCTAGGCCGTGCAGGAGAGGGAGACGGACTTAGACCAATTTGATGCATAATGGTCAATCCACTTATTAAAGCTAAGCGCGATGCCTTTGTAGTGGAGTTCAGTAGAGGTGCGTGTACTTTTGATAGGCTTACGTAGGCAGAAATGGGCTGTCCACACACACAGAGGCAGACCTGACCAACTACCCTCCTTAATCCCTCTTTGCAACAACTTAGCCACAACACTGCTTGTTCCCAGGGCTGACCAGCCAGCCCTCATTGCACAGCTCAACTAAGATAGCAGCCTCTCTGCCAGCCTCCGAAGGCCACTTTTCTGCAGCTGTGCCTCCTTATCAGAATGACCTAAGTCTGTTCAGTTACTCAGCCTGTTCTTTTCACTTCAGTTCTGCTCAAACTCCAACACATACCTTTACCACTTCATCAGTGTTTAGTGTAGCCATTTCATAGGACAAAATACAGGACTGGAGCTGACCTCTAAAAGGCTTATCACCTTTGATGAGGACACAATACAGCAGATAACAAAAAAAAAATTACATCTAAAAAAAAAGATGCAGTGTGAGTGCCATTAAATTCACTGCACAGCTTCGTTTTTAATTTCCAGAAGGATGACAGGACTCATAAAAGTTCTCAATGCAAGGCAGGCATTTCCATTTCAGCAAGAAACACCATGACATTTTCTTAAGATGAAAGTACTGGCATAATCTTAACTTTAACACCAACCTAACAGCAAACTGATCAGTTTGCATAAACCTTCACATTAAGAAACCTGTATACAAGGAAAGGGTGTCATATGAGTTTAACTGCATCTATAGTAGAGGCCTTTACCTGGAGAATGGTATGCTACTAAAATTGTACCCAAAATGATAGTATCTGGTTAAGCAAGAAGTGCCTCATTTTAAAAAAACAGAGATCAGGTCAGCAACTCTGTTCTGTTCTCTGGGCCACTTACAGATGCTGTAGCTTCCTAATGGTCACATATCCATCCTACCAATAATCCTTCCCATTTTTAGGAAAAATGACCCTATTGTCAGTATCGTACAAGATACTTACTATGAAGCATTTCTTACAAAACTGTCACACTGTTCCTATAAAACTAGAAGAGATTTTTATTCTTCTGAGTTTCTTCTCATGATCATTTGCATCCTCAAGCCACTGGTAAGAAGATGTTGGGGCTGTGAAGTGATTACAAAGTGCTGCAAATAAATTTTGAAGCCAGGCAGTTATAATATTCTGTATTCTTCTAGCATAGAAAACCCTAAGAACCTGTATATGGCTATTTGCAAGTAAAAACACCTTAAATATTTTAGTGGCAAGAAAAATACATTAATATTTACTTTGGGTAAGGAGTGCTCTTCTGAAAATAATTTCAGCTTATCAGGCATTTTGTTTCTCATTTCATGCAGTTTCAGAGTGTGCAAACTGAATTCTTCTCACATGAGTGATACCAAAACTACCATTAATAAACATAGTCAGAAAACTTTTCTTATTCCTACAGTAATTAAACTACATCTGAGCACTGAGCATTTGAAACTCTAGTAAGCCTCTGATATTGTTTTAAATGGGGTTCCCATCAGTGAAGCAAGCAGCACGAGAATTTAGATAGATAAATGTAAATAACCTGAAATTATAAAGATTTGGAAGAATAGTGTCATCCCAAGCTATATCCATTTCCTTGACTCTGTTTGACATTCCTAAATATGGCACAGCTTAACATCAACAACTGCCTACAAATTTCCACTCCACCCAGTGAAGGGATACACCCCTGGTTTTCAGTCTAGCATTATTCTGGGTTGACAAGTAATACACTGGTTCTGCCAAAGTATGACTCAGTTTAGGTGCCCTAGTCCCATTAGTGCTATTTGTAGAGCGCAAGCATCCAAGAGAGGAATGATTTAGTAGGTCTTTAAAAAGAAACAATTGTGTAAAATCAGTTTCATTATACAGTAATTCTACCCTGAACCTGGTGATTATGATAGATGCTAGACTGACAACGTCAAAAACTCTGCCCAGAACAGCAGGGTTCTCCTGACAGCTTCAGGGACAATCTGTGAAAGTTCACTCTTCATGCAGTGCATAGATTGATTCCTCAGACAACTGAAGAGATGTCATTGTGATAGTGGCTTTTATCACTGGACATCTGTCCTGCTGAAACTGTGATGGGCCTACCAACTAATTTCAGATAAACTACTGCAGCCACCAGCTGATAATGACTTCCAGTTGCTATTGACCTTGGACATAGTTACAGCAGTGACCTTGAAGAAATGAAAGGATCTGTGTCTCATTACCAACCCCCTGAACTGTCGGGGCCCACTGTCTTATGGACAAGTTTCTCCTGCAAATAATCTTCAGGCTTGCCTTCATGCAAAAGAAAAAAAAAAATCTTTCTGCTGTTCTCATGTTAGAAGTGACTCCACAAAAGCTCTTGTGGGTTTTGATATTGGTGTGAAGAGGAATTTATGTATTTCTCTTCTTGGAAAGTTCTTTTCTGGTGTGCACACAACTGTTCCGCCTTGAAGTCCTGAGCCTGTTTCCATTGAAATCTGTAAGAGCAGCAGGCTTTGACCTTAGGTCAGTACAAGCTTGAGATGATAAATTAATAAGCCTTTATACATAGCAAAGTCAGCTAGAAGTTTTCCAGAGTGGTAACTGTGTGAAAGACACTCTTTTCTCCTAATAAGCAGACTTTCTAAAAGAAAGCACCAACAATGCTTCACTCAAAAATTGCATCCCCTGGATATTTCTGTGAGAAGAAAGACTGCCAGCTCTCTTCAGAAAGACTGAAGTGTTTTTCATAGCATGCTTTTTATACTGAAGCTGTTTCCTTTCTCCTTTTACCAGCTAACCCATTAAAGCTTCTAGTATTCCAGCTTCGGCTTCCTAATAACTTGGCTGACCCTCATGACCAGCTATAATGCAAGGAAAACCAGATGTCACCTTCCTCAAAGGCTCCACAGTGGGCAGGGTCGTTCAATCAGTCTCTCACAGAAGGACAGGAGGATCTGGCAAGGTGCAGATGGGTGCCTTGAGAGCCAAGCTACACAAGGTGCTTGGGAGTTCTTTCAAACACACCTCCTAGTAAGGAGGTGAGAGCCCTTTGTAGGTGGTACAGTTAGGTGCTTCTTGGAAGCTGAAATATCCTACCTATTCACCCTACAGAGAAAACACAGCATAGAGAAAAGGTTTTTATTCATTTGGTTTAGTCCTGTGGCTTTGAAGGCATCTCTTTGAATTGCAGTCTTGTATGTGTGTTTACTCACTGTTTTGATGGAGGAAGCTGATGCTGGAGGTGAAAACCAGTGTTTAAGAAAAACAGATGTAACAGCATCACCTTCAGCCAGCACACAAGCTGCTTTAGACTTTGCTCTTTGTTGCACATGTTAATATAAAAAAAGGGCATGGTACTTTACCAGTGTTTCACAACCCCAGCAATGAATCTGTTTCATCTTTACTAAACTGAAAAAACAAACAAACCCCTTTCTTTTTTCAAATGTGTTTTTGAATACCTACTATTTCTCATTGGTTTGCTGGGTTATTTTTCACTTAATTTTTTTATGTGGGCTATCTTTTCTTAAAGAAAAGTGTCTGTATGTTGCTCAGTATCCAAAGCAGTTTTGTGAGCTTTACATCAATTTGACAAGTAACTCTTCTTTTTTTTTTTTCCCCTCTCATAACCTTGGCAAGTAGGCACATCCTGGATTAGTGTTAAAACAGTGGCAGGACATGTTTGGCAGGGAGGGGGAAATCCTGTATGTGGTTTACCAAGATTAATCTAAAGTTTATTTCAACAGATACAGTACATGTTTCGCCCCTGGAAACGTTCAAGCCATCTAGTCATTCTCCTATCTTCTCTCTCAAACATTTGCCATGTAAACTAAATATGCTGAAACTACCCAGCTCAACTAGTTGCTTATCTAAGTAGTTTCTGCTTTACCAAAGATTTACAGTCAGGTTAGTTACAATCTGCTCCAGTTTTGTGAAATAATTTTTAAAGCAACTTAATCAATGCTTATGCTCCAAAAATAGGGAACCAAAACAGTGTTAGTATTTCCTTCTTATTAGGAGAGTGTATTTTGGTGGCTGCTCTTATCAAGGCCATAGACAAAGTCTGAATCTCATAGGATGATAAATAAGATCATCAGTCCTGTGTCCATCTCCCATCACGCTACTTCAGTAAATAATACATTTTTAACATCCTCATCAAGCTGAAGAATATCTATTTTCCAAACAGTTACAGGTCCTTCTACCAGAAGCATGATAGAAACTATCAAAAGCAAATAAAATAATAATAATTAAAAAATAAAGAAATTTAAAAAAAAAAAACAAACCACACACTTTTCAGGTTCAGATACTTAACTGGGTTCCAGGCAACTGTATGATATGTAAAGATTATTAAAATATATTATATTTCTTCATTATTTTATGTGGTTGTTAGTTGAAGACCAGAAAACGTCTCCTCATTCTTTCATGACTCCCCAGTTTCATGAAGGATGATAATCCAAGAGGAAAAAAAACTACTCCATTCTCTAGAGATTCCTAATAATAGCTGTGGTTATTACACAAGGTTAGCACAGAGAGACCACAAAATCACCTCAGACAGGGCTTTGTTAATCCACTTACAGATAAAATGAGGACACTGTCAATGACTTGGCATTTGCTACTTAATTCTTTTTTTTTTTTCTCATTCCTGTAGGACAAAACTTTGTTCCATCCAGTAAGCAGCAGCTGCATAGATTGCAACCCAGCTGAGAAGAAGATTTTCATGAACAGATGTGATCCTTTATCTGAAACTCAACAGTGGATTTTTGAACATACTAATATGACTGTTTTAGAAAAATTTAACAGCAAGGCCAGTTCCTAGAAAGAAAAAAAAATATGAACACTCCTAATTTCATACAAACTGCAGACTACATACTCGCCAGCATCTGGGTCAGAGGAGTCAGGAATTAAATTTCCTAGATCCAAGAAATCTGTTCTGATAAAAAAATGCCACAACAAGAGCCAGCAGGCTGTCCTTGTGGATGTACAGTATCTGAAGAACTTGGCCAAGAGCCTCACCGGATGCTGCTTGAGAGCTTCAGGCTGAAAGTTCCCTTGCTGGTCAAGGGAGAAACTTTGTTTAAAAATTGTTTAAAGTACTCCAAGCTAATAAAGTAAAACAAAACTCTAGAGTTTCTCAGGTCAAATCCTGCTGTAGTGAGTAGCTCAGAACAGACACTAGTTCGGGATGGGTGTATGGTATGCATGATGGCTATGGGAATCAGAAGAAATCCCAGGTTTTACAACTAAACATGCCAAGAGAAGAATAATGATGTCCTAGCACCCCCTAGACAGAATATGTGCTTTGTTGACATTTTCTTAATAAAAGGTTGGGTTAAGCAGGTTTAACCCTTAGAATGGCTGCAGTTAATTTTACTTAACCTACCTTCTACATTCCATTCATTACCAAAATAGAAATGGCAGAAATCTTAGGATTCAGAATTGCACTGTAGTGAAGCATGACATAAACTGTAAAGTTTTGCCCTCACACTTCCTCCCTTCAGGGAAAAAAAGAAAAAAAAAAAAAAAAAAAAAAAGTAAAAAAAGTAAAGCAGTTGAAGTTTTATACCTGATATATTTAGAAACTGTGATTCAAATTCCATTGTCATACAAGGTGAGATTATTTTTAGTGGCAAATACAACAGTAGCAGCTGCAGGATAATGGAAGGTTTGTGGATTAGCTGTCTCTTCTAAAGGTAGAATCCTACCAAAGTATAAATTAAATTGAAAGTAGACTGGGGGGGGTGGGGGGAATAAATCAGGAAAGTGGGAAATAATTAGATACTGCATGCTCAACTAGGTTAGTCAAATTAACATTGGTACACTACCATCACATAAAGGCATGTTCACTCCCTGCAGTGCAGTCTAAAAGATTGTGCAAAGATCTTGCAGTGCTCTTGACAGATAGGAGCAGAGAGAATAATTGACATCGAACTGGTTGGGTGGTTTCAGAGTGTTTGAAATCCACAGTGGATTTCATAGGAACCTTCCAGAACTAGCAAGTAAATGGTATTGCAGATCTCATGACAGAGGAAACAAGAAGTGTGAATAAGCTAAAACCTACAATATTTTGGTACTTTTGGCATAGGAATAATTCAGGGTTAGACAGGCTTCTGCCATGCTGATGATCTTTACAACCCGTAATTTCCTCAACCCATTAAGATGTTGGCATGAGGGACCTTTAAAACTTGTTTTAGGGGACCTATGGTTCTCTTCATCAGAAACCAGTTAACACAGATGTATGGAACATAACTGATAGGCTTGGGATTTTCAAGGTAAGAGCAAGTATAAATTTGTGTCAAGTAAGTACGAGGCATGCTTTTTCTTGCAAAGATGAATTTACAGATTAAAGCACCATAAATGCAGATGATCACATTCTCTAAGAGGTGGATGTAACAGTGCTTTCAGATTCCAAAAATATCGTATGTAATTAAGTTGCTTATTCTGATTGCTGGAGAAGAGGCTGACTAACCGAAATACTGATGCGCAATCTGCCCTGTTTTTTGAGCATAGAGTGACTGTGTTGTATTTATTGCTCCTTAATCTGTGTTTATGCACAAAGAGCATTAATTGCACCCAGAGGATGGTTCTAGTACCGATAATTGTGCTATTTTATGGAGGCACCTTGTAGTTGTAGATTAAGACCTCAAACTGTAGGTCATAGGAACATTTTAGGGGGGAATGAGATCCTGCAGCATTCAGGATGCATGCACTTGGAAAATTGTGAAATGCATCCATACGTTGAGCAATTGCTGCAAGTTAGTGAAGAAATCTTTCAAATAATATGGAAGCAATGTGCCTGTAGACTTCATGCTTTATTATTTTTAAAAATAAGCTTATTTAGGTATTGTTTAAATATAGTTTGGGGATGTGGTACACTCAGGATTGTAAGCAGTCAGACCACTATATAAGAATACTTGAGATTTGTTTAGCTCTCAGTACACAGAACCAGACTAACCCCTGCAGACTTCCCAGGTGCAGTGCTTGCACCATCATTTCTTTGCAGCCTGAACATGAGGAAAAAGGATTCAGAAAAAGAAAATGGCTGCATAAAATGTAAATGCAGCCCTCAAGCTGCTGATTGCAACTGGCCCCAAACTGTCAAAGTCTTGGAAGCAACACCATGTGCCCAAAATAGAAAGGCAAAGGCAGACTGCTAAACCAGCTAAGCAGTTTATGTTATGCACAGATTGATAGAGTTATATCATTCAGTGTCTGACTGCATGTCAGTGGTCCAATTTTTGAAATGTCTAATGGGAACTAGGGCTGCTGGCGGTGCAAAGAATTTCTCTGCTTTTTACAACCTTCACTAATACTGCACAGCAGCTTGCACTGCCAAAGGAAACCTTCCCCTTACCCATAGCTGGACACTAGTTCTAAGTTCTAGCAGTCTTCACCATAAAACAATCCACATAACTAATATTAGGATGTTCTGGACAAAAACAGTAAGACCTGTGTAGTTTTATAAACAGAATGTTAGGGGGAAAAAAAATATTGGGAGTTTCTTGTGAGTCAACAGTGAGCAACTGCTGATCAGTCTGGATCAATAGTTAAAGGTTAAATGAAGGTCCATGTCTTGAGTAAAGTTTAATATGAACTTGCCACAGTGCAGCATGGAAGCATGTACATGCACACATGTGTATGTGTGTGCAGATACATATATATATACATGTAATCTGTGACCAGTGGAAAGAGGTAGATGACAAGGAAAAAATTGTATCCATTTAATGGGCTGATCTTTCAGATATTTAGTATAACTAGAACATCACAGAAAAAAAATGATAGGACACATTAGACTAATAGTGAAGACAGTCATCTCACTGTTTTCATTTTAAGCAAATTACTTGTTTTCAAAAACTGAAACAAAAACAGCTGGCATGCAGCTTCATGACAGACAGTTGTAATCCTCTTACTATGGGTAGAAGGTGACCCTAGGGACAGAGTGCTTCAGAGCTGTGCTCCTGTAACTTCTGAGAGGATGGATTCACAAAATGGTTATGACTTCCTAAGCACAGGACTCTTTCAGCATAATGTTCTATTAATAATAAATTATCAGTCCTACTTCTTGGGGTGTTCTCCAAAGCTTTACACCGTTAACAGTATTTTGTGACCAATTTAACACTTAGAATTTGCTTCAAGTCTTCCTGTAATTGTATCTTTTCCACTCAACAAACATTTGAATAACTTGGAATCATGGAATCATAGAATGGTCTGGGTTGGTAGGGACCTCTGAGGGTCATCTAGTCCAACCCCCCCCCTGCCGTAAGCAGAGGCATCCTCAACTAAATCGGGTTGCCCAGAGCCCTGTTGAGCCTCACTTGGAATATCTCCAGGGTTGGTGGGCCCCAACCACCTCCCCAGACAAACCTGTTCCAGCGTTCCAATACCCTGTTCCTAACATCCTATCTGCATCTGCTTTTCTCTAGTTTGCAGCCATTGTGCCTCATCCTATCACTACAGGGCTTTGTAAACAGTCT